>OX377618.1:160114241-160244573 GCA_947397865.1 Polietes domitor
GACAATTGAAAAAAATTAACGTAAAAGCTCCGAGAAAAAATTAAAATTAAAAAAATAAAAGATAAATTGGTTTTTATTTTATGAAACAGTATATACGTCAGTGCTCACAGAAATTGGTTAGGTTCCATAAACAAATTGTGTATTTTTTCTTTTGTCATTCCTTTTTAATCTGTAGACAAATACTACTCTAGAAGACATATACTAAAACAAATTTTGATAAAAAGTTTCAGCTACAAATATCTACAATGAAAGTGGACCACGTTGGCCTCAGTTTGTTATATCCTCTAGTCAAATGTTACCAACAATTTTAGATAAAAATATAAATTTTATGTATATGTAGAATAGGACTTATTGATAATGCAAAGTTTGTCTCTGTCTGTTTTGAAATAGCAAAAACGTGCGTATTGTCCAAAATGGAAAACATATTAAAATTGTCCTTCAGTGTACACTAAGACGATATGTAAAAAAACGTTTCTCTAAATCTACTACTTACCGATATGGGAAACCGTTGAAATTTATATCAAGAGATTGCTAACTACAGCGACTATAGGGGATATCTAAAATTTGATCTTCTTCTTTGATCTCTAATTGATGTAAAAGTGGAAAGTTTAAAAAATATGTTTATGTAATATGTAATATGTGATGAAAATCGTTCCGTTTTAAATCGATACGATTTCACATTTTTATTTTCAGCTTTGTGCTATATAAAAGGAATAAACTGGTTTATTATTTTATCCCTGTCATAAAATTAGATGACGACGATTAGATGACACATTGTAAACTTTCATTTCATACTATGATCGTAAAAATACAAGTAGAGTTTGCATCCCAGGATTTCCCACAGGAAAAATTCCGGGAATTTGCATATTTTCTATTTCCGTATCCCAGGAAATGTGCACGGAATTCCCGGGGAATTCAGCACATTCTTCGTACATTTTTACACTGGAAATTTGATTTGAAGTGAATATAAAAAAATAGAGAGTAACAAATAATTTTAGTAATATTTGGATACTATTCAATTTCAGATTTTTTGATATTTTTATAAATAAAATCGTATAAGCTCTTCTCCTGACATCAGTTAAGAACGATATTTGAAGCCTTAATAACAATTATTATTGAATCTGTCAAATAAATTATTATCTAACAAGAGCGCCTCTGCAGTCGAGTTGGTAGCGTGCTCGGCTATCAGCGTGGAGGTTTTGGGTTCAATTCCCACCAGAGGCTCTGGTCTGTCGCTGCAATAACTAGCTACAATTGTCTTAGTCATTCCGGCTCAATCCCTGGACCCAAAATTAGAATATAAATTTACTTTGTGTTGTAAATCATAACAAATAAATAAATTATTATATAACGCGCGTACTTTCTCCAATAAAATTCGAATTTGACTATCTGATAAGCCTAAAAAGCATTGTACGTTTTCAAAAGATTTTATATTTTTAAAAATTTAGTAACTTCAAATATATGAATACGGCTTCGAGCTTAATTTTCAATAAAAATCCATTAGTATTCTCGTTTACAAGGGAATGTACGCACCTAACTTAATGTTCCATGTCCTCTTTTGTGCATAAAAGTACGATTTTGAAAAATCGTATTATGTTGTGCGTCAACAATGTCACAGGAATGTACATTTCATATTTTATGATTTTAACTGCAGTCATTAGGTTGGTAGCAATTTTATCCCTTTTTGCCGATTTTGTTCCTAACAACAAATATTGATCGATCTCCTTGTTGGTATCGTTGCATTGGTACCATTTTATCCCTCTTTTCCAGTTCCATTTGGCGATTTAAAATATTTGACTTAAAAATCTAGGCAGAAATCTTCAAGAAAATGTGCTTACAGTCGAAACATTAGCTATTAGTGGAATTTATTTAATGTTCTTTAAGGGGAGAAAATTTCCCTCCAGACCGACTTTCCATATACAACTTGCGTCTAAATACTAATGTGATTTATATGGTATATTTCAAGATGTTAAAAACGGAATGACTAACCGGGAGTATACCCCATTATATGGTGGAGGGTATAGAAAAATGGAATTGCTCAATCCTTTAGGTTATATGAAGTATTATTTAATTTATTATTTTTATTCCAAAACGTTGAAATACAAATTGCGATATTGAATATTATCATGAGTAAAATTTTTATTTCAAACGAAATGTGGACTAGATTTGGTATAATAGCATCCGCGACTGATATTTGAATCAAAGTTAGTTTCTTGTGCCTTCGACTTTGAAGATCATCGTAGTATCCTAACTTAATTTCGATGAAGAGCTCATCAGCCGTTTTCCTTGTGGGCACAGCTATATATAGGCAACCTTACACATTGATGTGTGTTTGTGTGCGAGGAAGTTACTGTTCAGTTTTGAGCACGTAACGTTAATTTGTCAACACGTACATGTCTATACAATTTCTTGCCATATAGGAAATATATGCTTATACATATATCACGACACGCACATACACTCAAGCAAACAAAGCAACACACACACACATTCTCACAGACATATGTTCCTTGGTCGCTACGGTGCGTTGCGTTTGTGTGCGTGTGCCTGTACGCTGGTGTTTTCTTTAAGTATCCGCCGTTAGTTTTGTTAAAGTATGTGTTTAGGGAAGGAAATAACGCTTACATGCCTTTCCAACTCCAGCGCCACGTATCGTATGTGCCAGTATTTATGGGCGTATGTATGTATGGTCGTGTGTGAGTGTTCATCGTTGGTTGATGATGTTGTGCTGTAGCCTTCGCTGCCGCTTGTTTGCCCGGTTGTTTGGCGTAAAAGTTATGTGAGCAGTTTCATTTTCACCATGGCAATCAAACACTTCCGCCCGTAATGGTTAACCTTTCGTGGAGCCAATGATGATGCTTACGCACACAGCAGCAGCAGCAGCAACAACAACGACATCAACAGAACCTGTTGGCATGAGTTTTTGATTGAAAGTCGAGGTTAATATCTCTGTTATTTGAAGGAGACGACGAAGAAAGATTGTGCGGAATAACAAATGAGTGAAACTTATGCCTGAA
The DNA here is from genome assembly GCA_947397865.1 of Polietes domitor. Classification (NCBI taxonomy): domain Eukaryota; kingdom Metazoa; phylum Arthropoda; class Insecta; order Diptera; family Muscidae; genus Polietes; species Polietes domitor. The sequence continues at coordinate 160,117,259 of OX377618.1, forward strand.
ACCACTTTAAATGTTAAAAGAAATAAATATCTCAAAGGGGACGCAGTGCGGCGCTGTTTGTGGTATGTGTAACTTAAGCAAGTTTTAAGTTGCCAACTTTTTAATCAAAGAAAGTCAAAGTTAATGAGAAATGTTTAAAAAGGATGTTTATAGACGAACCAACGGCCACATTGTAGCGCTCAATTTTTCGGCAAATATTTGAAACATTTGCCGCACTAGATACTTGATTTTTGCACGAGTGAACAGTGGAGACTAGTAATCACGAAGCTTTGGGCAGAGGCTGTTAGAGTAAACGACTGGATATTCAAATATCCAAAATAAACGGTATTTAAATTGGATGGGTATTTATTTTCAGATCGGTGGTATAAAAATGTAGAACCTTTAATTTAAAAAACTGTAAACGCTACATTATTTTAATTATATTTGAATATTATTATATTTGAATATATAAAGTAGATTTTTTCAAAATGCTTTCTGAATGATTGGAATGGTCCTATTTCTTTTTCTTTTCCATCTTAGACATGAAGAGCATGTGAAGGCTCCGTACTTGTTGTCCTTATTGTGCCGCTTATACTAATGCAGGCCGTTCTTTGCTCAACGGATTCATGTAGCACGACTTCTAAATGGTTTCCCACCAAACCAAGACTCCGTAGAGCAGAATCGGACGAACCACCGCTGTGTATATGCATTGAACGATTTTGAGCGAAAGTTCCCGGCGGGTTCCGATTGCCATTCAGCAGGTATACAGGGCGGTGGTAGCTTTCTTCACTCGCTCCATTACATTTTCTTACAAGTAGAGCTATCAAGTATAACGACCAGATACTTCGAATTGTCCGAAATAACCAGCTCTGAGCCGTTTATTGTAGCAAGGTTTTTTGTGGCTCCTCGTAAAGAGAACCAACTCAGTTTTGACCAATATTACTAGCTTGTTAGAGGATTCTGTAGAAAATGGCTAAGTGTAGGAATCTTCCCACGTACGATTATTGCAACGTCTTCTGTAAGTACAGCTCGAAAATATGCTCGAATTTACACGAATTTTGGCATAATCATTTTCTGTACCAATTTATTTCGATGAATATCGTTGAAGAATTGGATATAGCCCTCATATAACATAATGGGTTTCCTTGAAGGTTCCATTTCCCCTGACGATTAAACGAATAGAAATTGATCAGATTTGGTATATATTATCAATTGTATCCATTTGGTTTTTGTTAAAATTTATTTTCCAAATCAAGTTTTAGTTCGCCAAACACCTTTAACATTAATATCCATTTTTGAGCTAGAGAATAAGTAAATGTGTCAAAAAAGATATAGATAAGTATCGCTATTTGTTCAGCAAATCACTGAGTGCTCCGCCGCACAGTGTTTCTGAATCAAAATCCATCGGCCAAACTTCAATAACTTTTGTTCTAGTAAACATTTTTGAGTTCTGTATCCTCATGCTAAATTTTGTAACACTCGGAGTTCATTTTCCGGAAATATGCAAAAAAACCAAAATAATAATGCTAAATCAAGTGTTATAAGGGGTTTTTGGACATAGTCGGCAAATGAACTTCGATTGTTATAAAATTTAGCACGAGCATAAAGGAAATTTACTCATCTTTTTATCTGCGTACATACTTTTCAGAAATTAATGGGAGAAAAAATGATGTAATTTCGTTTCGGAACTAAAAAATCTGACTTTTGCACTAAATGTATCCTATCTTCCAAAGGAGCAATTTCGTGCAGGCAAAAGTTACCCTACAAAACGGGGAACCCATCAACCTTTCCAAATATGTATGTATTTCGTTAAAGACTTTGTGTTGTTCCAAAATCAGACATTTGTTCAAAAAGGATATTTTTTACAATATTCATTACATCTAAACTATATTTGGCACAAGCAAAGCGTCATAATAAAGCTAAGAAACCACAATTTGTAATAAAAAAATTTGAGTGGAAAATCTCTTAAAATGCATGAGTAACAGTTCGACAAGTTAAAAAAAAAAAGAAATTACGTATTTTAAATTTTCAAAATCTGAAAAACGTGAAAATTTGTAATACAAAAAATTAATTTTTTCTTCGCATTATGAACAAATACGTAAAAATATGTTATAAAAACAAAAGAAATAAAATATTTAATTTCCTTTAGAATGGAAAACTACGAAAAGTAGCCAACTTTGGGCCGATTTCTAAAATATATCCGATTTCCCGATTTTTAATATTAATATCTCAAATTGGGTCCTTGTCTTATTTTGGTTTTTTACAGAACTCAAAAATGTCCACTAGAAAAAGAGTTATTGAATTTTGGCCGCTGGATTTTGATTCTGAACCACTGTGCGCCAAACTCTTTTGTTTTTCATGCTATCATGATTTCCATATGTAGATAGAAGGACGAATTATAGCTCGCATGTACACTGATACAGACGCATAAACATTCATTTGGAGGAGATTAAAATAATTTTGAATTCATTAGAGAACCAATCTGACTTAATTATATCAGAATTATTTCATTCATTAAATACAAGTATATATTTTAATCTGCAGACTGTTTTTTTATCTTTGTGTATTCGATTTTTGGAAAAGGGAAAAGGTATTTTTCTTGATAATTTTGGAAAAAGCATTTCCATTCAAAAGTTCGTTGATGCAATGATAATCGTTCTTTGTAATTTTTTACGCAGAAAAGATAAACGATGGAAACGTGCTACAACGCAACAATGTGAAAATTGTTGCAACTCTTACTCAGGTTCGAGAGCATTTGTTTTTGTACAGAGAACAAAGTATTTTAAAAAGAAGAGTGAGACATTTATTTGGTTCGGTTGCTAGCAGAACAGACAATCGTTTAAAGGGACACTACTCCCACTTATCAAGCTACTCCCTGAGTAAGAGTTACAAAAAAAACTATGAGAAGAAATCAGAATCAAGAGACAAGTCCCAAGCTTTTATAGGCAAATCTTGTCGATATCTCGGTGTACAAATTAATGCAAATGTTATTTGTCGTTTTTAATATAGTATTCTTTGCAATGGATCAAAACTATTCTTTTCAATATATAGCATTTTACAATTATTTTTCGAAAACTAACGTACGTATAGCTTGCTTTATTTGTTATAATTTTTTTTTACATAAGAAATGACACCATTTTGCGGTTTGAAAATTACAATAACATTATATAAAATATTGTGAGGGGGTTTTGTGTGTAATAGTGTCGAGATAGCCATGATGCTGAGATCTCTTAGATATAATGTTTAAATAATACGTTTGATATTTGAAGAGATTAACACATATTTTCCGAAATTCGAATCTATTTTTATACCCTACATAGAGTTTGGGGTCCGGGAATTCCCGAATCGTTTTTCCCAGGAATTCCCGGAAAAATTTCAATTTCCCGGGTATACGGGAAATATTAAAAAAATAATTTATTTATTATGTTGATCAATAATTTAATGTTACTATATAAATTGGAATTTTTAGATGTATTTCAAATTCATATATGTATTTACATTACTGACAATAATAAGTATTTGTTGAGTATTTGTTTATATTTATTACTACAAACAAAACTTTTCAAATTCGCTAAATAGCCATTTTATGCGAAATTCAGCTAGGGTAATAAAAACTTTCTGTGAGGCTATTTGCAGGATCTTCATTGTGAAATAAAAATATCATGCCGACAATACTATGGCTTACATAATGTAAATTTTCTTGTATTCCTAGAAGAATCGAGGTGAATATCTTCTTCAAGAACAATTTACTTTACATATGTAGCCAGAAAGAAATGGTCTAAAAATAGGAATACAATAAAAATTGTTCGCCTGGAAACTTTTAAGAGAAATCTAATAGGAATTTAAATATATGCTACGATGTACTTAAATGGCCCTTTGTAAGAATTAATGACTGGACTATTTCAATATTTTTATTTTTTATGAATTTAATAAATTAATATTAATTTTTTTATGTTTCTATTGTTTTTACAGTTTAGAATATTCCCCCCTGTTTCTATAAAATATTTTTGTCTCCAGACAAAGGAATATTCTAATTTAAATGCATCATAACATTCTCCGTCATTAGTCTACAACTTTTCAAGTTTATAATGAGATAATGTAATTTATAATCGGAATATGTAAGTTCACGATGAGATGTAAATTCATAACAGGAAATGTAAATTCATTATAGGAGCATGATAATTCATAATCAGCACTGTAAATTCGTAATGTGAAATGTAAATTCATATTGAGAAATATAAATTCATAATAAGAACATACAAATTGATAAAGAGATATATAAATACAAAATGAGAAAATCCAAATTGATAATGAGAAAATATAAATTCTTATTCAGGAATATATATTCATAAAATATAAATTCATAATCAGGAATTGGTATGTTCCTATTATGAATTAATTGTTCTCAATTAATTACGATTTATATATCTCATTATGAATTAACATGTTCCTATTATAAATTTACATTACCCATTATGAATTTATATGCCCCTAATATGAATTTACATTTCTCAATATAAATTTGTATGTTCCGAATATAATCTTGAAAAGGTGTAGAGTAAAATATTTGTAAAATGAAAAATTATTATTAAAATATTTTGACAATAACATTCGTGTTTAATTTGTAATATGACAGTATTGAAAAAAACACACCAGCTATAAAATGTTGATATTTTAAACCATATTGAACATACCTATAAATAAATTACTTCCCGGGAATGAAATTTTTCATTCAAAAGTCCGGGAAATCCCAAACACTAACCCTACACCACTCCGTGGACTAGGGTATTATAAATTAGTTTCGCTACAGGTCGCAATTGTGGTCCGATTGTCATGCAATTTGGCAGAGGTTACTTTTTTTGGCCAAGGACGATTGGTATTGAATTTGGCGAAAATCGGTTGAGATTTAAATATAGCCTCCATACAAATATCCCTATAATTTGCACTATTACTGCTCTAGAATACACATTTTACATGGGAACAAGAAACAGCTCACGGGAAAGTGGACCACATGGGTCTATGTGTTGATATAGCCCCCACACAAATGTACCTGTGATTTACAATATTATTTCTCTAAAATTCACATTTTACATGGGATCTTGATCAAGTTTTCCGCACAATGTTATATTTATACTAGAAACACGTATTTTGAAAGTCAGCTAGATAGGTCAATGTTTTGGTATAGCCCCCATACAAATGGTCCCCCAGTTTACACTATTATCGCACTAGAACCCACATCTTATATTGCATCTTGATATAAATTTGATATCATGTCATATTTCAACTAAGAATGCCTACTTTAAAAGTGGAACCACTTTTTAATGTAGCGCCCTTACAAATGGCTTCATTTTAATTTTTACCAGTCAAGGACGCAAATTTTACATCGGATTTTTTCAAATTTTGCAGATTATATTATATTTCAACTAAGAATACATACTATGAAAATCAAATATATGTGTCCATACTTGGGATAACCCAAATGGGGGCCCATTCTACTCTATTACAGCTCTAGAAACTACGTCTTACATCGGATCATGATATATTTCAACTAGGAATACCTACCGTGAATGAGAAATATATAGGCCCATGTTTTGGACCAGGTCCCAAGTGTTCTTATATTCCCCTTTCAAATGTCGGTCCGATTCATCCTATTACTACTGTATAATTTGTATTTGTCTGCCGTGAAATTGGAACAATTTTTTACCATATTCTTTAAATATGACTAAAGATGAATTACTTACTATAAATTGTATAATTTATTTAAACTACATAAAATTGCTCCCATGAAACACCTGAGTTTAGTAATAAAAGCGAGGTATATACGCAGGGAGTGGTGTAGGTTATTATATAGTCGGCCCCGTCCGACTTTAGCCTTTCCTTACTTGTTATTAATATATCTATTTGTATTGTAATATATCTTATTGTGTGTATACAAATAAACAAAACTTTTATTAAAATATACATATAAAATGAGAAATTAAGTGACAATTTATTCTCGCTTTGGGACCAGTTCTGTGATATATCCATATCTACCTATACCAGGTTAGGTTATAGTAATTGCCACCAATTTCCCCGTAACATTCGCAGATTTCCAAAGCTTTCTTAAATAATATTGATATCGTTGTATTGGATTAATTTCTTCTGTTAAAGTCCGCAGATGAACTCAAAATCGGTCAAGAGATTTTGAAAAACTGGGTGTTCATATTGCAACGAAAATTAATTTGTTGACTTCTCATATGTATTACTTCGAGCATCAGTTGGCAACAGAGTCCGATGAACAATCGTCAATCTGTCCGGAAAACTTCAAAGAATTTCAGAAATCTCGTTCTCAAATCGATTTAGACTTCAGAACAGCCCTTCAATTTCGCCATATTTCAGCCTTAAATGGCTTATGCTGTGCCTGATGGTACACATCAGACATTTTATTTAATCGATTTCTGGTATACTCGGACATATACACATAAACAATGGCTCTTCGGAACACATTTCACATATCAGAAAGCACTTCAGTACACATACAATTCAAATGTTTTATTTACATACTCTCTTCTATAATCTAAACCATATTGTCAAGTGTCACTGGCAAGAGACTACTCTGGAACATATGTATGTCAAAGAATACAGACACTGACACAGACATTCAGTCTCAAATCTAGTTTCCCATGTTTTTTCCCCCAACAAGAGACGGCATCAAAAAATCATGGGACACATATGGTTCGGTACTCCCACCACACACCACACTGATAAGGTGATGGACTGGTTGGGGGAGTAGGGGGTTACATACTATTTGATGTCTGTAGTTCCAGCGTTGACTTATGGTCCTACAGATCTCTGTTAGCTTATCCGCAATCTCAGATTTGACAAATTTGCATGTGGTTTATATTATGGCCTAAACAAATGACTACGCTTTCAGTTGTGTGTGTGTCTGTTTTTTGCTCTTCTTTTCGGCTGCTGATGTTATTGGCTCTATTCGGTACAAGCTACAACAGAAAGGTCACAAACTCAAAATGGAAAATACAGGACCGTATGGCAAAGTGTCCCCCAAAATAATAAAGTAGTTTTTAGTTATTGTTGTTGGAAAAACAGAGCCACAGCCAGAACAGTAGCAACTTAACATGCCATAGTTTTTAATAAATAATGTAAATTCGGTAGGTTTTTGTTTCTCGGCTGTTCAGTCGAAACATAAACATTTATGGTCCCCTAAAAATGGCCCAGTCACACACAGACACACACCAAAGAGAAAGACAAAATAGACGGATGATATGTGTCCGGATGATGGGTTTACCCAAAGGCAATTTGCAACAAGCCATTGTAATATGTTTCAAACGAAAAAGGACTCATATGTTCATGTGTTAGAAATATACACTTACATACATACATATGTGTTGTGTGGTACAGTCCCTGCAAGCCACAAACGGACAGTAATGTAATAATAATTTCTGTTTAATAGAATGGAAAAGGAAAACGTGAATTCTGTATGACTAACGGGTCCCTCTCTTATTGGGCCAAAACCGGGATTTATGAATTCAAAAAGCGGGATTTGGTGGGATTTGGCGGGATTTTGTGAAAAAAGCCGGATCGTGAAAATCTAACCAAAATAGTAACATAAAAAACTAAGCTATACGTATTATAAATTAATTTAGAATATGACTTTGTGGTGAAATTTAAATTTATTATTTAGGTTTTTGTTATCCCAGCTTAGTTATTCAGTCTTAAAGCAGCTATAATGTTGTTTAACGAGCTCACTATTGGCTACAATTTCATGAGTTACTGGCACATACGAACTCTATTTTCGAAACTTACAATGACCTTTTTTCATAAATATGTCTGAATTTCGGTGATGCGGCGTTGTTCCGCATCAATATTGGAGAAATTGTAAAACCAACCATTATTTTCGATGGATTTTGAAGAAAATTGGTATTACAAGACATTATTGAAAGCCGATTTTTTAAAATATTGCATACTTTTGCAACGCTGTACCTTTGAGATTTTCGTATTTGGAAAAATCAGCCATAACTTTTGATATTTACTAAAAAATAATGAAAGTTTTTTTGGAAAAATCTAATTTTTATTTTTTAATTTCCATCTGAAAATAACTACTTCTACACTTTATAAATTGCAGAGTGGGATCTTATGCAGTTTCTGAGATATGAGCCAAAATTTAGAAGTACTCATTTATTTTTAGATTTTTTAATATTTTTATCGACATTAACGGTCACTAATTGATCACTTTTTTGCATAGTCTAATTATGCCTGCAGCAAAAAAAAAAATCAAGTCAAGTGGATTTCCAAGTCACTTGTGCGACAATTTTGACCCTTTACGAAGCTAATAATATGAAAATGAACTATAGCGTTGACTAAGATTTGTCTCAAAAAATCACTACTATTTTTAAAAAATTATTCCTTAATGAAAAACCCGTTATCTATATATATAAAATAGTTGCGTTACTGACTGACTTATCATTGACCAACGCCCAGACCAAACGGATGGAGCCAGGGTCATGAAATATTCAGGGTAGTTCCCAAATATGACGTAGAGGCCAACTAAGAAAGGGTTTTACGAAATTCGTACTTTTAGGGGATAAAATCGGACAAAAAGGGATAAACGAAGGTTCGTCCTGACTAAACGGCAGTAGCTAGAAACATGAAATTCGGTGTGTTCCGTGCACTTACCATGCAGACAAGCTACAATGATTTTTCGAATTTTGTATTTTTAAGGGAGGAAAGAGACAAAATGGAATAAAAATGGTACAAATTTAAGTAATATTCGGTATTTACATTTCTCTTACAACTTAGATGCAACCTAAATGGATTTTTCGAAATTTGTAATTTTAAGGGGTGCGCGGTACAAAAGGGATAGAAATAGTACCAACTACAGTATTAGAGCTAGAATCGTGAAATTTGGTATGTAAATTCCTTTCAACACATACAAGCGCAATATAAATTCATTTCTGTACTTTTAAGGCGTGAGAGACACAAAAAGGGATAAAATAAAGTTTATTGCTCGAATTGTAGCTATATTTGTGAAATTTGGTGTGTAAATTCCTCCTCGAAATTTTTACTTTTAAGGAGCGAGCGGGACAAAAAGGCATAAAAATGGTACCAATTAGAGTATTACAGCCAGAATCGTGCAATTTTGTATGTAAATTCCTTTCACCACGTAAAAGCGCAATATACTTTTAAGGGGTGAGCGGCACAAAAAGAGGTAAAAATGGTAGCAACTAAAGTATAGAAGCTAGAATTGTGAAATTTGATATGAAAATTCCTTTGACTATGTATGTTTGAAGGAAAACAAATCTACTGATTCTAAATTAAATTTTGTAGAATAGTAGAAAAATCCTTAAAATTTCACAATAATGTTGTTTAGATCATTTTAATTTTTACACATTAGGGTGACTGATCGAAATTTCATGGTCTTCCATTGAGAATCCATAATGGTCATTTTAATCAAAAGACATACAATTTCGAGATATTCTGTAAATAGTTGAATAAGACATGCAGTTAGTCCCAATATATTGCTGGGGAGATTAATTCCAAGGTGTGGTTACATTATCCTTTGTTTGTTTTTCGTCTTGGTTCCCAAGGTTTCCAGACATATATTATATTTTTACTTACTGTCAAACTTCTCTAAATGACTCTCCTCTGCAGTGCTCATTGGCCCAAAGTACTAAGTTGATCATTTGAAAAACGTTATTATTATATTATTATTCAGGCTACTTTTGCTCGCGCGGCTCGTATAAAAGTTTCCTCTATATATATCGCCTAGGGTTTTTCAAAGTGATTTATTTTTTATTTACGCGTGTCCGAGTTTGGTTTGATGTGACTGTAAGAGCGTAGGTATGAAAATATGTTTGGGCAGAAAAAAAATACAAAAGATTTTCTTAAAGTCACACAGTGAGTGACATATGAGAGAAATATTAGCAGCAACGTCACACAATAGAAAAAACTAATGGATACAAGCAACGGAATTAGGTCGATTTGAAGAGGCCACAGAATACCCTACATTATTGTGGCGAAGTGTTGCTTTTGCTGGCAAATGTGGTGTGGTAATATGAATTGGAATTTGGAATGTAAATCGGCGATGAATAATATTTTATTTACAACATTATATGTTATGTATATGAAGAGTTCCCATTACCTAGCGCATTGTAAGTACACCCAAATTACACAAAATAAAATATCCCTACTTTACACACTATAAAAATAAATAAAAACTGTGGGACTCAAAAATAACAATGTCCTGACAACGGAGTGAGTAAAAAAGAATATATGTGTATATCGACGCTTTGAAAGTTTGCGTAGATTCTATTGCATTCTTTTCACATTCTTAAGATGAATAGGCAGGTGAAATCTTGTAATTCTTACACTTTAAGTATATGTTCAGCAATATCACTTAGAACACTACGAAGAACATTTTTGTGGAACATAGTACCCCCCTAGCACCTCAATATAATGGTCCTTTTTGGTCCCTTTTTTGCAAAAGAGTAAGAAAACCCCTAAAACAGGAGTTTAACGGGTTCTACAAAAATATTTACCATAAAATTCTTCTCTGAATACACCAAAACTCAAAATTCAACTTAACTGCCAAAAATAATTCAAATCTTAAAATTATGTTCATGTTCAAACTGGTCCACAAAACTGAATTATAGGGGGGAACAGTGCACGGGTTTATAGATTTAAGTGACAACACCCAACAATTTTTTTCTAATAATTTTCTTTGTGGATGATTTGATATTAAAGATAAGATAATAATTAAGAGAAAATAATATTTTTTTATTTATTTTATTTAATATTAAAAATTCATGATAGAGAGATGTAACGGTACTTCAAACATTAAAACATTTGTAGGAAGAACAAGTAAAAACGGCGTTAAGTTCGGCCGGGCCGGACTTCATATATCCTCCACCATGGGTTGCATTCCACAGAGGTTGTCGGTTTTCGTAGAAGTGCAGTAATATTACAGGAAAATATAATTTTTTTAATATAGCCAAACCAAAACAAATACAAATATTGAAAAATTAATTTTATAAATAAATATAATATTTTAATTATTTCAAACCACGCTCATAAGGTAATGCTACCAATACGTCAATTCAAAAAATAAACATTCTTATATTTATATTTTCAAAAACATTTTTTAAGCCATAAATATTGGTGGATAGTGGGTGCTACAGTTGGTTGTATTTCCATTCTATTTTAATTACAAAAGTACAAATTTGGAAAATCCATTATCAGACGTACATAGTGCAAAATAACCTAACTTAATGATTCAACCAATTTTTGCCGCAAAAGAAAAAGTACGAATTTGGAAAAAACTTTTTATTATGCGTGTCTATGCAGTCAGAGGAATGTATACACCGAATTCCATGATTCCAGCTGCGCCCATTTGGTTGGTACCATTTTTACCCCCTTGACGTTTCTACGCAATTAGAATTTCATCATACTAGATGTAGTCTTTTAGTTGGTACTACTTTTATCCATCTGTACCATTGTATCCCTTAAAAGTACAAATTTCGAAAAATTCGTCTATTTTCCTTGTCTACACAGTCAGAGGAATGTATACTCCGAATTTCATGACTCTAGCTGCAGTCATTAGATGGTACTATTTTTAACCCCTTTTTTCATTTTAACCCCAAAAAGTACGAATTTTGAAAAAATCCTCTATTTTCCGCGTCTACGCAGTCAGAGGAATGTATACTCCGAATTTCATGACTCTAGCTGCAGTCATTTGATTGTTACTATTTTTATCCCCTTTTTTCATTTTAACCCCAAAAAGTACGAATTTCGAAAAATCAGTTTATTTTCCGTGTCTACACACTCAGAGGAATGTATACTCCGAATTTCATGACTCTAGCTGCAGTCATTAGATTGGTACTATTTTTATCCCCTTTTTTCATTTTAACCCCAAAAAGTACGAATTTTGAAAAATCCGTGTATTTTACTTATCTATGCAATCAGCGGAATGTATACACCGAATTTCATTATTCTAGGTACAGCCGTTTGGTTGGTACCATTTTTATCCCTCTATTCCCATTTTACCCCTTAAAAGTACGAATTTGGAAAAAATTCTTTTATATTATGTATCTACTCAATTAGAGGAATGTACACACCGAATTTCGTGTTTCTAGCTGTTGTCGTTTAATATGTACAATTTTTATCCCTTTTTGCCCCATTTTACCCCCTACTAATAAGAATCACTTTACCGATTTCGCCCCATTTCAATCCCAACCGATCTACGACTATAAGACGCATTTATGGAAAATTTTAACGTTCTAGCTCCTTTCGTTTACATGCTAGCGTGCTTTCAACAGACGGACGGACGGACGGACATGGCTAGATCGTCTTAGAATTTTATGACGATCAAGAATAGATATACTTTATGGGGTCTCAGGTCGATATTTCAAGGTGTTATAAACGGAATGACAAAGTTAGTATACCCCCATCCTGGTGGTGGAGGGTATAAAAATTAGAGCTTAGTTATATCAGCACATGTTATCTTCAAGGTACAGAAAAAATTTAGTTTCTTATCATATTTGTTTTTTTTTTTTAATTCTGCTACTAAGTATAAGCAATGAAAATATAAATAATCTTAAAACAATATACAATGGTGTTTGTATGAAATCGGTTTTTAGTACATCAATTTTGGCAAAATTTGAACACCAATTTAAAATTTTCGTCGACTAGAACTAGATGATCCCTTGAACAAGGAACTGTCATATTTACGAAGTGGACCCATCCCAAACCTGCCAAAATAGTAAAACAAATTCCGCTTTTAGCTGCAGTAGCAATAAAACATTTATTAAAATATCGCTACGGAAATATTTGATTTATGGTTGTCATCCGCCCAAAATAATAGATATGATAATGTTATGGATATTATTTTCAGGAGATATTTGTACTGCATCTATGGAATGATCGAAAATCCAAAAATTATAAGGTTTGTAAGTAAATTTTCTAATAATCTGACTGAAACGTATAGCAAGGCAGCTGGATGAAAATGGAGGTTTTTGAATAGAAATATTAACTGGCTAAGACAACAAATTGACTATCATTATCTTTATCATTTCATACTTCAAGAAATCGCGTTAATACAAATCATTTGATGGTTGTTGTCAAAGATTTGAAAGGCCAAACTACTCAAAAATTTCTTGTAATTGTTATGTATATCGATTTATCCACCCATTATTTTGTTAATTTTTTGCCTGAAAAGATATTTTAAAGAAGTAAATACACATGTGTATTTCCACTCTTTTGCTGATATTTCAGTAACTACTGTCGGTCCCATTGTGAGTATAAACAGCACAAATATAGACGTTTACAACAGAAACTTGGAAAAACAATGAATTTTTTACAAAAAAAAAATTCAATATTTTTATGTTTTTTTTTTTTTTTTTTTGAGATAAGAATTATTTTTAATTTTTTATATAATGTTTATTAGATAAAAAATGTATCCTGTAGAAAAGTTTCCAATATCTTTATCACATCGAAAAATATGACTGCTTGAATGAACCTCTTTCCTCAAAATTCAAAGGTATTTCAAAATTTTGCCTCCTTCTAGACTTCAGCTTTATTTTTAAAGGAAAAGCAACAATATTGCTTTTATTTTTTCATTTAAACTGTACATTGAAAAAATTTAATTCTAAGTGGACGTGTTAATTTAAAAGAAGGTCAATAAAAAAGGAAACCATAGTCATAATACATCAAATTCACTTTCAGTATTCAAGTCATACAATTTTTATTTTCGACAAGTACATCACCACCTGTTGATCGTTTTCTCTACATCATTATTACAGATAAATTATATTTCTTTACATCAAATCGTTGTCGTCATCATCATCATTTAAGATTGATAAAGATAGACAAATTGGAAAAGGATTACGGACGGAAAATCTCGGAAAATAAATAATTTTTAAACCCTCTCATATAAATGAAAAGAGCGTTTCCAAAGTAATATAAGACTAAAATTATGCAAAATTGATTTTTATCGCAGTCAGACTTATAGAAATTAGAATCTAAACCTAGTCATGCTAAATTAATGAACATTTTGGCAAGTCCATATTTTGAAACTTTGAAACTGTTTTGTTAAATTTTTTCGAAGATTTTGAAAACTGAAAGTGTGAAATTTGTAAAATAAAATATATTTTCAACCCAGCTATTTGGAAATATAACACATTAAAATAGCCGATTTTTTATTTTTTCACGATTCCGATTTCTTCTAAAAAAATCCTGTCAAATCTCGCTTTTTGGCCAAATAGAGATGGTCAAGTTAGTCATTCTCTAGTAATTGCAATCTTTGTCGCTCGTTGCTTGGATGACTATATAAATGGCACCGAATGTATCGGTGGGAAATAATATACTCCTTATGAGCTTTCAAACATGTGATCAGAGCTTTATTTTACAATTATGCATCCAAAATAATTTTAAACAGTGCAGTGCCTTCTACACAACGGCAACGAGGGCGAGGTGAAAAACCTCAAAGGACTTATTCACAAATGATGTGTTTGGGATTGTAACCAATTATTTGTAGTCCTTCGAAATTTTTTGGATGTACAATCGTAAAATAAACATTTTTAAGCTATTCGGGCACCTTCTGACAGTCGCGTTTTCAACTTCTTTTAGAATAAAGCTCTTCAGATTTCTTGGAAGGTTACTTTGGACAATAGTATCCGTGTTTTGAAATACTGATGAATACATTTTCTGTTTTTTTTCGTGAATATTTTTATAAATTAGTGTTGGAATTCATTTTTTTTAAATAAATAAAAACAAATAAAACTACGTCCTTACATGTCTTCATAATGCTTCTGAACTCGTCTGGAAGTAGAAATTGAGGCCGTTTTTGGCTTTTGTCGGCCACTGTGCGAACAATGCGACAATACACGAACAAAATAAAAAGTTGGTTATTCTCTTTAATAGAAAACGATATTGATTTCAAGGGAGACGTAATTTCGAAAACATATGCAATCGTCTAAGTTCCAATGTTTTTCCGTCCATTGTTGCTACGTTATCAGCAGTATTCTTTGAGAATCACAAAAAATTTCATCAAAGCGTCGTATTTGTTGTTACATCTTGCCACATCTGATAAAGATCTATTAACTGACATCTACAATTTCTGATAAATGTAGGACACACAACATACTTGAGTGTTTCAAACACCAACCCAAAGTCACTCCATGACACTGTGTGTGTAGGGTGATGGCTGGGGAGGGTGGTAAAGAGACATTGGGTTTAGTTTATGTTAACAATAGAGCCTGTAAATTTGATATTGTTTTATGTTTGTGTAAAAAACAACAGTCTTATAAAAATGTCATTTGTGAAACAATTCGTTTTGATTCCTTTTTTGTTCCGGTTATTCGCACCGACACAGCAGCATTATAACCACCGTCCTCAACTTGGCCAACACTGGCTGCTCCACCTCCTTTTTTCTTGTAACATCCCCAGAGGAAATTTCTTTGACTTTGTGGTTATAGTACACACACAACTCATACTCATACAAACATAGATTTTAATTCTTTGCAACTTTTGGGGTTTGGAATTATTTCTTTTGATTTATTGTAATTTGTCGGTTTCTTTATTTTCGTATTCGTTATCCTTCACGCCAGTTTTTTTTTTTGAATTCCTCGTCACTGCCGCTTCCTTTGTTTTGTAAACCAATATACGAATACTTTTCTGGCCATTAAAAACATAATGATTAGTTCCGTTTCACTTTTTTGGTGATTGGTGGGTGACAGGAGCTCAAAGTGAAAGAAAGGTGGTGTGAGGCCTGCACGAAAACACTTTAGCCGGTATCCTCTGGAGGTTTCAAAAAGGTTTTGCTATTCCAAGTTCTCTCGGAGCACGGTGTGCTTGGCTATGTGCGGAGGTTGTGGTAGGTGTGTGTGTGTTCTTGAAAAAGAAAAATGGAAAAAAGCGAATTGTTATGCATTATGAGTGTGTCATACATTTGACTCTTGACAAATGACATTTTATTTACGCTCATACTTAACCAACTGACCTCACTTATGAATACTATGTTTCCTCTTTTTGTTTTCGTGCTTTCTATTCTCAAAGCGAAGCCATGTAACGCTATGCTTTTTAGGGCATACATAACGATATTCATATGTGTCCTTCCATGCTCATCTAGTCTATTGGGAATTGTGCACACCATCGCATTTTATTAGTTCAAATACGCGTATAGAGGGATGTTCTGCATCCTCATTTTTCAGTTCTACGGCAATCAAAAAGGTTTACAGGTTTAAATGTCGCATACATGTCACAAATGTATCAAATGTCACAAAATTTCAAATTTGTTGAGATGCCATCGGCACTATTACACCGTGCGAAACTAATTTTGGTCAGGGGAATGTCTATAGAATACTGAAACTGCACGCTGAGAAAAAATTCATTAAGCAGAAACGAAATTTTAGACTTGGTTTATGAGTTTCTTTAGTGGGTAATGTTATTGTGTTTGCAGCAAATATGTCATGTAAATGAACAAAATCTTTTAAGGGAAATATTTTTACATCAAACAGTTATATTTGTTTGTCGAAATGGATTTATGTCCATTTCAGTCTGTCAACATTTAGAAGTAAACGTTGGTTGCATCTGTAGGTGTAAGGTAGTAACCTACCTTACATCGGTTTAGATTTAGTTATAGCTCCATAGAAACTTTACGTTTTGAAGAAATATGGAATCAATTAAATTCTCTCACTCAAGAGGAAAATATGTTAACGATTACAGTTTAGAATTGTTTGAAAAACCGCTTCTTAAACTTGTTCTACTTTTCCTTTAAAGCATTTTCTTTGTTCCTAAAAGCAATTTCTGACGAATTTCAAGCAAGAAGTTCATTTGCACTTAACGGCTGCCAAACGTTTTTTTTTCTCTACATGTGTCTACTCTGTTTTGCATATTCTGGTCGAGCTCACGTTTAATATAGTAATACAACAATTTATATTATTTTTTATAGTATTTTCCTAGAAATATCAAAATGTCAAATTATTTAAATATTTAATATGAAATCATCAATATTGAGGAGTTTAACTAACTTTTGTGATTGATTGCTGTTAGTTGTTAATGTATTTGAGGAAGAGTTCTCAAGCTTGGAAATTTCACGATTGATATGATAACAGTGATTTGTAGATGAATCTGCATTGGATTTAACACAGAGGAAGTATGTCCTTTATTTTGAATGCTTAAAAGTTAATTTTCAGTTGAGCAAAGTAAACTGACTGTATACAGTTAGAGGGTATATATTAGGGCGTATTGATAATGACAAATTTGTTTCTGTTTGCTTTCGAATAAAAAAATTGTCCTTCATGTTCATAAGGAGGATATTAAAAAAACATAGAAAATCGTCCTTTTTAATGTTTTCCCTAAAACAAGTACTTAAAGTCATAGGAAACTGTTATAATATTTACCAAACGATATCCAAAAAAATGTGTAACGCATTGAAGGAGTGAATTTAGTGTCCGTCTGATGCACTATAAAACTTTAATTCACATCAACATATTCATTTATAGTAATATTTTTCCCAAATTTAGTTTAAGTTCGGAAAAGGACGAATTTGATATGCCCCTTCAGTTCCTCCCATGTCATTGCTCCTTATTTCTATGTAAATCTTAAATCAATGTAACCAATATATATTTTCATATTTGGTAAAGTTTTGTCATGCCCTAGTCCTCCCCACTCAAACCACCCTATCCTATATGAATGATCGGAATACTCTGAAATTTTACCTTTGGCAATGTTTTCGCAAGACCTTTGGTTACAATAAAAAAGATATAACTTCTACACGAATAGTCGGAATCATCAGTAGCAATTCGATATTGGAAAATTTTTTATAACCACTTGAAAGCTATAAAATAGTTATGCTTTAGACAATTGTCACTATCATAGTTAACGTTAAAGTCATAATACATATAAATACAATGGTGGCTGAAATGTGCCTTGTGCTGAAATGTGAAGTTTGATCATGTTTTTAGAATTGCGGAAGCTGGGCTAATGCGCCACGAATTATCTAAAATTAAGATGATCTCTTAGGGTGAGGATATATAAGTCTGTTTTACCGACTGATACTTACTCACCTGTTTCAATAGTTTTCATTTCAATTTTATTTTATTTTAAATTCGCTTTTATGATTGAATAATGATTTTATATATAATGCTAGTTAATATTAAATTAAATTGGTATAATTATAATTTAATTGTATCTATATTGTGTACTATTAATAACACTGTACAATAAAAAATAAAAAAATGTATTGGATACCTAAACATTATTTTTGTATTCATTGGTATATATACTATCAACATACAATTTTATAAAAAATCATAATTGATTTAAAAAATCTTTTGCATCTACAACGAGTGTCATAACATTTTCATTTATCCGTAGATATTTGTACATCGTTTTTTATTTTTTATGACTTTCTTCCTCTTCTTTTTTCTCAATTTTTGTAGACTGTCCTAAAAGCACTGTTCTTATGTGAAATTGTACATATATTCGAGTGTGATCGGACACATATTTCCAAAAATGGGAGTTCGGTGAAAATTGGAATTATAAGCTCGTTTTCGAGTTTGGAAAGCCAAAATACACCAGAAACTATTATGCGTAGATCTTCGGCAAATATTCGGATGCAAAGAGTAATTAATAAATAATAATGAATAGTTTGAAATACATTAGAATAAAGTTATAAAAAACTTGTACGTAAAGTTTGTTTTGTTTAAATTATGAAGGATTAAATAAAATAATTTTTTTAATCGATATTTCGATATCAGAACTGATTTTCTTTAAGCCTGGATAACAAACTGTGATAACAATGACGTTAATAGTGAATTATTTTTACTAAAAAACAAGTAAGGAAAGGCTAAAGTCGGGCGGGGCCGACTCTATGATACACTCCACTTTCTATCCGAATACAATTTAATTCGGTGAAAAGGTGAAAACGGGAAGGATTTTTGTAACCTGTAAATGTATGTGTTTGACAAAAAATGTTAAAACGGAAAGGACATTTGTATGGGGGTATATTGAAATCTGGGACGAAATAGGTGAAATATAATATGTATAGTTTGGCAAAATCGGTTAAACATTTGGGAGCAGCATTTGTATTTGGGCTATATCTAAATCTGAACCGATCTTACCCACATTCACCATAGGTTTTTTACTTGGATTACAAGCTGTTGTGCCAAATTTAAAGAAAATCGAGTAAATTATGTGGTTCCTAAAGCGGCAAAAGTCAAATCGGAAGCGACATTTGTATGGGGGTTATATCTAAATCTGAACCGATCTTACCCACTTTCGACATAGGTATTTCTAGTTCAATTATAAAATGTTGTGCCAATTTTAAAGAAAATCGGGAACAATATGCAGTTTCTAAAGCGGAAAAAAGTGAAATCGGGAGCGACATTTGTATGGGGGCTATTTCTAAATCTGAACCGATCTTACCTTATTTCTGCATATGTGTTTCTAGTTCGATTATAAGATGTTGTGCCACATGTAAAGAAAATCGAGTACAATATGTGGTTTCTAAAGCGGCAAAAGTCAAATCGGGAGCGACATTTGTATAGGGGCTATATGTAACTCTGAACCGATTTTTTTTTTGCATAGGTATTTCTAGTTGGATTACAAGATGTTGTGCCAAATTTAAAGAAAATCGGGTACAATATGTGGTTTCTAGAGTGGAAAATTTCAAATCGGGAGCTACATTTGTATGGGGGCTATATTTTTACGCTGAACCGATTTGCCTCAAATTAAATAGCGTTCGTCCTTGATCCACGAAACTTATTTGTGCCAATTTTTGTTAAGATCGGATTGTAATTGCGACCTGTAATTTGATTACAACAATAGATGGACATACGGACAGACAGACGGACATACGGACATTGCTATTATGTTGACACGTGCGGACTTAGTCTCAATAGCCATAAATTCCATTTATACTGGATAATCAGAACATTTTCATATAAAATTATATTTTGAATTGTGTTGATACACACATATTTATATTGTTATTGACGACACTGTTCAATTTATTCTTCATTGAGTGAAAATTTAGCCTTATTTACGTTGTTGTTAGCGCATCTTGGTTATCTAGTCTTAGTCTAAAATAGAGAGTTATTATAACTGCATTCAGGATACTCCAATTGTGCATACGCATAAATAATCTTTGTTGTTAAGTACATATTGATAATGATGACGTACAATCGGTAGTGGTCGAATTTGCTATACAAACAAATATTCTGCCTTTTCTTATGCTATGTAATTACCCATATGTGGCATATATTTTTTTCTTTTTTGTCTTTGTTCTCTTGTTATTATTTTCCCTGTCATTCTCGTTATTGCTGTTGATTTTTCATATTCTTATACTGGTAACATATACAGACACAGTTTCATCCATATATAGTGACAAATGTTCATATAGTTACATGTGCATGTTTGCAAAAAAAGAGATGTAGAACAACAACTTGTTACCAGTTAATAGTGCTTATTGTTGGTTACTCTTCTCTTCATCATACACGCACAGTGAAACAAAATATACATACATTTGTTAGTATGTGCATACATATGTATGCAAGTTGGGATGTAAGCGTGAATGTTATACCACATATTCTCGCCAACATACACAAATGTATGCAGTAATGTGTGACAGACAACAAAAATGAAAAAAAGAGAATAACGTTACTTATACGCACTTGAGTACCGTATACATGTCTCTCACTCGCTGTCTATTTACAGGGTGTACCAAAACAGAAAGCCCTTGACACTAAACTAAATGTGTTGAATTATTGAAGATTTTCCATTCTATGGAATGGTTACGTTCAACACGAAATTTTGGAAAGAAATAATCAAATTGGAAAGAATTAATAGCCCCCATACAAATATTCCTCTGGTTAATCATAATACTGGTCTAGAATAAGTATATTCCAAAAGATCTTGGTAAAATTTGCCATATTATAGTAAATATTGTTATTTACTCGACAGAAAAAGTCCTATTTTTGATATGGGCTACATAAACCCAGGTGGGTGCTGAGTATCGTATAGACTTTACCAGGAGAACTTTTCTGAATTTAATAATTTTGCATTAACAATAATTTTGTGCGATGAATTTTGTGTCACCTTCAGCACATGTGACAAATTGTCCTTCTTTGTGCTTTTGCAACATGCTGACGGGGGAGATGGACCGAGGGCTTGCTCGTTGCTGTTGTCATTTTACTTAGCACCTAGTAATAATATATTCATGTCGGCTTATGAATTTTAATTATGTTTTGTGTCTTTTCTGCTTTTTTGTTTTGTTTAAAAATTTATTTGTTACAAATTGTTTTTTTTTGTACTAAATATTGTAGTTCTGTGTGACGAGGTTTTTACACATTCACAGTTGGTATTTAATTAGTGTTATTATTAACGCCATAAAAAAGTGATTAAATTTAATGACATAAATGGTAAACAATTGTAATAATGTGTTATATGTGCAAATAATACATACTTACTAAAAGGGAATAGTTAAACAATTTACGGCCACAATTACAGCTTTTT
This sequence comes from Polietes domitor, assembly GCA_947397865.1. Classification (NCBI taxonomy): domain Eukaryota; kingdom Metazoa; phylum Arthropoda; class Insecta; order Diptera; family Muscidae; genus Polietes; species Polietes domitor. The sequence continues at coordinate 160,138,745 of OX377618.1, forward strand.
ACTTACAAAGCAAAATGTTTATTTGAATTTGATTTTATAAACAAAAAAATGCATAGCAACTTAAGTGATGGAGGAAATTTAATTCGTGAAGACATCTGTTTCGCAAAAGTACGAAAATAATGTAAGAATGAATCATCAGTAGCATATGTCTCGGAAATAATTAAATTATATTAATTTGTTACACACTTTTCATATGTGTTAGTAGTAACGAATAGAGTTGGGTCTCGTTCAATTGAACGAATCCCTGGTTCCTGCTCTTTCATTCTTTCAGTTCCATCGTTCACTTCGTTCCATTATTATTTTGCTTGTGGCCAACTCTCGTTCATTCACTAGTTCCGTGATGCTTTCGTTCGTTTCACCATTGAACAGCTGATTGTTGTTGCCACAGTTTTTTCCGAACGATTTTTTCTTGGTTCTGACACACCGTTCACACTACACACATTGTTGTAATTTAAATACAGCCAGCAATATATATTTAATTATATTATACATACACATTTAAACATATTTTAAATTTTCTATTTTGGCAGAATTGTTTTGAAAAAAATAAAACTGAACGAGTAAACAAACAATGTTGTAACGTTTGAACGAATGAATAAGTCATGTGAACGAAGGATCCAAAAGGAACGATGGAACGAAAAGACTGAACGAGTTCCTTTGCCGGATCGGAACGAAAAGGACCGATCCGTTCAGTTAACGATAATGCCCAGCACTAGCAATGAAATAAGATGGGAATTTTGTCGGGCATACGACAAATCGAGTTTTCTCAAAAAAATTGTATACCTTTAGAATAACTTTTTGAGTCGCCTGTCTGCCCGACCGTTTTCATCATAGGCGTAGCAACAGATTTCAGCTGGGGAGGGCTAAGGCCTCCCACAGTTTTTGTATTCAAAAGAACCAAAATAAACATCTAAAATGGCCAAAATTTAAAATCGATCTTGGTTAATGATAGATTTTAGCCAAGTTTTATTCCTCGTATCGCCGAAAAACTTCTTTCAAAGCAAGATTTATGGCAACTTGGATAAATATCAACATTTTCTCTCAACATATTGACGTAGATTGGCTTATTGTAATATAGACTTGAATGTAAAAAACATAAATTTCCACTCAATGAAGAAATTGTTCACATATATTTAAAAAAATATAAAAAAATCAAAAAAATAACATTTTTATATTAAAAGTTGTTGACTTAGCCTGGGTAACTAACTATCCAGTATAACTGGAGTTTATGACAAAGTCCAAAAATGTCAACATAAAATATTTTTTTTCCAAACTTGTTTTAAAACAAACATTTATGTTTGTTTTGAGTAAAAATTACTCTTTCTTAACGTTCTTGTTATCAAAACTTATTTTATTATCCAGGCTTAAGGAAAGACATCCTTAATAATTATCAACATATTTTCTATCTAAAGAGTGATTTTTTTGAGGTTAGGATTTTCATGCATTAGTATTTGACAGATCACGTGGGATTTCAGACATGGTGTCAAAGAGAAAGATGCTCAGTATGCTTTGACATTTCATCATGAATCGTCTTACAAACGAACAACGCTTGCAAATTATTGAATTTTATTATCAAAATGCGTGCTCTGTTAAGAAAGTTCATTGCGCGCTTCCATTTTATGGTCAGTTTAATCGACCCACTGAAGCGGCTATTCGGGCTATTGTGACTAAATTTCGCACCAAATTTACATTGTTGGACATTAAACCACCAACACGCTTACGTAGAGTGCGAACTGAAGAAAATATCGCAGCTGTATCGGCCAGTGTTAATGATGACCACCAATTTTCGATTCGTCGCCGTTCGCACCAATTGGGTCTCTGTTACTCAAAAACGTGGAAATGCCAAAATTGGACTAAGCGGATGGACCACTTAAGACGCAGCCGCGGTCAACATTTAAATGAAATTATCTTCAAAAAGTAAATGTCATGGACCAATCTAACGTTTCAAATAAAGAACCGATGAGATTTTGCAAATTTTATGCGTTTTTTTTTTTTAAAAAGTTATCAAGCTCTTAAAAAATCACCCTTTATCTATCTCTATTCAAATCCAGCAGCAATTTACTACCTTAACCAGTGAAAGCCTTTTAAATTTGCAGTTATGCTATCAATTACTGGGTAATAAATATTTATTTTTCCAGTATTCAAATGTATTAGATTTTTCTTACTTTTGAGTTAAACAAAATATCACTGTTAAATGTCCCTTGTCTTTTTTTGAAATTCTACCATTTTTGTTGGCAAAACATTCAATATATTTCCAAATGTTGGTAATTGTATTCCTACAATAGGGCTGCTTTTCTTTAAGACAGAAAAACATATTTTGAAAAAATAATTTTATATTAAAAGTTTTGGACTTAGCCTGGATAATTATCCAGTGTAAGTCAAATTTATGGTTATAGAGGCTAAGTCCAAAAAAATCAACACAAAATATTTTTTTTTGAAAATTTGTTTTGATTGTAGTTGTTGTATTGTAGTTGGTCACAATGCGAAGACATATTATTTATTTTGAGCAAAAAATTTAATTTTTATAAACGTTTTTGTTATCGCAGCTTATTATCCCGACTTAATGAAAAACAGCCCTAATATTAAGGTATTTATAGATGCCGTAACCGGTTCGAAAACATCTCCGAATGATTATATTTAATAAAAGCAATCCTCCGAAAGTTACACTTGCTTTCCCTTCTACAGAATTCTTATCAACATAATTTGTTATGATCGATCTACAACTCCATCTAGTTGTACTCAGACTCCCAAACTTTACTCTCCCAAATACTTTATCTGTAGATCTTTTTATCATATTTTTAAATCACGTCTAGAAAAACAAATATGCAACACAGCATTGAAAATGCTGTGTGCCAGGCAGTGAATAAAAGCTGCAATAAGTTTTTATATATGAACATCCCTAATACTGACGTTGATAAATTAGCTGAAATATCTGGGGGGCTACAGCTAGAATGATGAAATTTGTTATATACATAAATTAGGTTATTTTGCACTGTGTACGTGAGAGATAATGGATTTTCAAAAATCATCAAAAATGGGTTGGAAATACAACCATCCAAACGGCTGTAGCTGAAAATGTTTCCTTTCTGTTTTGAAGATTGCTGCCTTGTATTTAATTCTACGTTGCACAGTGGGGCCTTTTGAATTTTGTCGTTGCAAAAGTCATAACTTCTAAAATAGGACACATAATTACAAAAGTAAAATTTTGTTGTAAGGAAGACATCATTGGCTTTAAAATTAAACCACCAATACGTATTGGGAACTTTAAAATCATACGTTGAATATGGATTTTTTCTTTTCTAAAAAAATATATTTCGTGTTATTTTACATTTACTTTTTTGTTACCAAACTACTTATTTATCATTTATTTTTTGATCTTACATGACATATATTCACATATTTAGTAATATAGTTAAGTTAACTAACTGAACCCCGACCGCTTCTCCACACAAAAAACACGTACCGAAAAATCAAAATTTATATTGTTTTTTCGTGCTCAGTAATTCATTTCATTTATTCAGACTTACATATAATATAGTCTTACAGACTACAATATAATACTAAAAATAAATTAAATCTAATATGTTACAAAAAGTAGTTAATGAATTCGAAAAATCTAAATTAAAATTAGATTGGTTCAAATACAGAATAGTTAGATCTATGAAGCGGAATAAAAAATACATTATTATTTCTTAAAATGCGAGAAGGAACTTTAAAATTTATAAGTTCCAGTAATTCAGAGCAATCAACTAAGCCACAAATAATTTTGAAAAGAAACACTTGCGAAAGGAGAGGGTTTTCAAACCAATAAGCCTACATTTATCGACATAGGAAGGTTGAGGTTCAGTAAAATGAATAGAACGTAGAGCTAACTTCAAGATTTTTTTTGGAATACGTTCAATTCTACATATATGGTTAGCACAAAAGGGATTCCAAACGATACAAGCATATTCCAGCTTAGAAAATTAACTTCGCCGCATAAGGATCCGAAAATTCCTGTTAATTTCTCTTCACAAATGCGAGCAAAGAATATGCTTTAGGAATGATGACATTTAAATGATTAATAAACGTAACTTGGCATCAACAACATAAAACAACACCCAAATCAACTATTTCATCTACAGATTTAAGTTGAAGGTTATTAATGAAGTAGTCGTAATAAACCATATTTGCCAATTTGCCAAAAGAAACTTTAAAACAGTTAGAAACATTACGACACAAAAAGTTGTTTGAGCACCATTCGGAAACTCTGTCCAAATCACTTTGGAGACGGAAAACATCTGCAATAGCGTTAATTCACAAAAATATCTTTAAGTCATCAGCGTATAATAATATCATTAATAAATAAAATGAACAATATTGGGCCTAAGATACTGCCTTGGGGAATACCAGAAGTAGCTTTGCAAGAAAACGAATCAACAGAGTCAATAGAAACAAAACAGGTTCGATCCTTTAAATATGATTGAACCCAATTTAAAAAAAACTGAATGAAATCCAATATGACAAAGTTTATTAATTAACATAGCGTGTGAAACCTTGTCAAATGCTTTTGTGAAATCAGTGTATATAGTATCCACTTGACAGCCAAGTTCGAAGCCAGATATGCAGTACTGAAAAAAACGCCAAATTTGAGACAGTAGAACGACCCCTGACAAATCCATGCTGAGATGGAGAAATAACATGTTTAACAGCAAAGTAACTTATCAAAAACAATATACTCAAAAATCTTTGAAATGTTGCATAATTTAGCAATAGGTCTATAATTTAAAATATTATTCTTAGCACCAGATTTGAAAATGGGAGTTATAGCAGTAACTTTCCACCTATCAACGAAGAAACCTTGTTGTAATGACATATTGAAAAGTAATAATAGAGGCATAATTAATGATTTTGAAAAATTTTTTTGCAAATACCATCACTATCCAATCTAAAAGAAGGTTTGAGCTTAGTGACTCCACTTAACACATCAACATCAATTAACTGTAGCATTCCAAAATTCAAAGAAGAAGATAAAAAGAAATTAGAATTTCCTGAAGAAATGTAAGGCGAAAAATTACTACTAAAAAACTCGGCAAACAAATTAACAGTCTCCGAAGTTGAATTAGATATTTTATCATTAAAAATCATTCGAGATGGATATTCCGAGCTTTTTCTTTTGGAATTAATAAAAGTTCAAAATGATTTAGGATTCCTCTTAATATTGTTTTCAAAATTAAGTATATACTGCCTATACAAAAATTTATTTAGAAAATTGAACTCCCTTAAATAATGTTCATACATTGACTTATTGTATAAATTATTTGTGGCTTTAAAAAGTTTATAGAATTTATTTCGCTGATTTTTCAATTTCTTAAGACCTTTCGTATACCAGGGCAATTTGTGAATTCTGGGCTTCAAAAGAGGAATATTACAACAACAAATTTGATTAATAACAGCAATAAAACTATCATAGCAAACTGTTAAATTGTCAACTCCAAAAATTTGGAGCCAATTTACGTCACTAATACACTTATTTATAATTTCAAAATTACAATTTTTTTTTTCAAAAACAGTTTTGCCACGCCCCTCCCGCCCCCAGTGCAATTTTTTTAATATATAGCCTATCTGTATGAAGTTCCAAAGAGAGACAAACGTTTTTATAATATTAATAGGGACATATATTTACCTTATGTGGGAGGTGCCACACCCACTTTACTCGTACCGTCTACTTTTTCCACAAATTAGCACATTACTAATCAATAAACTCACACAAAATTTCAAGATTGATGTTGTCATATAACGGAATATATATTGGGTTCATATTTTTAAAGAAGGTGCCACGCCCATCTTTCAAATCCCGCTCATTTGTATCTTGCCTACGTAAGTGAAAACTTAACGAACTCACACATATTTACTGGAAATTTGGTATCATGTAAGAGAAAATACTCTATAACTGGTTTTAATTTATTATGGGATGTGCCACGCCCCCTTCAACAATACCGCCCATATTCTCCCAACTACCCAGATTAATAATAGATGGATTCACATAAAATTGCAGAACTCTCAGAACTATATAAACCACAATTTTCTGATTTTGACACGGTTTTCGGATTTTTGATCGGTAATAAGTTCTATTATCAGTTTTACCAAAAGCTTTTATCAAATTTTCGACTTTTGCCACCGATTCCTGGCAGAGGCCCCACAGTGCGTTGTTTAAAATAATTAAAATAAAAATGCAACCCATGGGGGAGGGTATATAATGTTCGGCTTTTGTCCAATGCTTGTATGAAGTCGGAACAGTTTAGGTGGCCCCAAAATACATTTAGGAGTTGGCTAATGTGTATTTTCGGTAAAAGTTGGTATAGCATGTTCATACCGTCTTCTTGGCTTCTCTAGCGTATTTCAGGAGAAAGTTTTGGCCTTTAAGAAAGTATGAAAGAATCTTCTTGCACACAACTGGTCGCGTAACCGAAAAATGCTCACTCTAGTAGTCCAGTGTACTGGTAGGCACGAAAGAGTGGAAAAGTTGGCGAGAATTATATCTTGTATCTTCTGAAAAAAAAAGCTTGAAGTCTTGTAATCTATTCAGAAAAAAATAAAAGATTTATTTCTATTTTTTAAAAATTAGTAATTAAAAGAAAAATAATCTGTAAGTACACTGAACATTAAAAAAATTAGAAAAAGAAATGTTTTTGCTACGCACAGATTAGATATATTAAATAATGTATATACCATTCCCAATTTTATTCATTAAATCCGGCGAGAAACCACATAGCAGTTAATAATCGACTAAATTACATAAATTATTTTTTCTCTTAAAATATAATCTCTAGCTCCCATGGTTTTTAATACATTTATATTTTTTATCTAGCATTCATTTGGAGGAGATTAAAATACTTTTAAATACATTAAAGAACTAATCTGAAGTAATTATTTCACAATAATTTTATTCATTAAATATAAGTACACATTTTAAGCTACCGACTGGTTACTACCTTTCTGTGTGCGAAAGATAATAATTAGAAAAGGCTGTGGTACTTACACAGAGAGAAAAGGTCATACAGTATTGTAATCCAATTCAAACAAAAAATCTGACAATTTCTTGTACAGAAGAAGGCAACTAATTTTCCTGTTAATTTTTGAAATAATAATTCAAAGTTTTGTTCAAGCAATGATAACATTTATTTGTAAATCTTACGTGGGGGAATTATGAAAGCATTCGAAAATTATTTAAGTCAAGTTATGAAAGTCCTGGATGGAATGTTCAGAAAAAGGGATGAAAGATAACGTTAAAATTTTAAAAATTAAAAAATGAATTTGGCATTTAAATGCTTATGTAAAATCATTGAAGCAAAATTTTTGCTTTTCAGCGAAAATATTTAAAATATAAATTTTATATAACGTCTTAAATAAAAAATATCTATATAATAAAAATGACATGATGTTCGTTGGTAATCGCATCACTTGAAAACGGCTGAACCGATTTGGCTGATTGTTGTTACAAACTGTTCGTAGTAGTCCGAACTAGGTTTTAAGATGAAAAACTTTGGAAAAGTTTACCGAAAAAGTGCCCCTTTCGACAGGATTTTTGAATCAACTCAAGATTGTAAATATCTATTTAAGCAATGGATATGCGTAATTCTTTTTTGTTATAATTCTGCGAATGTTTTTAATACACAAAAATGTAGGTAATTACAAAGAAAATTATGCACGTTTATGATCCTTTATATGTAGATACACGGAAAAGTATTTTTTAGTTAAATTTAATTTAAACGTTTATAAAAGCTCTTCCAAATCCACACAACAATCACAAATACACTAATTACATTATGGACAGGACATTTTCTGTCGGATCAGCTAGTTGAAAATATATTTTTTCTCAGCAAATTGCTTCATTGTGTTCTAAGTAATACTAAAAATGATCAGAGTAAGGTTTCCAGTATAACATTTTATTTACATCCTATTTTTAATTTTCCCTAGGCATGTAGCTACACTTATGCCGCACACACTCTGTAAATTTCAGGGTAGGGCCACAAGTAGTTTCTGAGATATCAGCGCAAATAGGGAATTCCATGTTAAATAAACGAAACATTTTCGAAACCTTCCGATCTTAATTAGAAATTTTGCATATTTTGATGAAAAACTACTCATATCTCTTGTTATTTGAAACATATTGAGAAAAGGGGTTTTACATTTATTACTTGGCTGCAGACTACCACGATCATGATTTCGACCATGTCAAAAGTCTTTTCAAGTGGCTTCGCAGCGACTTTTGAACATCAAATATTTTTTAAAATTTACTAACAAACAAATTTATAACTCGATCCTTGTAAGTTATAAAAAAAGGGCTTCAATTCAGTTTTATGAAATGTATTACATTCAAGTTAGAAGCATAGAGTTTTATGAGGAATGGAAATAGTTTGAAGTTTTTATCTGCTCTTTTCTGGAGAACTGCACCTCTTCTAAGCTTTGTAGGACAATAACTATGCCTATTTCATTTTTTCCTCCCCTTCTAGGCATATATTGAAACAATTTCCTCTTGTGTTCTTGTAATGATGACCTCGATTCTAATTTCCTCATCATCGCTGAAATAATATTATTCGTTTTGATCGGTAGGTTCAGAAACTCACTACTCTAATGTAAATCTGCTGCTTACCTAAATTCAATGCGGTTTTTGGAAAAATATTGAAAACTGTGGCGTCCCTGTAACGTTGAAGTGTTGCATATGTTACAAAATGAGTTTGCTTAAACAGTCATAACTTTTGTTTTGCTAAAAATATTGTGACAATTTTTTTGCTGCAGAATTGATATTTTTAGAAATTAAAATATATATTATTGATATTTTTTAGAAAACAAATATTAAAACTTATCTTTTGAAAAATGTTCCATTTCATTTTTTTTATTTTTTCTCATCAAATATCGCCACTTGTGTCCTAAACACCCTGTAAATTTTGGATTTTCAGAGTGGGATTTTCAGTAGTTTCTGAGATATAGGCAAAACTGTAAAATTACTCATATGCTCTTTTTTATTATTAAACTACTGAAAACCCCGCTTAAAAATTTCAAAAGGACATTGCTTTTTTTCTCCAGAAAATTGATTTGAATATATATAAAAAATTCCATACACTTTTATAAATGGAACTGAAAATATTTTCAATAAATTTCATTATTTTAAAAATATATATTGTTTACTTTTCATCTGTAAACAAATAATTTCAAAGCCAGACAGATATGAAGATCAGCAAAAGTTATTTTCGTCATAGATGTCCAGTAAAATCAGCCCAAAAATTAATACAATTGCACCCCTCTCACTCTCTCTTTCCCTAACTCTCCACAATTACCAAAACTTCTTCTCCATCTGCTCTTTGTCATGGAGATCTAATGAATTTTTATGACTATGAAAGACAATACCATTGACCTCTATGTACGCGTAAGACGAACAGAAATCAATATCAATAAAAAAAGTTTTCATAGATGTCTCAATCTCCTTAGAAAGGAAACTTTGTCCGACAACACGCACACACACACACATAACTAACAATATTAACAGTTTTTCAAACAGAATTAAGAACTTTTTTATATGCTTTATTAACACGTTAATAAAAAATAATACACTACCAAAACCAATGCCAAAAAGAACAAATATCCAACAAAAATGTAGATGGACTCCCGAAACTAATGAATAACTATACAAACTGAGGATATGGGGATGAAAGCTCATCATTCGTCTTGAGCAACATACACACGCTCAGTCGAATGAATTTGTTGATAATTTTCTTAGGACACACTGGAGCAGATGAAAGGACTACATTGTCGTTACGTTATAAGTGTATATAAGGCCGTATCGATTGTCGTTGCTAAAAACTAAACAAAGGATTGGATGGAAATTAATATATATCGAAATTATTACAGATTTCTGAGTAGGCGACACCTTTCTGTAAAAGTAATAGAAATCAGCGATAAAAATTAAATTTATCTCCTTTAGAAAGCAGTTGCCAAAAGTTGGTCCGTGCCTCCCTTTTCCATGTTCTCAACAAAAAGCACGTGAAATTACTTTTAAAATACGCCTAAATTCATTGAATTATACCTAAGTGTTTGTGTTGTTGCAACCTCACCATTTTTTTATTTTTTTTAGTTTTTTCGTTTGTATTTTTTTTGGTCTGTAATCAATATTTGATTTGAACTGGGATATTGTCCTGGCTCAAGACCATTTTGCATCTATATTTAATAGAATGCAAATTTATTTACAAATGGCATGGTGACATTTATTACTTGGCTGCAGACTACCACTATCATGATTTCCACCCTGTCTAAAGGTTTCATTCAGGTGGCTTCGCAGCGACTTTTCAACATCAAACCCGGCCTCTATAAGGAGATGATTCTCACAAACGAACGAGAATCTCAACTCACTTGCCGAATTTGCGTTTAAAAAATCGCACCAAGTAATAAAGCACACATGCCATCTTACAAGCATCTCATTGAGTTGCATATGTAAGTATGTGTATATGCAGGTATAGTTACCCAGCAATACTTCTGCCGTGCCAACGCTCATTTGTTTTAGTTTTTTCGTTTGTATTTTTTTTTGGTCTGTAATCAATATTTGATTTGAACTGGGATATTGTCCTGGCTCAAGACCATTTTGCATCTATATTTAATAGAATGCAAATTTATTTACAAATGGCATGGTGACATTTATTACTTGGCTGCAGACTACCACTATCATGATTTCCACCCTGTCTAAAGGTTTCATTCAGGTGGCTTCGCAGCGACTTTTCAACATCAAACCCGGCCTCTATAAGGAGATGATTCTCACAAACGAACGAGAATCTCAACTCACTTGCCGAATTTGCGTTTAAAAAATCGCACCAAGTAATAAAGCACACATGCCATCTTACAAGCATCTCATTGAGTTGCATATGTAAGTATGTGTATATGCAGGTATAGTTACCCAGCAATACTTCTGCCGTGCCAACGCTCATTTGTTTTAGTTTTTTCGTTTGTATTTTTTTGGTCTGTAATCAATATTTGATTTGAACTGGGATATTGTCCTGGCTCAAGACCATTTTGCATCTATATTTAATAGAATGCAAATTTATTTACAAATGGCATGGTGACATTTATTACTTGGCTGCAGACTACCACTATCATGATTTCCACCCTGTCTAAAGGTTTCATTCAGGTGGCTTCGCAGCGACTTTTCAACATCAAACCCGGCCTCTATAAGGAGATGATTCTCACAAACGAACGAGAATCTCAACTCACTTGCCGAATTTGCGTTTAAAAAATCGCACCAAGTAATAAAGCACACATGCCATCTTACAAGCATCTCATTGAGTTGCATATGTAAGTATGTGTATATGCAGGTATAGTTACCCAGCAATACTTCTGCCGTGCCAACGCTCATTTGTTTTAGTTTTTTCGTTTGTATTTTTTTGGTCTGTAATCAATATTTGATTTGAACTGGGATATTGTCCTGGCTCAAGACCATTTTGCATCTATATTTAATAGAATGCAAATTTATTTACAAATGGCATGGTGACATTTATTACTTGGCTGCAGACTACCACTATCATGATTTCCACCCTGTCTAAAGGTTTCATTCAGGTGGCTTCGCAGCGACTTTTCAACATCAAACCCGGCCTCTATAAGGAGATGATTCTCACAAACGAACGAGAATCTCAACTCACTTGCCGAATTTGCGTTTAAAAAATCGCACCAAGTAATAAAGCACACATGCCATCTTACAAGCATCTCATTGAGTTGCATATGTAAGTATGTGTATATGCAGGTATAGTTACCCAGCAATACTTCTGCCGTGCCAACGCTCATTTGTTTTAGTTTTTTCGTTTGTATTTTTTTTGGTCTGTAATCAATATTTGATTTGAACTGGGATATTGTCCTGGCTCAAGACCATTTTGCATCTATATTTAATAGAATGCAAATTTATTTACAAATGGCATGGTGACATTTATTACTTGGCTGCAGACTACCACTATCATGATTTCCACCCTGTCTAAAGGTTTCATTCAGGTGGCTTCGCAGCGACTTTTCAACATCAAACCCGGCCTCTATAAGGAGATGATTCTCACAAACGAACGAGAATCTCAACTCACTTGCCGAATTTGCGTTTAAAAAATCGCACCAAGTAATAAAGCACACATGCCATCTTACAAGCATCTCATTGAGTTGCATATGTAAGTATGTGTATATGCAGGTATAGTTACCCAGCAATACTTCTGCCGTGCCAACGCTCATTTGTTTTAGTTTTTTCGTTTGTATTTTTTTGGTCTGTAATCAATATTTGATTTGAACTGGGATATTGTCCTGGCTCAAGACCATTTTGCATCTATATTTAATAGAATGCAAATTTATTTACAAATGGCATGGTGACATTTATTACTTGGCTGCAGACTACCACTATCATGATTTCCACCCTGTCTAAAGGTTTCATTCAGGTGGCTTCGCAGCGACTTTTCAACATCAAACCCGGCCTCTATAAGGAGATGATTCTCACAAACGAACGAGAATCTCAACTCACTTGCCGAATTTGCGTTTAAAAAATCGCACCAAGTAATAAAGCACACATGCCATCTTACAAGCATCTCATTGAGTTGCATATGTAAGTATGTGTATATGCAGGTATAGTTACCCAGCAATACTTCTGCCGTGCCAACGCTCATTTGTTTTAGTTTTTTCGTTTGTATTTTTTTGGTCTGTAATCAATATTTGATTTGAACTGGGATATTGTCCTGGCTCAAGACCATTTTGCATCTATATTTAATAGAATGCAAATTTATTTACAAATGGCATGGTGACATTTATTACTTGGCTGCAGACTACCACTATCATGATTTCCACCCTGTCTAAAGGTTTCATTCAGGTGGCTTCGCAGCGACTTTTCAACATCAAACCCGGCCTCTATAAGGAGATGATTCTCACAAACGAACGAGAATCTCAACTCACTTGCCGAATTTGCGTTTAAAAAATCGCACCAAGTAATAAAGCACACATGCCATCTTACAAGCATCTCATTGAGTTGCATATGTAAGTATGTGTATATGCAGGTATAGTTACCCAGCAATACTTCTGCCGTGCCAACGCTCATTTGTTTTAGTTTTTTCGTTTGTATTTTTTTGGTCTGTAATCAATATTTGATTTGAACTGGGATATTGTCCTGGCTCAAGACCATTTTGCATCTATATTTAATAGAATGCAAATTTATTTACAAATGGCATGGTGACATTTATTACTTGGCTGCAGACTACCACTATCATGATTTCCACCCTGTCTAAAGGTTTCATTCAGGTGGCTTCGCAGCGACTTTTCAACATCAAACCCGGCCTCTATAAGGAGATGATTCTCACAAACGAACGAGAATCTCAACTCACTTGCCGAATTTGCGTTTAAAAAATCGCACCTGCCAAGTAATAAATGTCACCATGCCATTTGTAAATAAATTTGCATTCTATTAAATATAGATGCAAAATGGTCTTGAGCCAGGACAATATCCCAGTTCAAATCAAATATTGATTACAGACCAAAAAAATACAAACGAAAAAACTAAAACAAATGAGCGTTGGCACGGCAGAAGTATTGCTGGGTAACTATACCTGCATATACACATACTTACATATGCAACTCAATGAGATGCTTGTAAGATGGCATGTGTGCTTTATTACTTGGTGCGATTTTTTAAACGCAAATTCGGCAAGTGAGTTGAGATTCTCGTTCGTTTGTGAGAATCATCTCCTTATAGAGGCCGGGTTTGATGTTGAAAAGTCGCTGCGAAGCCACCTGAATGAAACCTTTAGACAGGGTGGAAATCATGATAGTGGTAGTCTGCAGCCAAGTAATAAATGTCACCATGCCATTTGTAAATAAATTTGCATTCTATTAAATATAGATGCAAAATGGTCTTGAGCCAGGACAATATCCCAGTTCAAATCAAATATTGATTACAGACCAAAAAAATACAAACGAAAAAACTAAAACAAATGAGCGTTGGCACGGCAGAAGTATTGCTGGGTAACTATACCTGCATATACACATACTTACATATGCAACTCAATGAGATGCTTGTAAGATGGCATGTGTGCTTTATTACTTGGTGCGATTTTTTAAACGCAAATTCGGCAAGTGAGTTGAGATTCTCGTTCGTTTGTGAGAATCATCTCCTTATAGAGGCCGGGTTTGATGTTGAAAAGTCGCTGCGAAGCCACCTGAATGAAACCTTTAGACAGGGTGGAAATCATGATAGTGGTAGTCTGCAGCCAAGTAATAAATGTCACCATGCCATTTGTAAATAAATTTGCATTCTATTAAATATAGATGCAAAATGGTCTTGAGCCAGGACAATATCCCAGTTCAAATCAAATATTGATTACAGACCAAAAAAAATACAAACGAAAAAACTAAAACAAATGAGCGTTGGCACGGCAGAAGTATTGCTGGGTAACTATACCTGCATATACACATACTTACATATGCAACTCAATGAGATGCTTGTAAGATGGCATGTGTGCTTTATTACTTGGTGCGATTTTTTAAACGCAAATTCGGCAAGTGAGTTGAGATTCTCGTTCGTTTGTGAGAATCATCTCCTTATAGAGGCCGGGTTTGATGTTGAAAAGTCGCTGCGAAGCCACCTGAATGAAACCTTTAGACAGGGTGGAAATCATGATAGTGGTAGTCTGCAGCCAAGTAATAAATGTCACCATGCCATTTGTAAATAAATTTGCATTCTATTAAATATAGATGCAAAATGGTCTTGAGCCAGGACAATATCCCAGTTCAAATCAAATATTGATTACAGACCAAAAAAATACAAACGAAAAAACTAAAACAAATGAGCGTTGGCACGGCAGAAGTATTGCTGGGTAACTATACCTGCATATACACATACTTACATATGCTACTCAATGAGATGCTTGTAAGATGGCATGTGTGCTTTATTACTTGGTGCGATTTTTTAAACGCAAATTCGGCAAGTGAGTTGAGATTCTCGTTCGTTTGTGAGAATCATCTCCTTATAGAGGCCGGGTTTGATGTTGAAAAGTCGCTGCGAAGCCACCTGAATGAAACCTTTAGACAGGGTGGAAATCATGATAGTGGTAGTCTGCAGCCAAGTAATAAATGTCACCATGCCATTTGTAAATAAATTTGCATTCTATTAAATATAGATGCAAAATGGTCTTGAGCCAGGACAATATCCCAGTTCAAATCAAATATTGATTACAGACCAAAAAAATACAAACGAAAAAACTAAAACAAATGAGCGTTGGCACGGCAGAAGTATTGCTGGGTAACTATACCTGCATATACACATACTTACATATGCAACTCAATGAGATGCTTGTAAGATGGCATGTGTGCTTTATTACTTGGTGCGATTTTTTAAACGCAAATTCGGCAAGTGAGTTGAGATTCTCGTTCGTTTGTGAGAATCATCTCCTTATAGAGGCCGGGTTTGATGTTGAAAAGTCGCTGCGAAGCCACCTGAATGAAACCTTTAGACAGGGTGGAAATCATGATAGTGGTAGTCTGCAGCCAAGTAATAAATGTCACCATGCCATTTGTAAATAAATTTGCATTCTATTAAATATAGATGCAAAATGGTCTTGAGCCAGGACAATATCCCAGTTCAAATCAAATATTGATTACAGACCAAAAAAATACAAACGAAAAAACTAAAACAAATGAGCGTTGGCACGGCAGAAGTATTGCTGGGTAACTATACCTGCATATACACATACTTACATATGCAACTCAATGAGATGCTTGTAAGATGGCATGTGTGCTTTATTACTTGGTGCGATTTTTTAAACGCAAATTCGGCAAGTGAGTTGAGATTCTCGTTCGTTTGTGAGAATCATCTCCTTATAGAGGCCGGGTTTGATGTTGAAAAGTCGCTGCGAAGCCACCTGAATGAAACCTTTAGACAGGGTGGAAATCATGATAGTGGTAGTCTGCAGCCAAGTAATAAATGTCACCATGCCATTTGTAAATAAATTTGCATTCTATTAAATATAGATGCAAAATGGTCTTGAGCCAGGACAATATCCCAGTTCAAATCAAATATTGATTACAGACCAAAAAAATACAAACGAAAAAACTAAAACAAATGAGCGTTGGCACGGCAGAAGTATTGCTGGGTAACTATACCTGCATATACACATACTTACATATGCAACTCAATGAGATGCTTGTAAGATGGCATGTGTGCTTTATTACTTGGTGCGATTTTTTAAACGCAAATTCGGCAAGTGAGTTGAGATTCTCGTTCGTTTGTGAGAATCATCTCCTTATAGAGGCCGGGTTTGATGTTGAAAAGTCGCTGCGAAGCCACCTGAATGAAACCTTTAGACAGGGTGGAAATCATGATAGTGGTAGTCTGCAGCCAAGTAATAAATGTCACCATGCCATTTGTAAATAAATTTTTTTATTTTAAAAATGTTCACTTGGTCATATCTTTAAAAAATAGTTTTTTAAATACATATAAAATATTTTTGGCAATAGAAAATGTCTGGGAAAACCGGTGTCTTCAACGTATTTTAGTTGAGAAAATCGTTTGGTTTGATATGGAATAAACTATAATATCAAAGTTTGAATATATTTGGCCACCAAGTTTTTAGGCATACTTAAAAACTTAGCCTAATAGAAGCCGAAAACTTTAAAATATATGTTAGACTACTACTTTGGTTAAAGTAATCATCCCCTCACTTGCCACCCATAAAGCCTGAATTTTCCACAAAACTCCTCTAATCTATTTTGAAGGTAATAACATTTACACCAGCCTCCAACAAAACAATACGGCTTAATATATAGCATAGACAATGTAGTTATCTATATTTGTCCACAGACTAGACGATTCCCAATGACAGAGATGATGATAACCTTTGGTCACGACACTTTTGTATTTTATTATGACAAAACCTCATGAAAAAAACATTTAATGCTTGCGACTTTTCGTTCATACCAGAAAAGAATATCAGTTATTTTTGTTGATTAACGATTGCTTTGCGGGACCAATAGTTTATATTCGGAAATTTTGAGAACATTTGAAGATAAAGACACACAGAGCTACAATAAAACACGATAGTGGTCTAAATAAAAATATTTTTTATTGTTTTCGATTTCGAATTCCGTCTTCAAGAGTTTGGGTACTTTCTTGAAAATTGGCTGCAATCCTTCTTATGAAAGCAGTCAAGGCAAATAATAAAAAACCCATTCCATTTGTAAATTTGCATTCTACAAATTACACTATGTAAGAAAAATAAAAAAATTCTCAGTCCTTGGGATGTAATTGTTATTTCCTAGTCTGTTATGTCTTAAAATATTCCTCTGAAACTTTGCTTTTGTGACCAGGACAATGTGATTCATTAAAATATGCTAAAATTATGAGAAAAACGTGTTTGAGTCTTTCACTACAGAGAAAATCATACAGAACAGCACATATAAATCAAAACTAGATTTTATTAAAACTTCAGAAAACCAAAAACATAAAAGTAAATCAGAAGCGGGTGGTTTTTCGACATTTGCGTTTATAATGCGAGTCACTTTCTCTAATCAATCCCCAAATGTAATCTCCCATCATGTTCTCATTGTATTGTCCTTGATATCGCCGCTCAAATTCTATTATATCCTGATGGAAGCGCTCGCCTTGCTCCTCTGAATATGCTCCCATGTTCTCCTTGAATTTGTCAAGATGTGCATCCAGAATATGGAGTTTGAGAGACATCCTGCAGCCCATTTTGCCGTAGTTCTCCACCAGACTTTCGACCAGCTCCACGTAGTTTGCGGCTTTGTGATTGCCTAGGAATCCCTGTACCACTGACATAAAACTCATCCAAGCAGCTTTCTCAACACGAGTGAGCTTCTTGGGGAATTCCTCACACTCGAAGATTTTCTTTATTTGTGGTCCAACGAAGATACCGGCTGTAACTTTCGCCTCAGAGAGCTTAGGGAACAAGTCTTGTAGGTACTTGAACGCTGAAGAATTTTTGTCGAGAGCTTTGGGTCTTACCCAGTTTGATGTGGAGTGGTGGCATCAGTACCTTATGGGGGTCCACCAAGGGCTCCCACTTGACGTTGTTCCTCCCCACTGTGAATTCAGTTCGTTGTGGCCATTCACAGGTAAAGTGCGCGCGGGACAAAAAGGGATAAAAATGGTATACGACCCTTTAATTACGTAAACGTGGAACATAAATGGATATTACAAAATGTGCACTCATAATGAGGATACAGGGCGACAAGGGATAAACGAGGTACCAAATAAAGTACATGTTTTTAGGGGAAGCAAAAACACATGTTACCTATAGCGGTTTTTCAAAATGTGTACTTTTTGGGAAAGAGGTGCAAAAGTTATAAAGTAGCTGGCTGCATCTAGAAACATGAGATCGAGGATATAAATGGTGGTAATTGGTTGTTCAAAACGTGGTAGAAAATGATAAAAATTATTCATACGAAGGAGTTCAGCTAAAATAGTGTATATCTACAAGCACATTACTTTGACTGTGTGTGAGTGCTATATAATAGGATGTTTCCAAATTACTATTTTAGATTTATCTATATCCACCAAAAGAAAATTAAATAAATAGATAAATAAATAAATAACAGAGACGGATAAAATTAACAAATAACTGACTTTTTCGCGTGCTGCTAGTTTATCATAATTTAGCGGTCTGTAGTTTTTAATATGGTTGAAATGATTTGAAATTAAATGAAACTCAATGTTTTTTGTTGATGATAAAAATTATACATACGAAGCGAGTTCAGCTAAAATAGTGCACATCGAAAAGCACATTCCTTTGACTATATATGAGTGCTATCTAATAGGAGGTTTCCAAATTACTATTTTAGATTTATCTATATTCACCAAAAGAAAATCAGAGACGGTAGAACTAATAACAAATAAAAAATGGCTTTTTCGCGTGCGAAGCAGCGTGTACTGCTTGTAATCTAAAGGGTGATTTTTTAAGAGCTTGATAACTTTTTTTTTAAAAAAAACGCATAAAATTTGCAAAATCTCATCGGTTCTTTATTTGAAACGTTAGATTGGTCCATGACATTTACTTTTTGAAGATAATTTCATTTAAATGTTGACCGCGGCTGCGCCTCAAGTGGTCCATCCGCTTAGTCCAATTTTGGCATTTCCACGTTTTTGAGTAACAGAGGCCCAATTGCTGCGAACGGCGACGAATCGATAATTGATGGTCATCATTAACATTGGCCGATACAGCTGCGATATTTTCTTCAGTTCGTACTCTACGTAAGCGTCTTGGTGGTTTAATGTCCAACAATGTAAATTTGGTGCGAAATTTAGTCACAATAGCCCGAATAGCCGCTTCAGTGGGTCGATTAAACTGACCATAAAATGGAAGCGTGCGATGAACTTTCTTAACAGAGCACGCATTTTGATAATAAAATTCAATGATTTGCAAGCGTTGCTCGTTAGTAAGTCTATTCATGATGAAATGTCAAAGCATACTGAGCATCTTTCTCTTTGACACCATGTCTGAAATCCCACGTGATCTGTCAAATACTAATGCATGAAAATCCTAACCTCAAAAAAATCACTCTTTATATAGTGATACAGTTTTCGGCTATACTCCAAATACTTGAAAATAAATATATTGAAATACTGCAAGAACTTTAATATTTTACAATGGATTTAAGTGCTTGTGAGAGAAATATTTTTCTTCACCGATTTCACACATTCGCAGCCCCATTACCCCACGGATACGTGCTTTCAACGACTTGACTAGATCGTTTACCATGATGTAGGCGCAATAAATATATGATTTATATGGTCTTCGGTGACGGATCAAGGTGTTGCAATGGAATGACATGGTACAAATATTCGTTCAGGTTTGACTACTTGCTGCCAAAAACCCACAAATTTGTTTTTTGTCTCTCGAGTCAAATTTGATCACTCAGGAATTCCAATAACACTATGCAATTAGATTCACCGTGGACGGTAACGTATAGTTGGTTGGTCAGGGGTTCCAACAACACTTTGCAATTAGATTCACCGTGGACGGTAACGTATAGTTGGTTCCATCGACCCCGAAATGGAGAATAATTGCAAATTAAAAATTGATATTTCCAATTACAGTATTTTACTCAATAATCATACAGAAAATTCCCCATCACCAGTTGTTTACTTAAATATTTGCTTTGCTCTCAAACTACGTAAAAAATTTCGATTTGTTCGCGTGGTGGCAAAAAATTAAATTTCAAGTGATTTTTTGTTGTTGTAACAATTCACAGATAGAATTATTATTACAGATTTTTTTACTTAATGTCTTTAGAACAAAAAAAATCAATTGATAGTCTACAATAACTACTTTTAAATACTTTTGAAAAAGTCCAAAGATAACATTTTTGAAATTTTTAAAATTGTATCAATCAATACCAGGTAATTCCATCGGAAAATGATCCAAACCCCATAGGTTTGTATATCCATTCCCTCCGTACATTATAATAGTAGTTTATAGTTTGAGTTCTAGAGTTGTTCTTGGCGTTTTTATGAAGAGACGATATTATAACTTTAAATTGCGTTATCTATATTTGTATCATCTGAGTGGTTTTCACCTCGCCTTTGCGTGTCTGGTTTTTGGTGTCCTTGAACCACGATAAAAAATAATTCCCTGAAAAACGTATCTTCAATTTCTTTTATACTGTTTAGTATTTTAACTTATTTTATTCTCTACCATATATCAAAAATTCAGGTACAGAAATTAAATGTTTTTTAAAATGATTTATTATTTCAGCAAGGCAGTTTGTAGTTCACACCTGCGATTTTGGGAAAAAAAATTATTCTATTGTAGTGGACAACAATATTCCGCTTTACAGGAAAATTTGGAGCCAATTTCGAAAGAATTCATTGCGCTGAATCTAAATATGGTATCAGAACTGTCCCAGCAATATGCAATTGTGAGATATAAAACCGAAATTTTAAAAAATCTAGATTTTTGGTCATATTTGTGGTTATATTGCGCAACATGAAAACACTAATTTAGAAAGTTATTCACATCACATGGAAGGATTACAATTATTTTTTAAATCCTTAAACGACAAAGATAGTCCTATTTCCATACGGGCTCGGAAAAAGAAGGTAAAAACCTTTCTGATGATACCAATATTGGTAAAATATTTTAAAAATTAAAAAATAAAATTTAAAATTGTATCCCTTTATTGTTTAACCCAATTGCAAAATGAAGCCTGTTAAGGGAGATAGTAAACGCCGAGGATAAGTACCAGAGGAAACACAGGCAGCTAGAAAGAAGGACACCAAATGCTATAGGAAGCAGTTTTCATGAATATATTTTAAAAAGTATCTTCTGCTTTCAGATCTAATCTCTCCAAAATCTTTGCTGTTAATAATAGATATTTATCTACATACATAATATCCTCTAGAGTTTAGGAATGGCGTGTCTTCGCTTTGCGTGACATTGAACTAACCTTTTCGTCTTCCTAAATGTATAGAACTTGAGGATGACCGTTTTCTATTAAGATTTAACCACATTTAGTAAAATGTCTTCATTAAGCACCGTAAATTTCCAAATATTATCTCCTTTCCTCATACCAAACATATTTGATTACCAGAGGCTTTGCCGTATCCTTCTCCGACTGACCACAAGAAGAAAATTGTCTTAGACATTGTGTATTAAACGATTTTTAATTAAGAATTCTGACAAGTGTCCACTGCGAACTTAATTAAGATCATAAAAGTTTAATCACATGTAAAAGCAGCATTTTAATTGACACAACTATCTAATTGGGATCGAGCAACACGAGCATACTGACCAATTTTGTTTGGGATTTGAATAGTTAAGAGTGTATCCCTTCCAATTAGCCATTGTTAATTAAGATTTTGAAAATAACCGAAGATTGAAGACAAACTACAACCCTTTCACAGGATGCCCATTAAACCTAAACTAGCATCCCTTGCAAATAGCCCATCATTTCTTGAGGAGGAGGTTTTTATGGTGTGCCTGCCTGCCTGCATGTGTATGAGTGTGTAAAATTTTATGGAAGAAAAATAAACCGAAAAAAGAAAAACTTTCTTCTTTATCCAAATTATGTTCGTATTTGTTAAAGTTTTTTTTTGTTGTTGTTGCTATTGTTGTTCTCAAACTACGTAAATACATACAACCGAAAAAGGATATCAATAAGGAATGCTATTCTTTTGTTCTTGCTGCTGCTGTTGTTGCTGCTTTGTATTGCTATTAACAATCAATTTCAATTTTCTTTGAAACAACATTTTCTATTTGACACAAATAGAAAAGCACAACAACACCAACAGCAGCACCATCAACTTTGTGGAAAACTTTTGTCCATAACGAAGGAAAAATCCGAACGTATTGTTGCTGTTGTTGACGTCGGGGTTATTGGGGGTTTCATCGCCAGAAATTAACCCTCATTTTATTTTCTAAATATCGAATATTCCAGACATGGTTTTATGTTATGCGTATATGTATGTAAGAGTATGTATGTATGTATAGATACGGCTATATGCATACATTGTTTTTGGATGATGTCTTTAACAATTTGTTGGCCATTTTCTTCCTTAAATTAATGGCGCTTTTTGCCTATTAAAGCTGTTGATGTCAAAAGTTGTAAAACAACGATTGTGCCATGTTCATTGCTGTACTGAATGTCTGAATGTGCGTCGAATTTGAATAAATTGGACATAATTTATCGAAGTTGCCTAACATTCACATTGTTAAGATTATTGAAAAAAATTTATGGAGTTTCCTGAACAAAATTACCCTAATCATCCGTAAGACACTAAGGAATGAGGTGTACACTGTTTCTATATCTGCGTGGGATAGTCTATATAGTTGATATACTGCTTTCTCATTAAGAATATCAAGAAAATTCATAGCGGTCGTTCTACCCCAACAATATAATATTAAAGAGTTTTCCAATAAGGACTTGACAACTTTTTCTAAATAAAACGCAAACCATTTGAATTATTTCCAAAACGTTATGATCGACTTGAAATACAATCAAAACATTTATGAATGGAACTCGACTTCGTTCATATGGCCACCGCGGGCACGTCGGCAGCGGTCGATTCGTTGGACCCAATTTTTGATAACTTGGTCATACATTTCGGCCGTAACGGCCGCTATTTGGCGTTCAATGTTGGCTCTGAGTTCTTCCAACGTCGCCGGTTTGTTGGCATAGACCAATGACCAATTGACTGGTCCATTTCCTGAGATAACACGCTCACCAAATTTACTCTATAAATTGATAGTAATGTGTGCAGCGTGCTGTTGAAACCACATGTCGTCCAAGTCCATGTTTTCCAATTCGGGCCAAAAATAATCGGTAATCATGACGCTATAACGCTCAATGATGCCGCCGGCATGTAAACCGCATCAAACAGTTATTTTTTATGGATGAAGTGGAGATTCATGAAGCACATGTGGATTTTCACCAAACCAATAACGCATATTTTGCTTATTGACGAACCCATTGAGCCAACAATGAGCTTAGTCACTGAAGATGATTTTGCTATGAAATTCATCATCTTGGCTCATCGTCTCCAGACCCCAATAGGAGAACTTACGTCGCATCAAATGGTCCATCGCCTTCAATTCTTGAGTCAGCTTGATCTTGTATGAGTGTATGATATTAATCCTGTAGCTCCTCTCCTTATGCGTCACTTTGACTCTTCTTGATTTTGATTTGATTTTCCGATAATTCGGTAGTATTTATTAAATTGAACACACAAGCGGCGGAAAGGATCATTATTAGCGTAATTTGTGCGGAAGTTATCAATGTAAACAACTGAAAAGTTTTAGTAGGTCTTTGAAGTATATTTGTAAACATTCTATTCATGATAATATTTGAATCAATGTTGTCATGGATAACATTCATCAGGAAAGTAATATTAAGCTTAGTAAGACGAATTCTCAAAGATTGTAACTTAATGAGATTAAGCCTAAATTCATATGATGGCAGTATGCGGGGGTTCCACCCACGTCCACGTAGACAAACAAAGAGGAATTGTTTTTGAACATATTTAATAATGTTGCTATGAATAGTATAAGATGGGTCCTATACAACAGAACCATACTCAAGTATGCAGCGAACCAATGGTTTATATAATTGTTTGGTAACTGAAGGATCAGAATACTCCTTACTCCAATAAGCTTTGTTTACTATCATTAAAATGCGAAGTCGAAAGTGCAGACGTTGATCTAATAAGATTCCGAGGTCCAGAAAGGTATCTACAGTCTCGAGTTCGTGATGACCAAAAAAATAATTGGTTCTAGATTGTTTAACTGTAGAAATGCTATTTGTTTACATTTCAATATTTAGTTCCATTAAATTTACTTTACACCATTCATGAAAACAAGCAAGTTCAGATTGTAGATAACATTGCTAAAACGGATCTTCAACGGACCGAAATATTTTTACATTATCAGCATACATGAGAATATTAGAATGTCGATTACAGATGGAAGGTCATTAATAAATAGTGTAAATAAAACAGGGCCATGATGGCTACCTTGTGGTACACCGGAAGACACCACCATTTCCTTTGAAATAGCGTTTCCGAATTTTACCCTTTGGATTCGACCACATAAATAGCATTTTAACCAAGACTTGATTTGCGTGCAAATCGAATCAAGTATTTTCAAAAGGGACATTCAAGAATTAAAATGTTCTATGCAAATATTTGCGGGAAAATTTCAGTGGAGGTTACCAAATACACCAAATTTGTAAATAAGGCTCTTCACGCTTATATAGCAAAATTACACGCCAATGTTTACTAATAACATTTTGCTTCCCAATTTAAATAAAACAAACGTTGGCTGTAAATTCAAAAATTGTGAAAAGAGCCTTTAGAAACAAGTCAACAAGAATAATTTATTTTCTCTGCATATAAATGACTTAAACCTTACCAAACCCCAATTTAACCTTGCTAGTCAACCTACAGTTTGATCTAACCAGTCATAGCAGTCAGTTTTTGTTAAGTTCGACATTTGTAGCTGTAAATTATCACTAAGCCGAGATAGTGAAAATATGTGGCTGCATAATTAAAAATGATGTGTTCACAATGTTGCATTTAAAATTTGGATTGTTTAATGATGGTTTGCAATATATTCCGTCCATGTGTCTAGCCATCTGTTTTCCGTGTATTTTTTAAGTTCCATATTTTCCAAAAAAGTATAATTTTTTATAATTGTATTCGAATAATTCAGAGGACGAATTTTTAGACGTTTAGAGCCACTTTCGATGGTTTTTCAAAAAGACAACAATAAAATTGGTCTCGTCAGAAATTACAAATAAAAACGGCGTTGAGTTCGGCCGATCTCTATATACCCTGCACCATGGATTGTATTTCACAGAGGCTGTCGATTTTCATAGAAGTTGGTGCATTTTAAACTGCCTTTCCATCTTATTTTAATTCCAAAAGTACAAATTTTGAAAAACCATTTTCTCTCACGTACACAGTGCAAGGTAATCGAACTTCATGATTGTACCCATTTTTGCCTTACAAGTAAACAAAGTACGAGTTTGGAAAAATTCCTATGCAATCAGAGGTGCTGTCGTTTGATTGGCATCATTTTCATTCCTCTATTCCCATTTTGTTACACTCCACTTTCTATCCTATTACAATTCAATTCGGTAGAAAAAGTTAAATCGAGAAGGGTTTTTGTATCCTGTAAATGAATTTGACAAAAAATGTTAAATCGGAAAGGACCTTTGTATGGAGGTATATTGAAACATGGAACGATGTGACCCGCTTTCACCATGTATGTTTATAGGTGAAATATAATATGCAAAGTTTGGCCAAAATCGCTTAAACATTTGGGAGCAACATTTGTATATATATTAGAGAGGCTTCAAAATAAAAGTTGTGGATGTTCCCGACTAAAATGAAAGATTGGTTTGTTTTATGTGTTCTCCCGAAATATTTCGCTTTTATCATTGTCTGTTCGTGAGCTGGACGCGTTCAAAACAACCTCTATAAATCAGGTTTTTATTGAATAAAATTCACGGTGAGAATGGTAATTAGAAAAAACCTGCTAGAAATTAATATCAAGCCATATCAAAACATTAAAATTTCACGACTCTACCTGCAATAATTTATTTGGTACCATTTATCTCCCATTTTGTCCCGCGCATCCCTTAAAAGTACAAATTCCGAAAATTCAGAGAAATTTACATATCAAAATTCAGGATTCTAGCTGCAATACTTTAGTTTGTACCATTTTTATCCCTTTTTGTTCCACTCACCCTTATTTGTACAATTATCGCAAAATCCATTTATGTTGCAAGTCTACGTTTTCAGATAAATTTAAGTACCGATTTTCACGAATATAGCTGCATTGCATAAATTGGTACAATTTTGATCCCTTCTTATCTCTTTTCTCCCTTAAAAGTAAAAAATTTCACTTTTTATAGCTCGTCTGCATGCCAAGTCCAAGGCAAACGCCAAATTTTCATGTTTCTAGCTACTGCGTTTAGTCATGGCGAAGGTTCGGCTTACGCCTTTTGGTCCCATTTCACCCCCTAAAATACGAATTTCGTAAAACCCTTTCTTAGTCACTGATCATTGATAAGTCAGTTAGTAATGCAACTCTTTTATATATATAGATAGATACATTTTCATGATATACGACATCTACATCTCATCTTAGTGTTTGAAAAAGAGTCTGCTTCGCACATTCTAATATCTTTAAACAATCGAAACAATTGCATCCCACAAGTTTACATGAATATAAAAATGGTTACCATATTTCCATAAAATCATATTTACTCTTTTTTTTGCAATGCGACACAAATTGATTTTTGAATTGAATTCCATCACCGCAAAGGAAATTTACCACGAAACACAATTGCCGGGCAAAATAACAATCCGCAACAGCAACAAAGGGGAAGAAAACAGCCGCATCACGACTGGCATAATGGGTAACAGTAGGAGAGCAAAACAGCAACACCAGCAGCAATCACCCGACGACGATACCATGAATTTGTTGTATCCAATTCAATCCAATACAGAAACGGAAATACAATACGAACACAACAAAGCGGAAATGCGGTGGTAAAGCAGAGCGAGAGGGAACAAGGACCCGATTGAAATGAATTGAATGAAATCATATTTTATGCTACAATGGAACCAAGGAGAGGAAGACGTCGACCAAAGAACGTTGAACCTGAACCATGCCGAACAGAAGAGAACAGAACTGAACACAAGGTGTTGGGGGAAATGAGAAATGATTGCTGTTCACTTGGGATTGTTAGGGAAACTGCAGGTATGCATACGTTCCATTGCGCCCAAAGGACAACAAAGGAATGTTTCATTCAATCTCTTTGTGTATGGCATGGAAATGCAAAAAAAGAATAAGAAGTTTTCCGTGATTGCAATGCACCCACTTATTTGTGGTAACTTAAATACCAGGGAGCATATAAAAATCTAAACATATGCTGACATTCCATTTTCCGTGAAGTCTCCGTGTAGCTGCTGTTTTTGTCATCTTAGGTCAGTTTAAAAATGTACATCTGTGTACGTTTAAGCGATGCCACATATAGCGGAATACCGAATTTTGCACCCAAAAAAGAAAACATAAAAAACGCAATTGGAATGCAGGACAAAATGACCGACAACATAAAGTTTACCAACACTCGACCAATGGCCAACATCAACTTATGTACACTCATGCACAAAACAGTTTTCACAACATCAACCGGACCCTTGAGGTTGCAACAAGCATCGCCACAAAACAACAGCCAAAATACAACTGGTCCATGTACACATACAGTGCACCGCCAAAATTTGTCGTCCGAATGAAAGCTAATCTGCTGAAACTATAAATACAAAATAAGTACATCGATATAAGATAATTAGAATAAAATGGTATATTTGGAGGAAGTGGGTTTATTCAACTTTGGCTGTGTAAAAGATGTTCGTTACAAATTTTTGCAAGAGGAAAAAAAATTAAAAATAAATAACTATATAAAATTTAATATAATTTTAATTGATTATAAATATAATATATATTATAATTTAAATTTTCAGAGCCTGTAGAACACAACTGTAGCTGTTTGTACAGAAATAAAAAAATGTAAATTTCGACAAACTGGGGAAACCGGTGTGTTCATGTCGGTTAACCGGCTTTTCAAATGCAAATTATTTGAATATCGCGTGTATATATCGTACAATAAATAAATTTTAGTAGCCTTACGCATAAAGTAATTAAAGTGAGATCAAATCACGAACTGTGCAAAAATGACGGGAGAATCGTCTCAGGCCTAATTGTTAATAAATTGCCAGCTTAAAGCCGATCTTCGAGATTCACTAAAAACTAGTTTTTAAATAATTTTTACAAAGTCACTTTCATTTTCATGACACATTATTTAGTAGAACTAAGTTTATAGAAGAAAAATTTTAGTTTGTTGTGTATAATTCACTAATTGATCATACATACTCACATAATACGTAATGCTAAACTAATACAGCTGTTTAATGCATTTTTAACAGGCATTATCCTTTTTATACACTCCACCAGAGTATGATGCCTTTGTGCATTTGTTTGTAACACCCAAAAGGAAGTGAGATAGACCCATTGTTAATTATACCGATCGACTTAGAATCACTTCTTGAATCGATTTAGCCATGTCCGTCCGTCTGTCCGTCTGTCCATCTATTGTTGTAATCAAATTACAGGTCGCAATTATAGTCCGATGTTAACAAAAATTGGCGCAAGTAAGTTTTGTGGATCAAGGACGAACGCTATTTAATTTGAAGCAAATCGGTTTAGATTTAGATATAGCCCCCATACAAATGTCGCTTCCGATTTGACTTTTTCCACTCTAGAAACCACACATTTTATTCGGTTTGCTTCAAATTTGGCACAGTACCCTATAATTGAACTGGAAACAGCTACGCTGAAAATCGATCAGATCGGTTCAGATTTAGATATAGCCCCCATACAAATGTCTCTCCCGATTTGACTTCTTCCGCTCTAAAAACCACATATTTCCCTCGATTTGCTTCAAAGTTGTCACAGAACTCTATAATTGGACTGGAAACATCTGTGGTGAAAATCGGTCAGATCGGTTCAGATTTAGATATAGCCCCCATACAAATGTCGCTTCCGATTTGACTTTTCCACTCTAGAAACCACATATTTTACTCGATTTGCTTCAAATTTGGCTTAACACCTTATATTCTACCGAGAAACACCTGTGGTGAAAGTGGGTAAGATCGGTTTAGATTTAGATATAGCCCCAAGCAAATGTCGCTCCCGATTTGACTTTTTCCGCTTTAGCAACCACATATTGTACCCGATTTGTTTTGAAATTGGCACAACATCTTATAATATAACTAAAACAATGTCTAAGTGGGTAAGATTGGATCAGATTTAGATATAAATATATATAGATATAAATTCATCTATATATGTATATATACAAATATTGACTACAAATTTTTAACCGATTTTGGCCAAACTTTACATATTACATTTCACCTATAAACATACATGGTGAACGCGGGTCACATCCTTCCATGTTTCAATATATATCCATACAGATGTCCGTTTCGATTTAACATTTTTTGTCAAACGCATACATTTACAGGATACAAAAATCCTTTCCGATTTCACTTTTTTTACAGAATTGAATTATAATAGGATAGAAAGTGGAGTGTATCATATAGTCGGCTCCGTCCGACTTTAGCCTTTACTTACTTGTTAATTTAACACTTATGCCGGGTATCATAGGGTGCGAATAAGTATTTAAAATAATTTTTGAAAAAAATAAATTCTTTCGAACTTTGTAGTCCTTTCAAGGGTCTACAGGATGTATTTTACGGTGTTGTATTTTTAATGGAAACTTATGTTTTGGGTTAAGTAAACCCAAAAAAATATTATAATTTTGCCTGTATTTAAAAAACGGCTAGTTCTGTTTTGTAAAATATTAAATACAGAATACCGTTTTTTTTTATGTGGAAAAGCCGAAAACCAACTTAGAAGCAGCTGCCTAGAAACAGACGCCAAAAAATCGATTTGCTGTCAAAATGATAGTATGCAATTTTAAATTTTACTAAAAATATATAAGAATTACACCATGCTACAGTCCAAAAACACTGGTAGGTATTATCGACTAGATTAAGAATCGGTATAAATTTCCCAGACACCCCAAAATCTTGAGTTACGGGTAAAAAAATCAGTTTTTCGTACCGTTGCACACTTATAATCCTGTAACTTACCGATTTTAATTTTTTCGTCAAATTTCATCTCATCATCATCAACCTGGAGCTTTCGATAGGTGCTTTTACACAGCAAACACATTTAAAAAATAGCAATTTTTCAAATTTGGCAATGTTTATGCACATTATTTTGTTTGGTAACCGCACGTCCTTTAAATTATTTAAGCAACACATTTAGTGAGGAGTAAAACGACGCATTGTTTTTAAATATCAGTTAGTAATTGACTGAGTTAGTGAAGTTTTTATTTATACAATACAAGTTTTGGTCATTCCAGTTCGCATCTCTCATTATTTTACGAATTGAAGTCAAATAAAAATATATAAAATTCATCTCAAGAGAGAAAAATGTTAAGAAAGTTTGGAACAAATTTTAATTATTTTTATTGGATCTCAATTCCTAAAATAAAAAGAAAATATGTCCGTCAAATGAAACCAAAATCCACCACAATCTAAAATCCTTCGAACCTTGATAATATCGAATTCCTAAATCGTTACTTTTATATCCATAAATCTATCTGAATTTCAGTGATATCATCCATTCATCTTCAAGATGTAGGTGGTTGTGGGTTTGTTGAGCTATGAATGATGAATTTTTTTTTTTCAAATAAATCTGTATTATCGTATTATTATGATAGTCCAATATCCTTACCAAACTACAAAAAGTATTGTGAAAAAAATATGTATTTCTTTTATAATCTGTTCCCCAACAACAAACTTGTTATAATTTCAAATTTTTCAGATACAATTATGGGTCCAATAAAGGGTCGTTGATGGGTAACTTTGCAGGAAGACTCTTTAATCCAGAGTAACAAAAACTGGCATCTTGATTTTTAATTTTATTTCTTCTGCCTTTTTGCTGGACGATCTCATAAGAATTTCCAACTGCTTTATTGACAATTTGTTGACTAACAGCATTATGTCTATAATTGTTTATTTATTTATTATGAATTACAATACAAAGTAAATTTATATTCTAATTTTGGGTCCAGGGATTGAGCCGGGGTGACTAAGACCATTGTAGCTAGTTATTGCAGCGACAGACAAGAGCCTCTGGTGGGAATCGAACCCACAACCCCCACGCTGATAGCCGGGCACGCTGCCAACTCGACTACCGGGGCGCTCCATTATGTCTATAACTCCAATAAGTTTATGAAAACTGAACTGAATCGATTGCGAAAATGCGGTCGCAAACTGCGTTCAGAAAAAAATCAAACAGAAAAAGAAGAGTTGTAGTCATACATTGGTTTAGTTGACATTTATTCTAAAAAGTTTGTCCAGAAATAATATTTGGTTAGAAAAACTACGTCCAGTATTTCCCAGAAAATTACAGCTGAACAAACACTTCTGCCACATACTGTATGTTTGTACATGCTTAAGTACATATTCCCTTGTACATGTTGTTGGCGAAACAAACTGCACAATACAACACTTCAAGCGCAGGAAAATCAAAAAAATCCTGTGCAAACAATTGTATACAATGTGACAAAAAGCATCATCCACATCGTTCTGATTGTAAGTGAAGTTAAACATGAATATGCATAAATGAAGCTGGAATACCCTTCCACTTGAGACTAAATATTACAAGAGAGGAGCGCTGTTTACTACTGCTCCGCTCGAACAATAACTCTAACTCTCCCGATTTGAGCGATTTTGGTAATTGATTAAATTGGCGGTCTTTAAAACTTAGCAAAAGTGTCACATTTACAAATAATAAGTTGTATTAGATAAAACCTTCAAAATATACCCCAACTTGTTTGTACTTATTCGGTTGCTGCACTCAATTACACCGTGTTATAACATTTATGTACCTTCGAAAAATTCCTACCAGTGATCTCAAATTACCATTGTATTTTCTTGAAATTTCATTATATAAATAGATCCTTAATCCCGATCTTTTTTGAGTTCCAAATTTTTTAATATCTAATTAGCATTTAAAATGGTTTCTTTTCCATCTGAGACCCCATAAAGTTTATATATATATATATACAGTAATGATTGATGAAGCAATCATATATTAGCACATAAACGAAATGAGCTTGGAGGTGAACATTTTCCGTATATACGATAGTTTTCTTGAAATATAATACAAACTCATTTGAGAGACTATACAAACTTGTAAACGTAATAACTTCAGATTTTTAGTTGATCTTTTTAAAGAACAGAATACCAATGCAATACTACGTACATAAATTTAGTGTACATGGCTCGGTGTTTGGACATTTCAATTCCACATAAATACAGTGTAATCCATTCGAAATATTTAAATTGTTTGAACACCTTGTCGTATACGTATCGTCGCTGCTTTAGCAGCAACTAAATTAATCATACGCAGTATTGGCAAAGTCCACGTGTTACGAATGATTCAATAAACCTTTAACACTCTCCAAACAATATAAAATGTGTCATTTAACCAAAATTAAAACTTGAAGTAGATGCAACGACTTTCCTGAAAATGTTGTATGAATGCTTTTGAATGACACTCGGTGGTCATTTAAATTGAGAAAAGGAAAGTAGCATACGGGGAAAGAGAACCCTGGATATGTGAATATCTTAGCAAATATGTGAATATTTTTTCGCAGATATAAAACATCGTCTGTACCTAGATGGCACATTTATTTTTCAGCATAAAGTTTGATTTGGTTCACAAGATGCACAAAGTAAAGAGTTCAGGTATATGTAGGGTTTCTCTACCGGGAACGATTTCCCTGGATTCCCCTCCATTTTCATTCCCTAGTTTTCCTAGGGAAATCCCGGAAAGTGCTCTTCATAGATTTTTTTCATTACAATGCAATCTTTCTTATAATTTTATTTACTATCCCGTGATTCGGTATGTCCACGTCATACTACTGTCCAGGGTAAAGTCTAAACTTTCTCAAATTAACGGGAAATCTGGATGTTTATGTAAATACATATTTTTGGATGTATGCCAAAAATCAAAGGTCTTTGTTGGTATTCATCTTCAATATGTACATGAATATATACAAATGCCATAAATTAAGGGAATACAGTAATGATTGATATTATTCGCCTTTAAATTATCATTGGAAAATGTTCACAAATTGTGTGCATGTGAAGTATTAAATAAATAAAATTTATTTAAATCTCATAGATTTTGGCCCACTATGGTACCTAATAGTAAACATTTTCGTATATATAAAGTTGATGTCTTAATTATACTAGATTCTTCTAATTTATTTATTTATCATTGTTATATAATAATAATGCAGCAGCTGACAAAAAGATAGATGATGTAAGGGAGAGAGGAAAACGTTGTATTTTCTTAACCTTTTTAAAAATATAATCCATAAATACGCTATTTAATTTGTAAATGTTTAAAGTTTACCATAGTATTCGGACTCATCTGACACCATCGTATTTAAAATAGTTGTATCTCCCACACAATTTTCCCTATCCTAGCTAAATTTAAATTCTTTATAACTTCCATACCGGAGCATGGAATCCACCATAACTTGATATTTGGTCATGTTTTACAGCTGTTTTATAAACGTGGACGACCATGTGCCTAGGGTTTGGGTTTCCCGGACTTTTTTCGGGAAAACCAGAATGACATTTTTCATCCCGGGAATTCCCGGGTATGTCTAATATGGTTTAAAATATAGTAATTGGTGTGCTTCGTTTCGTTATTGGTTTTCAAACCCATTAACGCCACCATATACGTTCGTGTACACTATTTCAAGGTTTTCGTACTTTTCAATATGAATGTAATTCCTGATTATTAAACTATATGGCACAAGTGATCGAGAAGAACAAAACAAAAATAACCTAAAAATATTTTTTGAAAATAAATTGAATAAATGATATTAACATTGGGCGTTAATGGGTTAAAATACTGATATATTACAAATTAAAAACTAATGTTTTTGTCAAAATATTTTAGATATTAGTTTTATTTTACTAATAGTTTACTCTAGACAAATCGTCAGAATTGAATGATTCATAATATTTTACATTTAAATCACAATTGACGGACACCTACATTAGATTCAAAATTAAAAAAAATGTTTAAGGATACAAAGAACTCGTATGTCTGAGAATTTCATGACGTCTTTAATTTAAAAGATTCATTCTAGAGAGGAAAATATTTTACAGATACAGGGGGAAATATTCTAAACTGTAAAAACAATAGAAACATTAACAAGTAAAAAGGCGTTGAGTTCGGTCGGGCCGAATCTTATATACCCTCCACCACGGAGTACATTACAAGAGTATTATCAGCAGATTAGACGCTGTCGACATTACATAGAAGTGTTCTACCATATTAGGTAAATTGTGATGCTTCATTATTATAATATTAATAGTTCTCTACTATATATAAATATAAAACTTCAAGTGTAATCAAAAAGTTAAAGCAAAATAATCAATAAAATATTTTTTTATTATTTCCCGTATTTAAATTTAAAGTCTTTTCCTGGGAATTCCCGTCCAATTTTTTTCAGGAATTCCCGGACTTCTTTTTGGCAAATAGGGCTGGACATATAAGACGCTCACTTACTTAATTTTATACACTCCGCGAGAGTATTATGTCTTTGCGCATTTGTTTGTAACACCCAAAAGGAAGCGAGATGGACCCATTGTTAATTATACCGATCGATTTGGAATTACTTTTTGAATCGATTTAGCAAGCAGGTCGCAATTGTAGCCAGAACCAAATGAAACTTTGCACAACGAATTTTTTCGGCATAAGGACGGACGCTATTTAATTTAATTTGAAGAAAATCGGTTCAGATTTACATATAGCCCCATACGAATTTCACTCCCGATTTGACTCTTTTCACTGTAGATACCACATATTTCAACTAGAAACTCCTGTGGTAAAAAATGTGTTAGATCGGTTCAGATTTATATATAGATCCCATACAAATTTCGCTCTTAATTCGACTTTTTCCGCTCTAGAAATTTTATTGGATTGTCTTCAAATTTGGCAAAACATCTTATATTTCCACTAGTAAGACCTATTGTGAAAATAGGTCAGATCGGTTCAGATTTATATATAGCTCCCATTCAAGTTTCGCTCCCGATTTGACTTTTTCCGCTATATAATCCACATATTTTAACAGATTTTCTTCAAATCTTGCATAATATCTTATATTTTAACTAGAAACTGCCATGGTGAAAATAGGTCAGATCGTTTCAGATTTATATATAGCTCCCATACAAATTTCGCTCTCGGCTTGACTTTTTCCTCCTCAGAAACCAAGCATTTTCACGAATTTCTTCAAATTGAGCATAACACGTTATACTTGAACTGGAAGAACCAATTGTGCATGTGGGTCACTTTATTCCATGTTTCCTTCTCGTTTTCACTTTTTTACCGAATTGAATTGTATTCGGATTGAAAGTGGAGTGTATCATATAGTCGGCCCCGTCCGACTTTAGCCTTTCCTTACATGTTTTAATTGTATTTTGGTCCAATATCTCAAAAATGTTAAAAATTGTGGGTTCCAAACAAAATTTTGCATATTTTTACTAGTTTCTGTATCTGAAAAAAATTAAAAAATAAATTTGTTGCACGCAAAGAACTCCGTTCACATATGAAAGAAATTAGACATTATGTGAAATATGTTGTTTGCAAATTATGGAATTTTATTTATATAGCTCTTGCTAGACACTTCCAGTACATAGGTCGTATTATTTCACTGAACCAACACTCAGGGGATGTCTCCTATAAATACAGTTCGTTGGCGGAAGGAAGATAAGGTACTCTTTTCTAAATCTCGTTATTAGCGGAAAGATATTTGCCGGAGTCGATTCCACATACGGCAAAGAACGAGTTCATTCTGTAATCTGTAGTGCGGTCGGTTGACGGAAATCGACAACAAATGGGTGAGAGTTCCTCGCGAATTTATACCGAACGTTCTCACGGGCGGAAAAGAACGAAGAACAAATACCATGAAAGTATAGATAGAAAAAAGACACACAACCCACATTATGACGAGATTCAAAGGAAACAATAGAATTGGATATCCTATCGTCACCTGTCAACACCATCGCCCTCCTCTGGACACGATCAAGTAACTCTAGGGAAGATCCTGGAGCACGCGGCCATATACGGGAGTTGCATTCCATCTTTAAGTTTCTATGCTCACTTTTTCTGATCGTATTGATAGGATGCTTGTGTTCCTAGACGTAGTCTATTAAATACTACCTGCAATGGCCTTCTCAGAATATTTACCACAGTGCGATCGGACCTCGTTACGCTAAAGTGCACAATGCACACAATCGCCACGGAACCAGAACGACTAAAGAAGCACTAATGAAAAAAGCAACAATTTTCAACCCAAAAGTTAAACGCGTATAAATTGAGAAAACGTGCAATTAAGTTAACAGCAGCAGCAAAAATACACAGAGCAGCTTAAATGGCAAAAACAAAGACAAAAACCCTCCGAAAATTGTCATGGTCTAGTTTTTATCTAAATAACGAAATCTTTAAAACATTTAACGAACACTCCCAAACAAAGCGCACACCTTTGCAGCAATCACTACCGTAAATTGCTAGAGCACACATACACACACACGCACACACTCCCTCTTATAGTGATACAGTATTCCCGGTACAACATAGGTACACTTACCTAGATACACAATTGCTAATGGTTTTTACGTCGCATGGCACAACATGAACGACAATAGCATCACACCCCGGCTACCCATCGACCGGCACAACAACAACAAACAGATAATTTTCTGGACCCGAACACCTCACCCGCTCCAAAAATAAGGTATTTTCTCAATGTATCCTTAATTAAAGTGATTTCCGTTTGCCATCTAACATTGCTGGCAACGAACTACATGAGATGGAAGATACGCACACACATTCGCAGACACA
The DNA here is from genome assembly GCA_947397865.1 of Polietes domitor. NCBI lineage: Eukaryota > Metazoa > Arthropoda > Insecta > Diptera > Muscidae > Polietes > Polietes domitor. The sequence goes on from OX377618.1 coordinate 160,175,806, forward strand.
GATACAGACGCAATCTGTAATGGTATGGTTTCGGGAAGCAACAACGGGCATTCAACGCACCAGTGCTGACAACATCCTGAGCTAAAAAAAATCGACAAAATATTTTTCCATATGTGAAATCCAAAGAAAAATCCTCCGGAGCACAAAGGAAACATAGGAAGAAAATACTAAAATTGTAGTGGAATAAAATTAAAATTGAGTCGAATAAAATTACTTAATTTGAGGACATTTGCAGTTTTTTTTTAAATAGAAAAATGCAATACTGGTTGCCAAACAACTACCAAGTTTCTTAATATTAGTCCATTTGTACTGAAATTCATTAAACTTTTTTTATGAGTGCATACACTAAGAATTGGAATTTGCCCAGCGAAAAAAATTCTCACACACAATTTTTACTATATGAGTCATCCCATGTCAAGTGGTACGGTTTTTGATTTCGATATCTGCGATTGTTTTGAAAGTTTGTGTATGTATTCCTCTCATAAAAATATTGTATACGTATTTTTGGAAAAAAAATGATTTTTTTCACGAGTTATGACCAATTCAACAGTGAAAAACATACAACATTTTTCAAAAGGTGTGTTCATTCAATCGCCTGTAACTCCTGAAAGACTTTACCAATTTTTTCTTATATTTTTCATTGTTTGATAACAGTTTATGGTAAAACTAATAATACCAATATAATATAGAAATTATTATCGATCAAAAATCCGAAACCCGATTTAAAATCGTATAAAAAATTCCCGGGAATTCTCACATTTTTCATTTCCATATCCCGGGAAATTCGGACGGGAAACCCGCGGAAATTCAGTAGAAAATTTTACATATTTCTTCGCATAATTTTTCTATCATTTCCACAATAAAATTAAAAATGTTGTACATAAATTTAGATCACGTCGCTTTTGATCAGGTATGTCAAAAATTGCAGTTGGACAACAAAATATTTTTAAGCTGCGTTCGGACATTGACTCAAAATCCACTTTTTTGGATTTTTCCTGTCAAGCTTCATACGAAAATTTAAAATTGACTATTAATGTGAACGATAGTTCTCCGTCGCGTCCACGTTTTGCAATAAAATAAGAAATATCTGATCTTTAATTAATTTTGAAACTTGAAAAGATGATATGAATTCTGTAACAGGTTCGTTGTGAAATATATATTTATTTTACTTTAATAAAATGTGAATATTTCATTGGAAAAATTAGCTTAACTCATGGTAAACAGTATGTTGACGATTTCCCGTGCTGTCCCGGCATCCCGGGAAACTGAAAAAATAATTCCCGTTTCCCGGGGAAATAAAAATTACGGGAAATGCAAACCATATGTGGCACCTTCAACAGAAATTTAGCTTTTTTTCCAATTTTATAAAGCAATATATTAGGAGTACGATGAATATCATAGTCTAGAAACTTTGTGAGAGTTCAAAAAATGGGCGGAATTGGAAATGAAGGTGGTACCTCCAGTACGAAATTGAAATCTATTTTCAAATATATTTATTTTTATGACATTCTGAAATTTTATCTGAATCCATCCACTATTAATCTGGGTAGTTGGGAGAAAATGGGCGGTATTGTTGCAGGGGGCGAATACCATAAGAAATCAAAACCAGTTATAGAGTATTTTCTCTTTAATGACACCGAGTCTCCTGAAATTATGTGTGAGTTCATTAAGTTTTCACTTAATGGGCGGGATTTGAAAGACGGGCGTGGCACCTACTCCAACAATAAGAACCCGTTTATTCCGTTATATGTCAACAAGAATCTTGAAATTGTGTGTGAGTTCATTGAGACAATAAAAGACAATATAAACCCGAATTTTTTATTTTTCGTAAGTGTTTTTTGTCTGGAGAATCGGGCGGGATTCAGTTAGTTAACTATAATTATTAGGGCGGGTTGATTTGTATGGATGAAAAAATAAATAAAAATCGTATAGCAAAAACGTAATCTACATTAAATTTTAAGAAAATTCTCCGAAGAGACCATGGGTCTAAAATCAAACCCTAATCCGCGACTCTCGACTTGAAATTTTTTGCTTGGGTGAATATTTTTTTTAATGAAAAAAAATTTTGAGGGAAGAAAAAATATAAATGTAAAGTTTATGTAGTTTACGTTTTTGCTATACGATTTGAAAAATAAAAATCAACCCGCCAAAATAATTATATTGCTAAATCTATATAATAAAAATGAAATGATGTTCGTTGGTAATCGCATCACTTAGTTACAAACTGTTCGTGGTAGTCCGTACTAGGTTTTAAGATTGAAAAACTTTTGGATAGTTGACCGCAAAATAGGAAAATGTTTAAAAAACTGAAACTGCCTTTTTCTATAGAATTTTTGAATGAACTCAAGGCTATAAGTCTCAATACAAGCAATGGATTTGCGAAATTCTTTTATGTTATGTTCGTCATAATTCTGCGAAAGTTTTCGGAATACAAAAATTCGGACAAATATAAAGAAAAGTCAGAAAATTCGGACAGAGTGCAAAAAATCTTTATATTTTATGCACTTTTGTCAGAACTGACAATAGGAGCGACATATTTGGTGATTCCATTTTGTTTGGTTCATAATTCCAGTTCGTAATCAGTCATCAAATAAGCAGGGAAATCCAGTTACAGATATTTCATGTATTTTCACCGATTCGTGGACATTGAATGAAGACATGTGATTAATATTAGCCCAACTGGGAATGACAGCGCCACACTATCCGATGCACTAAGCATTTAATCAAGAGTTGCAATGCAAAAACAATGTCAATACGATACATTGCGAGATACTTGCGGAATACGCATACGGCTTATGAACGATTGAACTATAGTGATTTTCTTCTTGGATGCTATTGGTGGAACCGGAAAATTGTTATTAATCGTACTAAATCTAGCAAAAATTCGTTCGCAAAATTAAAGTGATGCTTGCTTCATCAGCTGCGGTCTTTGAAGACTGCCGAAATGCACTTAGGTTGCCATGGAAATGGAAATTAATGCAACTTTACAAAGATCTGAAACGTTTCGATCGGTCCGGAGGATTGTACCCAGCAAACTGTTGGTTCAATGATTCTGTTGAAAGGTAATTTTCGATATACATGTGTTGCGGGACGGCCAATCTGGATTACTCTCAAAACAATTGCTCGACATTCGCTATAGGAAAAGTGCTGTTGATATAGCGAATGTTCATATTTGGATTTTTCAGTTCGTGTTCCCATACGTTGCTCAAAATCGTGTGTCGTTGACCGAAAAACATTGAGTTGGAGGATTCCGTTTCTTGCAAAAATTATGTTGACATATTTCATAATGTCATATTATTCTTTTACAATAACACTGCAAAGTTTTTTGCAATGACACTGAGAGCACGCTCCGCCGTTAAATCGGTAATTAGTTTGAGAGGATGTTTTGAACGACGACTTCACACAAATAATTCTCATCCTTAATATTAAACAAATTGATATAACCAGTATTATGTTAGCATTTGTTACATAAATTTAAAATGATTAAAAATAGAATTTCCATAAAAATTCGCTGTCTGTCAATGAAACAATCCAAAATGGTTCACTTAAGAAAAAGCAAACTCATGCGAAAGGTATTCCTAAACATTGTTCAAAATCCATTTAAGCGAACGAGTACACACTTCCATTGGAGTAATCTGAATTAGATATACATTACCGTATCATTAAATTGAATATCTATGACGGTAAACGTTAATCAATACAATAATCACTGAGAACAAAATTTTTCTCATTCGAGGTGTGTTTAAACATTTGAAACAGCTTTTCAAAAATTCACACGACGATCACAAACAAACTAATTGAAATATGGAGAGGAAAATTTTTGTCGTGTCAGCTAGTATGTGAATATATGTATATGAATAAATGAAAACTGATCAGTTTGATAACAAAAAAGTAAATGTAAGTCAGCTAGAAATATAATGTTTTTGAAAAGAAAGAAACGCCATATTAGACGTATGTTTTAAAAGCTATCATCTAGGATCGAAAACCTTGTGTCATTTGTCTTCTTTGCAACAATTTTTTACTTTTCTAAATGTGTTTATTACAGCAAAAGGTATGATTTTTGCATCGTTGTTTGCCTACATTCCTAAATATGCTAGAGGTGTTAGTGGTCACCGAAATCGAGATTATGTGAAGTCGTTGGTTTATACGGAAATTCCCAACATACACCCCACTGAAAATAAACAAAAACACCCCTAATACAAAGTTTCATAGGGATCGGGGAAGAACTAAAAGCTGTACATCGTTAAATCGAAATGTGATGTGATTATATGTCGATCGGTATAATAAACAATTGCAGATCCAGATCTCGTTTATTTTTGGGTGTTACAAAGTACTAAGATATAATTAACTGGTGGAGCGTATAAAAATCGTCAAAATGGGCAAAATTCGCCAGAATTGGCAGCGCTGCCCTGTATCTCCTCTCAAATATGGAAAAGGTGAAGAAATGACGGCGCTTTACGAAAACATTGGCGTTTATTTAAGTATAGAAAAATCATATTAAATGTAAGGTTAAGTGGTCGTTTAACAGTGCACATACACATAAACACCCAACAACGGCAGCACTGAGAAAATATCGTTAAATCAAGATAATGATATAAACAAAACAAAGCAACAACAACGCACACACTCACCCACACACTAAAAAAACAAAATGTGAACGAAAAAACAGCGAGTAAACAATGATTGTAGTGGAACCCTAATGCAAGTGAGATCTGGGGTGTTTCGTGTTCCTGACAGTCTGTAGTGGGGTGTAGAAGTTTGACCCCTGGAAAAAAGATACATATAATGAAATTGGGCCCAACAACAACACGCAAATTTTCATGCGACTTTAGCTTACTGCGTCCATGGCAATAGAATGTTTGTCATTCCGTTTGTATCACTGTCAGAAAATTCAAGGACAATCTATGTATGTCTGTTTGTGCTTTAAAATGACACTATATTCGAAAGAAGATATGAGGTTCAAAATTTGGCAGCAGTGCAAAACGTTGGTTACTTTTCAAACTATTTCCAGAGTCCTTCACATTAAAAGTGGTTTATTCTCACAGGTACACAGGGATCCTCGTTGGGAACTATATGATCTCTCACAGATTTTCCCTTGTTTCCCCAACTTGTTGGTATGACAGGGAACTGAAAGTAGTTTCAGCTACGAGGTGTGATCGGAGTCTATAATCTGATAACATGGGTGGTCAGGGAACCCTGTAGCTGTCAGATCTACTCGATTCATCGAAGATTTCTTCCTTGTGTTTACATTATGTTTTATAAGTTTAATACTTTCAAAGCGTAGACACATATAAAAAGGGACATTTCGAAATAAGTACTTTTAAGGGGAGATAATTGGTACTACCAAGTGGCTACAGCTAGAATAATAAAATTCGTTATGTATATTCCTATTCAACTAGAAACACCTGCGGTTCAGATTTAGATATAGGTCCCATCCAAATTACGCTCTCGATTTGACTTTTTCCGCTCTAGAGACAACAGTTTTTAGTCGATTTTCATCAAATTTGCCACAGCACTTAAAAACATCTATGATCGACTTAGATTTATATATAGCTCTCATACAAATTTCGCTACCGATTTGACTTTTTCCGCTCTAGAAAGCACATATTTGGACTGATTATCTTCAAATTTTGCCAGCAACTTATATTACAGATATAAATATCTAAATATGGGTCAGAGCGGTTCAGATTTATATATAGCTCCCATACTAATTTCACACCCCTTTGATTTTTTTCGCTCTAGAAACTATATTTTTTAACTTATGTTCTTAAAATTTGGCAAAACACATCGTATTTCAAATATGAACACCTATAGTTTGCATATAACCCTGATACAAATGGCCTTCCCGATTTAACTTTTTTCTCTCAGTCCATTCCTTTACAGATTTTGATCTAATTTGAGAGAACGTTATATTTCTGCTGGAATCACACTTTGTGAAAATAGGTCACATCGGTTAAATTTCTTCCCCGAATTCAATTGTAATGGGGTAGAAAGTGTAGGATATCATACAGTCGTCCACGCCCGATTTTAGCCTTTCACTACTTGTTATTGAATAGATTAATCAGGTTTTATTTAAAATGTATATCGGCTGCTTCTTCACATTTCACGTTTTGTTTTGTTACAGTGAAATTTGGAGTAGAGTATTTGTTTCATTCACATCACCTCTCCCTAAAATTTAATTTTTTTGCGACAATTTAGCATCAATTCAAAAAAGAAAGAATCCGAAATTAATATTAAAATGAATTTTAAGATTTCATTTATTGCTGGCATTTATTGAGTTTTGGTGTATTCCGGTCGACAAAAATATTTTACATACAATTTTACTACTGTCGAACACGGTTATAACGAACACGGGTTAGAACGAACTATATTATACGGTCCCAATGATTTTCTTTCATATAAATTACTACAGTTTTAGCGAATTAAAACTCTACTACAGTTGAACACGTTTATAACAAACTCGAAAGGACCGGAGTTCGCTATAACCGTGTTCGACTGTAGTAGAATTGTATGAAAAATATTTTTGTAGAACATTTATATCGACTAAACCACTATATTGAGAAGCTAGAGGATTATAATGGTTAATGGAACACATCCTTTACTAAAAATTTAAGGATCACAAGGTTTACTATACCGATTCATCATATGAGTGTGCAAAAGAGGAAAATATTTACCCACCTAAAATGTTTTTATCTATATAATAATTTATAATAATAATATATAATATAATTTTAATTAAAATGCAATAAACATAAGAGAAACAAATATCGAAATTTGAATATTACATATCATAATTTCCTGCTTCTAGGTTTCTCTAATCTGCATAAACATAAAACTTTATTTTATAATTTTAATTCACCATTAAATAAGCTTCAAAATCCGCAAAAGATCATTAACTGATTACAAATAATAATAAACTAAACATTACTTCATTTACATCAAAAATCATAGCGTCATTAAATTCGGGTTTTTCTTAAAAAAGGATAATTAATAAGGCAAAAAAATCTTTTTGTGAACATTTAGTATTTTTTAGGCGGTTTTGCTGGTACAGGAAATTTCCACAAATTTTCTATAGGATTCATGAGTAGGAATTGGGGATAAAGATGAAGCGTATTTTTACAGCCTCTTCTGGATTAAACGTGTTTTGTGTTTTGGATCAATGTCGTGATAAAATGTGGAGTTGTTCTGAACACCTAGTTTCTCCGCGCATGAGTTAAATTGTTCTCTTAATATCCTCAAATAGCATTCGTTATTTAGAATTCCGTCAAAAATGCCAATTTTCGAGTCTATTTCCCTCCATTTACCCATACATACCCCAAATAATGATAATTAATTAATGATTATTTTTCGCGGATTTTTAAGCTTATGGTGAATTGAAATTATAAAATAAATTTTTATTTGATTTCATGTCCTGGCTCAAGACCATTTTGCATCTATATTTAATAGAATGCAAATTTATTTACAAATGGCATGGTGACATTTATTACTTGGTTGCAGACTACCACGATCATGATTTCGACCATGTCAAGAGTCTTTTCAAGTGGCTTCGCAGCGACTTTTCAACATCAAACCCGGCCTCTATAAGGAAATGGTTCTCACAAACGAACGAAAAATCGCACCATGTTATAAAGTACACATGCCATCTTACAAGCATCTCATTGAGTTGCATATAAAGGGTGTTTTTTTAAGAGCTTGATAACTTTTTTTAAAAAAAAACGCATAAAATTTGCAAAATCTCATCGGTTCTTTATTTGAAACGTTAGATTGGTCCATGACATTTACTTTTTGAAGATAATTTCATTTAAATGTTGACCGCGGCTGCGTCTTAGGTGGTCCATTCGGAAAGTCCAATTTTGGGCAACTTTTTCGAGCATTTCGGCCGGAATAGCCCGAATTTCTTCGGAAATGTTGTCTTCCAAAGCTGGAATAGTTGCTGGCTTATTTCTGTAGACTTTAGACTTGACGTAGCCCCACAAAAAATAGTCTAAAGGCGTCAAATCGCATGATCTTGGTGGCCAACTTACCGGTCCATTTCTTGAGATGAATTGTTCTCCGAAATTTTCCCTCAAAATGGCCATAGAATCGCGAGCTGTGTGGCATGTAGCGCCATCTTGTTGAAACCACATGTCAACCAAGTTCAGTTCTTCCATTTTTGGCAACAAAAAGTTTGTTAGCATCGAACGATAGCGATCGCCATTCACCGTAACGTTGCGTCCAACAGCATCTTTGAAAAAATACGGTCCAATGATTCCACCAGCGTACAAACCACACCAAACAGTGCATTTTTCGGGATGCATGGGCAGTTCTTGAACGGCTTCTGGTTGCTCTTCACTCCAAATGCGGCAATTTTGTTTATTTACGTAGCCATTCAACCAGAAATGAGCCTCATCGCTGAACAAAATTTGTCGATAAACACATTTCGAACCGAACACTGATTTTGGTAATAAAATTCAATGATTTGCAAGCGTTGCTCGTTAGTAAGTCTATTCATGATGAAATGTCAAAGCATACTGAGCATCTTTCTCTTTGACACCATGTCTGAAATCCCACGTGATCTGTCAAATACTAATGCATGAAAATCCTAACCTCAAAAAAATCACTCTTTATAAGTATGTATGTGTATATGCAGGTATAATTACCAAGCAATACTTCTGCTGTGCCAACGCTCATTTGTTTTAGTTTTTTTCGTTTGTTTTTTTTTGTGGTCTGTAATCAATATGTGATTTGATCTGGGATATTGTCAAATTAAAGTATATTCCTGCATTTAGAGAATAAAAAAATTTTAAAACGGAAAAAGTTAGAAATATTTTTTAAACCTGCGAATTGTTTTTGACAATGGACCATTAAGCAAGCCCCAAACCACTGATTGTACTTTTTTATTTTCCCTGGAATAAAACCAAGCAGGATGACTATATTGTTATTGCCAACCATATCAGTGTAGGGCATAAATGTGGACACTTGAAACAGCCATTAAATGGTTATGATTTTGTTGTTCATAAACAAAGATAATAAAAACCTTACAAAGGCAGCGATGCAGTGACCTGTTATCTTAAAGAAAATATATCATTAGGGACAAAAAATACAAATTCACTTGGAAACATGTTTATTTACCATGCAAATGTACCATGTAAATTATGTACCGTCTTCCTTGAAATAAAAGCTTTAAGGACAAAATATGTATGCAAATGATTTTCATAATTCATAGTTGTTGATTTAAAAGTGAACGGCAACAACAACAACAATATGTCAAAGAATGGATTTCTTCATAAATCAATCATAGTGCAAAGAAAAACTCTTTTAACCAAGGACCATCTTCTGGTTCGGGTTTTAAAGCTTTTCTTTGAATCCATTCGACTGTTATTACTATAGAAACGAAAATAGCAAAACAAAGCATATTGTGATGGCTTTTCTGAGTGGGTATGTCCTTGCTACAGCATTTAGTGCCCGCACATCTCCATTGCAAAATCACTTCTGTGCTTCTTTGGATTACACATATACCTCTATATATACACACACACATAAACACTTTCAGATATATTCGATTCGTTTCCATTATGGCTTTATATTGAGTTCAACATTAAATCCTAGCGCCATACAACAAGTGTTGTTTTGTCGTAACACAGTTTCACAGTGGCGTGGGCTTAGCTAAATCTAGTTTACAAATTCTATGGAGTAAGGAGTAACTTATTTATGCTGTTTGTCACGCAAACATAACGGGTGTATTTTGATTGATTTGCTATATATTTGAATTGAAAAGACATTCTATTTTGACCTTTAAGATGTTTCCATATCTTTAAGAAGTTAACTCGGTTATTCTCCTTGACAGAATGTGCGAATAACTGCACTTGCACCTTCCGATTGGAACCACATGGCCTCCAGTCTCCATTGTCCAATTTGCTTTGATTGTATTATCTACTAGAGACGCTCCAAAATTTCTTACGTATCGGTTCAGATAAAACTAGACCCCGTAACTTATGATTAATTTCAATCCAACATCGTCAAACTGTGTTACAAGTTGTTGTTACACTGTGCACCGTCCCCCATAAATATTATTATTGTTGTTTTTCCTATTTATACTTAAGGATGCGCATATTTATTGTTGTTTTATGTGATATAAACGCTTTCAAATTGAGTTCGCATCGAAAGCAAGAACAGGCAACAACAAATGCTTAGCATTGATCCTGTTGCGACATTCCGTTGCTGAGTCCTTCTGTGCTTTATACTTCAGCTTTGAAGCCAAGAATTAAGTTACGGTCTGGCGTATCGAATTTTACCATTTCGACGTTGGCAAAACAAACGAAACATAAACATAGACACAGACACAGAGGGAGACACATACGCGCTCAAACACCCCCCATCTGAGGGGAGGAATAAATAACCGAGAGGACATAAGGCAAATATATTATTACGCTGTAATGTAATGATATGGGTGTCTGACTGGTTTACACATTCCGAAGATTAATTGCATTGTTTACAAATGTGGCTGAGTATGACATGGTTTTGGGGGAAAATGTCAATGAACTGAACTAGAACAGCAGCTACCGATACAAAAAATGAGATAATTAAACATTATGCGACCAAACAAAATTCTAGATGTACGTGCATGCATAATAAAGTCACGTAAAGTATCAGGAATTATCAGCAATATGACGACTATATCTGGTAATATCCATTCCATGATTATCGTTGTAAAGAAGTGTTACATATGAAGTTGATTTTGATTTTAAGTTCAATTTTTTGGTGACTAAACCGAAAAGCACCATCGTGTTCTCGCTTATTTTCCATTTACACCGATGGCAAGTGTACCAAAAATAATTTCCAATAGAAAAATCCACTATATATATCCACTGGAAATTGCACGGTACATATAAATAAATTATACTGTGAATATCTACAAAAAATTAGCTTATTTGTGTGTGTGTGTAGCTCAATTAGTTTTATTTTTAAAGTTGTGATCTCATTTAAGTCGCTTCCTAAACTGCGAATAAAGTACTGGTACTTTAATCAGAAGTTATACAATTCTAAAGACAAAACTTCTAAAAAACGGCGATAACATTGTTTCGTAAATTAAATGTAAATTTATTATTTCTTCCTACTGGTGCAAGTTTCTGGAACCTTTCGTAAAGAGTTACCGGTATATATTTAATTAGAAAGTACCATCCCACCCTTGCGGTAAATAAATAAAGGATCATTTGAGTAAAGGTACCATATCTTCGCCATCTTGGCAAAGGTAGCTATGTGTAATTTTTCGAAAAGTTGTTTGTGGCATTTGAAATCTATTTTCATTATACGTCTACCCACCAAAGCACTTTTCGATATCTTAATTGGATCAGATTGGAGCAAAAGTAGCTATGTGTTTCAGGTATAAAAACTTTTATCAAAAGTAGCTATGTGTTCTCCAGCACGTAGATATTTTTTGCCAACAAATTTCAATTGAAATAATAAACATTTCTATTAACCATCTCATGCCCAATGTTGGCAACATTGCGAGTTAGTCCTATAAAATCTTTAAAATCACATATTTTGCAGAATTAATAATTTTTATTTTTGTTTAAATATGTAACAAGGAATATTTAAAAAGGAACTAACAAATTCGGTAACTTGGGTTTGCGTAGGAAGGTGAAAACAAAAGTGAAGTCTCAAATTTCAATTGTTTGAGTTTCTTGTAATTCGAAATTGTTTAGAAATTCTTCTTATTTTTATTGGATTTCTTCGAGTACAAGAAAAACTGTCTTTGTTATTCGAAGAGATATATATCTAAGATTTTTAAAGTGAAGAAGCCATTTAAAGATATTTTTTGTTTAACCAATATCTGCAGTATAATGATTTTAAGAAACATCCTGTTACTCATGTCCTGTATGAACTAGAACCCCAAAACTCTATAGAAATCATATTTAGACACCTACCTCATCAAAAAGCAAAGTAAGTTTTATATATTTATTAAGAAGAAAATTCGGGCATGAGAGGGTTAACTCCCTGAAATTTAGAATGAAACCGAAGGATAATTTTGAACGATTTAATAGTATTTCACGCATTCATACATGGACAACTAGTTTAGATTTTTGTACCAAAACGGATGTAGAAAAGTTACTTTGAATGAAGAAGCTGGACCTAATCGCGACATTCGTTAACAACATAAACATTATCGTAAGAATTGTCGAATGTACGACTTTCATTTTCTAAACGGTGCTTTGCAATTTGAGAATTTTTGTAAATAAATTTTTTTGTATTGAAAATTTTGGAGAGGACCTACCGGGAGGTCTGTTCACAAACTGATTCAAGAAGGACATTATACGTATCTAAATTATAATTTTTTCTCGAAAAATAAAATAAGTTTGTACCTGAGAAATAAAGTTGTCGCCGTTTTGGAAATGCACGATTTAAAATGAGACCTTTCTTGGAAGTTTGTGTTTTTAGAAGCGTATAACTTATAATTGAGGTAAAACAGTACATACTAACTAGTTTATTTAATATTTTAAAAGTAATCTAACAGTAAATAACAATATAATAGTCTCGCCAAAAAATATGAAGTTTTTTCCTGTAACTAACATATCTCTTAAACTAGATATTGATATTTTGATATATTTATCATCGTGGGTCTATACTCTATGCAAAAGATATTTGTAATCGGTGCACAATTGTACTTTTGTAAATCATTTCAAAATTTGTCATGGTTCAGATTACCAATATTGTAAGGTCTTGTAATTAGTGGTCCACACACTAGGGATTTTAAAAATGATTTGGAAACTACTTCTTCTCTCGTCGTGTGATATTTCGTCGTGACATCTTTTTACGTTTAAAAGTTACAGAATTACAGAAAAAATCTACTGACAAATTTCACAGTGATCGCACAACAACTGCTATCTGTACATTGATCATAAGTTTAAAGGCTCTTATAATAACATTTAGATTGACTACTATATTTGTCTATTTGAAGTAACCTAAACTCTCATGAATATTATATCAAAGATATATTAATTATTGATATTATTTATGAATTGTTTAAACTACCATGCCTAACGATCTCCTAGTTTCACAAAATCTCTTTCAACAAAAATAGCTATGTGTATGCAATAATGAAATTTCAATAAATAAATTCCGTAGTAAAAGTAGCTATGTATAGTTTTTTTTAGAAAATCTTTAACGACGACAAAATGGCATAAATTAATAAAAAAAATTATAAATTTATCAGGAATGGGTAGAGGAAAAATCAATCATATTAAAATTATCGCGAAGTGAAACAAATAGAGAGTTTTCTTATTCTCCCGAACAATTGGGAAAAAACACATACCTACTTTTGCTACGACAGTGACGATATATTGGAATATATTATTCCCACAAAACTGCAATAACTTGAAACTCATTTTTTCTTCTCAGGTTTTCTCTAAAAGATACGTTTTTGAGTGATTTCGAAAAATGTCGGCACAATCTCGAACTCGAGGTCCTCCGATAATATATGTATATAGTTCGGCACGATGAATATAGTTTGACACGTTTGTTCTCCTCGTTGCTGCTATTTGTTGACGTTAGAATTTTGCCATTATTCAATGTAGTTCGCATTTGACAGTTCGGTAAAATTGGAAATTTACAATGTTTCCAGAAATATATGCACTATTTTATGTTGAATCTGATTATAAAATAATCGGATTAGGTGTCATCGGACTTGCTTTAAAACAATATAGTATATTGTCCATGCCTTGGTGGAACAAGGATGATCAAAATATCTTTTATCCTTAAATATCCTTCCATAACGCAATTTGACTTTTTTGCAAATTTTGTCACAAAGTAGCCCATATTTTTTTATAAAACCTGTCAAAAATTCAGATGGGTTAATAATAGGATCGAGATGGTTGGTTCCTTGTTCTCTGAGACATTCTAACAGCTTAACTATATTTGCAGTCTTACAATGTATTTCTTCATATTTAATTTAATTGTACATGTTTGACAATCAGCCCTTTAATTTAAAATTATTTTGAAATTACCAGCGAATCCCCATATGTGTTATGTGAAAATATCAGGATAGAAATTCAATGAGTTTTATTTTAATTATAATTGTTTCTTCAGAATAATCATAAAATTTATAAGATGAAGCCACAAATCATTCATAAATTGTATGTGTTTTGGTCCAATTCTTTAAAGTAAAATAAAATATAATTGGAGATTTTTCATGACTAGTTTGGGGACAATGATGATCAAAATACTTACAGGTTGTTGACGAATCACAAAAAAAAAACTTTTTTAAATTTTGGGAACAAAAATCATCTGCCTAGCCTTTATAAGGGGAACGAATGTATATACCAAATTTGAATATAAGGCGTAAAGCTTCAAAAATATTGTTTAAATATTCTCAATACTCTTTTTAAGGAAAAACTTTTTACTCTGGATCGATTACGACCATTTTCAATCCCCATCGGGCTGAAATCATTAGACATTCGTGCGGAAGCTAGCGTGCTTTCAACACGACGGACGGGCATTGCTGGGTCGCCTTAAAATTTTACCAGAATATATATACTTCTACGGTCTCCGATGGTGTCGCAAACGGAATGCAACAACTGTGCATCCTAAGGAAGAGGGTATAAAAATATATCACTGAAGCAATCCATATTACTTTACTTATTATATTAGTCTAATTTACACAACTTTTATTATTTCTGCTCCGTATTTGCGTATTTTGCACGAAAAAATAAACGTATAAAATCCCTGTGCGAAATCCTTTTTTACCAACTAAAACTCATTCCAACAATTTTAATGTAGCATGTATAATGCTTATAAGCGCTTGTTCGCGGTGTAATTAATCGGCTACGTATTGAACTGTCCTTCTAAGGAGATTTCTTCCCAAATTGCTGTTGTTTTTCCGAGGGCGGTTAGCTCATGAACCACCCTCGTACATGGTATACCCCTGCAACAATTCAAATGAACATCTTACTCTCATTTTATGACTAACTTAGATTTTATTACAATAAAAACCAACTGACTGTGATAAAATCATTCTTTGATCATTTCGTTGCCAGCATTCAGTATTTTATGTGTTTTTTTACAGTTTTTCTCTTTGATTGCGAACAAATGTCACCAAGTGTTGTAATAATGGACATGAAATCAAACACAACGGATGTCATTTTGGGTACTTTTAATTTGTAAGTGCAATTAAGTCATTAGCACTATAAACTGTTTAACGGTGCAACAAAGTAGTTGAAGGTGGGGAAAATCCCACGAAGTGAAGTGCAATAATGACATTTTAAATATTTTTTTGTTTGAAATTTGCAATAGAGTATAACCTTGTTGTTTTAATGTTGATTCAGAGATAACGGGAGAGATCTTTCATCATTCATTTGATTACGAAAAATTACGAGAAATAATCGCTAGAATTAAATCTAATTAAGTGTGGATTTTTATTTTTATTCAAAGCGATGCCTTAATGCACTACATGGCGCTCCCTTGAGAGTCATTTTATACTTGAACACAGTTATTATACCCTACACCACTTCGTGGTCTAGGGTATTATAAGTTAGTTTTCCGCCAAATGTTTGTAACACCAAGAAATAATTGAGCTAGACCCACCTTTAAGTATACGGATCGGCTTAGAATCGCCAGCTGAGTCGATTTAACGATGTCTGTCTGTCCGTCCGTCTGCAGTCCATCTAAGCTTGTTCGCACTCTACAGGTCGCAATTGTTGTCCGATTGTCATGAAACTTGGCAGAAGTTATTTTTTCTGGCCAAGGACCATCGGTATTGAATTTGGAGGAAATCGGTTCAGATTTAGATATAGCCCCCATACAAATGTCGGTCCCGATTTGACATTTTCCGCTCTAGAAACCACATATTGTACCCGATTTTCTTTAAAATTTGCACAACATCTTATAATCCAACTAGAAACACCTATGCAAAAATTGGGTAAGATCGGTTCAGATTTAGATATAGCCCCCATACAAATGTCGCTCCCTATTTCACTTTTTCCGCTTTAGAAACCACATATTGTACCCGATTTTCTTTAAAATTTGCACAACATCTTATAATCCAACTAGAAACACCTATGCAAAAATTGGGTAAGATCGGTTCAGATTTAGATATAGCCCCCATACAAATGTCGCTCCCTATTTCACTTTTTCCGCCTTAGAAATCACATATTGTACCCGATTTTCTTTAAAATTGGCACAACATATTATAATCCAACTAGAAAGACCTATGCAAAAATTGGGTAAGATCGGTTCAGATTTAGATATAGCCCCCATACAAATGTCGCTCCCGATTTGACATTTTCCGTTCTAGAAACCACATATTGTACCCGATTTTCTTTAAAATTTGCACCACATCTTATAATCCAACTAGAAACACCTATGCAAAAATTGGGTAAGATCGGTTCAGATTTAGATATAGCCCCCATACAAATGTCGCTCCCTATTTCACTTTTTCCGCTTTAGAAACCACATATTGTACCCGATTTTCTTTTAAATTGGCACAACATCTTATAATCCAACTAGAAACACCTATGCAAAAATTGGGTAAGATCGGTTCAGATTTAGATATAGCCCCCATATAAATGTCGCTCCCAATTTGACATTTTCCGTTCTAGAAACGACATATTGTACCCGGTTTTCTTTAAATTTTGCAGAACATCTTATAATCCAACTAGAAACACCTATGCAAAAATTGGGTAAGATCGGTTCAGATTTAGATATAGCCCCCATACAAATGTCGCTCCCGATTTGACATTTTCCGCTCTAGAAACCACATATTTTAGCCGATTTTCTTTAAATTTTGCAGAACATCTTATAATCGAACTAGAAACACGTATGCAAAAATTGGGTAAGATCGGTTTAGATTTAGATATAGCCCCCATACAAATGTGGCTCCCGATTTGACATTTTCCGTTCTAGAAACGACATATTGTACCCGGTTTTCTTTAAATTTTGCAGAACATCTTATAATCGAACTAGAAACACGTATGCAAAAATTGGGTATGATCGGTTCAGATTTAGATATAGCCCCCATACAAATGTCGCTCCCGATTTGACATTTTCCGCTCTAGAAACGACATATTGTACTCGGTTTTCTTTAAATTTTGCAGAACATCTTCTAATCCAACTAGAAACACATATGCAAAAATTGGGTTAGATCGGTTCAGATTCAGATATAGCCCCCATACAAATGTCGCCCCCGATTTGACATTTTCCGCTCTAGAAACCACATATTGTACCCGATTTTCTTTAAAATTGGCACAACATTTTATGATCGAACTAGAAGCACCTATGCTGAAAGTGGGTATGATCGGTTCAGATTTAGATATAGCCTCCATACAAATGTCGATCCCGATTTGACTCTAAAATTCACATATTGTACCCGTTTTTCTTTAAAATTGGCACAACATCTTATAATCCAACTAAAAAACAAATGGTGAAAGTATGTAAGATCGGTTCAGATTTATATATAGCCCCAATGTTGCTCCCGAATGTTTAACCGATTTTGGCCAAATTTTACACATTATATTTCACCAATAAACAGACGTGGTGAAAGCGCGTCACATCGATCCTGGTTTCAATATACCCCCATACAAATGTCCTTTCCGATTTAACATTTTTTGTCAAACACATACATTTACAGGATGCAAAAATCCTTCCCGATTTCAATTTTTTACCGAATTGAATTGCAATGAGAATTGTTTGGGTGATGCCCATATGTCCATACTTTGGTATGACTTTGGTATACTACTGTATAATTGTATTTGTCTGTCGGACAATTGGATCAATTACCATAGTATTTACCATATTCGTTAAATTTGACTAAAGATGAATTTATAGCATATAAATTATATTCATATAATTTATATAATTTGTATGAACTACATAAAATTGCTCCAATGAAATACCTGGGTTTAGTAATCAAGCGAGGTACATACGCAGGGAGTGGTGTAGGGTATTATATAGTCGGCCCCGCCCGACTTTAGCCTTTCCTTACTTGTTTTTATATAAAATACTTTTATCAAATATATACATTTTTGAGGGTAACATATAAAAATATTTTTCTATTTTGTATGTATTCGTTTGCGGTTCCATTTTAATACTAACGTACAAAATTTTGTTATCTTTTTTAACTATTTGTATAAATCGATATATATACGGTCATATTAATACTGCAGTTCCAAAGCATTGAAAAAGATTAATTACTAAAGAGAAAAAACAGCTACACTGAAAAAAATGTTTGATACTAAAATTGAGTCTGAGAAATGTACTCAATCTATGTACATTTATAGTTAAAATGAATAAATAAAACTCACTTTGAAAAAATTTTACTTGATTCAAGTAAAAAATAAACTTAAATTGAGTAAAGGCATACTGGGTGCCAAACAGGTAAAAATTTTCTTAATTTTAGTACATTTTTTTACTTGACCTTGTAAAAGTTAGTTTAATTGGAAGTTGCAGCCTTTTAAAGTGAAAAATCAGTTAGGATCATTGGTGTAAATGACAGCAATTGGGAAATTAAAATTTTTATATATTTTAAGCAATTTTTATGACTTCTCAACAAATATTTTCTATCGTCTATAAATGTGCATTTCGTAATGCTGCTATAGCCTGCTAATACCCATGAACAAAACACTCATTTGTCGCGTAACTTCAAGAGTATTAACCGTGTCCATGGTTATACAAACATGAATTTATGAATAATTTTATCGCGGTAACAAATGGCAAAAATTTGTTTTTTTTTTTTCAACTGTGTTTAGAAAATGAGAGGGAGCGTGGTTTCTTAATTGTCCTTCACAGATTTATCCATTTGTGAATGCAACCTTTATTTGGAAATTATATTAACGTTAACGTTTATGCTGAAATAGTTAATTGTTAGCTGCTTCCAAGAAATTCGCAATCAAATCGCTTTAACAATTCGAGCCATTGTCTGCGCTTTCAGCAGATTTGTTCTATCGCTCAATTGACATCAAAAGGTTAAACTATTTAAGGTATAACCACTATCATATAACGGAGTGTATAAATTGGCCAGTTTCGTCAGAAAATGTTTGCAAAAATATCTTCACTTAAAAACAAAATGAAAAATTAACAAAAAATGACTGATAGGGTGAATTTCAACTGAAACAAACGCAAAGTTTTTTTGTGCAACCATTCTACAACTCGTTACATTTTGTCTACTGATGTCGTAAATAAATGATTACGTTTTATAAAAAAAATCTGGTTTTCATACACTATTTCCGATTTCTTTGGAACTTATAAATATTATTTATTTTCCTAAAGAATTAATGAGAATTCGACAATAGTGCAAACTGATAAAGGGTTTGGCTGAATTCAAATGAGCGATTTCAACGTATTTTTGTTCGGTTTTATTTGGATTGATCGTTATACAGAACACTTTTGTAATGAACCGCATATGCGATGACTAAAATATTCAGTGCCTTAAGCTATATTATTGCTTAGATTGTGACAAAGTCCTTTATTTTATCCGTTTCCTAAATTACAAATTATTTTTAATGTAGTCGGATCTATGACTAATAGGGAATAACGAAAAGTTGAAAGCATGTGTTAGTATTACTGTCGGGAAGAGAAAAAACTTTTATACCAAAAGATAGGTAACATTCAAATCATTTAAATATAGTGAATCTCAGTAAAATGTACTTGCATGTTGCACTGATCTTGCGCAGTCTCTCCAGTTATAATTTATCTCGAGGTACTGCATTCTCTGTTCGCACAGTGGCGGACCACGAACAGTTGGTACACGAGCTTTATGAGATGTCGATAATGTCCATACTACCATGCAATACCCATATAAGAACGTACATTATTCTCATTATGAATTTATATTTTCTCATTATGAATTTGTATGTTCCTATCATTAATTTATATTTCTCATTTATGAATTTACAGTGCTAAGTTCTCAAATTTAATTTGTATGAATTTACATTTCTCGTTATGAATTTACATATTTTGATTCTAAATTACATTTTCTCATTATAAACTTGAACAGATGTAGTGTTCTGGATTTTAATTTTTGTTAAAGTGGAAAGTTTAAAAACTTTAACTTTAATATTTTCTAAGGATTTTTTTATTTGGGCTCAAAGGGGAATCCCACTTGCGCGTGTGAAACAGAAGACAACACAAATCGAATCATCACGACAAGGTTTTCTGACGATTTTATTTTACCGACACAAATCCAAGCAAATCGGTGTATTGTGTATGACTTGTGTTGCGGGGCGTATAATTATTATTAAATGACAAACTAGACGCTATCGACGATATGGGGCGAGGTCAAATTAGATCTGACCAGATCCTAAAAACAGTAACACAAATTGAATCAGAACGATGTTATTAGATCACCGACATACAATAATTTACTTACATATAAACCATATAACACTTAAACCGGATGATATACATCTGAAACTATAGGCAAAATGGAAGTTAGTGTGGTTTTTTATTTCCTCATAGATTTTTTTAATCGTCGTACGGTGTAATCAAATATGGAAAATTTTCTATTCAATATTTATTTCAAAGTAAGTTCATTATTTCATTTTGGGCCAAATTACAACAAGGAAGCGCTATTTTATCAAAATAAATCGATTTCAATGAACGGTGTAGATGTTGAGCAATCAGATACTATTGATGTTCTAGGCATGAAAATACAATGCGATGTTCGTTGGACAAAACATGTATTTGAAGTGTCGAAAGAAGCATTCAAGTGTTTAGGCTTCTCAAACCGGTGTAAGAAATACTTCACTCCCTCTGATCTTCTCAATATCTACACTACCAGACCAAAGATGGAATACAACTCCAATATATGGTCGGGTGCTCCAGCTTCATCACTGGAGCTACTTGACCGTGTACAGAGGAGAGCGATAGTGTTGATAGGTGATGGTAGGGTATACAATTCTATTGTTTCCCTTGAACATCGTCGTAATGTGGGTTGTGTGTCTTTGTTCTATCGATATTTTCACGGTGTTTGTTCTTCTGATATTCGTGAACTTATACCGCCCGTGAGAACGTTCGGTAGAGATACACGACTTTCCAGGAACTCTCACCCATTTGTTGTCGATTGGACAACCGACCGGACCACACATTACAAAATAAATTCGTTCTTCGCCCCACTATCCGTATGTGGAATCGACTGCCGGCAGATATCTTCCCAGCCTATTATGATATTCAGAAGCTTAAAATAAGAGTCAACAAACACTACTCCCTCTTTCCACCTACCAATACCGTATCATCCTTCCGCCAACGCAATTCGCTGTATTTATAGGGGACATCCCCTGAGTGTTGGTTTAGTGAGAAAAAAATATAAAAAAATTATTTAAATTTTTGCTTTTGTATTTTTTTTTACAAACTATATTGATGATTTGACAATTTTGCGAAACCTAGAAATTGCTTTATTCTATCATAAAAGTACCCAGCAAAAAGAGAGCACCTAAAGAAGTGAAAAGATTAGATCATCTTATGATACTGAAGTAGTGAAAATTGGGATCTTCACCAATAAATTTAACACGAAGTAATCTATATATAAAAGAGTTGCGTTACTGACTGACTTATCATTGACCAGCCCCCAGACCAAACGGCTGAAGCCAGGGTCATGAAATTTTCAGGGTAGTTCCGAAATATGACGTAGACGTCGACTAAGAAAGGGTTTTACGAAATTCGTACTTTTAGGGGGTAAAATGGGACAAAAAGGGTAACATCGAACCTTCGTCCTGACTAAACGGCAGTAGCTAGAAACATGAAATTCGGTGTGTTCCTTGCACTGACCATGCAGAAGAGCTCCAAATAGGGATTTTTCGAAATTTGTACTTTTAAGGGAGGAAAGAGACAAAAAGGGATAAAAATGGTACAAATTTAAGAATTGCAGCTAGAATCGTAAAAATCGGTATTTACATTTCTCTGACAACTTAGACTTGCAATATAAATTGATTTTTTCGAAATTTCTAGGTATAAGCGGTGAGCGGGATAAAAAGGGATAAAAATGGTACCAACTAAAGTATTGTCGCTAGAATCGTGAAATTTGGTATGTAAATTCCTATTGCCATGTAGAAGCGCGTTAAAATTGGATTTTTCAAAATTTGTACTTTTAAGGGTTGTGAGGGACAAAAAGGGATGAAAATGGTATTAATTAAAGTATTGCAGCTATAGTCGCAAAATTTGGTGTGTAAATTCCTCTCACCACATACAAGCAGAATATAAATGCATTTTGTACTTTAAAGTGTTGCGCGGGACAAAAAGGGATAAAAATGGTACCAACTAAAGTATTGCAGCTAGAATCCTGAAATTTGATATGTAAGTTCTTCTGCCCATTTAGAATCGCAGTAAAATTCGATCTTTCAAAATTTGTACTTATAAGAGGTGAGCGGGACAAAAAGGGATACAAATCGTACCAACTAAAGTATTGCAGCTATAGTCGTCAAATGATTGCAAATTCCTCTCACGACATAGAAGCGCAATATAAATGCATTTTGGACTTTTAAGGGTTGCGCGGGACAAAAAGGGATAAAAATGGTACCACCTAAAGTAGCTACAATCTTGAAATTTGATGTGTAAGTTCTTTGTTTTTGTCGAAATTTGTGCTTATGAGAGGTGCGGATTCCTCTGAACATGTATAAGCGCATTAAAATTGGATTTTTCAAAATTGTTAAGGGTTACGAGGAACAAAAAGGAATAATAATGGTACTAATTTAAGTATTGCAGCTATAGTCGTGAAATTTGGTGAGTAAATTCCTCTGTCAAGGTATTTGTAAAATTTGTACTTTTAAGGACAAAAATGGTACCAACATTAATTTAGTATGTAAATTCCGCCATCAAAATGTATTATTTTTCGAATAAAAGGCGCTGCGGTTGTAATTTTTTGTTAAAAACTGGGTAGAAAATGATAAAAAATATATATACGAAGGGAGTTCATCTAAAACAGTGCACATCGACACGCATTCCTTTGGCTGTATATGAGTGCTATGTTTCCAATTTACTATTTTAGAAAAGAAAATCAAACAAATACTATCCTAAAACAGAGACGGATAATAACAAAAACCTGGCTTTTTCGCGTGCGCAGCAGCGGGTACTGCTAGTATGTAATAAACAAGCAACAAAAAGTTTTTTCCCGAGCCACGATTAGAACCCGAGACCTTCTGGGTGCAAAGCGTACACCTTACCTCATACTAAAAATTCGTTCCCATTCACTTGTGAAAAGGCTATTCGTTACACATTATCGAAGTTTTTGGAATTTGTTTAAAATAACTTCCTCAAAAGCGGGAAAATGCACATTTGAGATTCCTGATTCATGTCAACCAAAATATCATACTGGCAAACTACAGCTGACATTGTGTCATTTCGCACTATAAAAAGTTTCAAACAAAAATTTATTTTCGTCAAAAAACAACATATGGTGGTCACATCTACCCACTGTAAAAATCGCACATTGTTTTGTCTCCTCCTTCGTAAAATAAACCAGTAGAACTACGTTTTTAGTTGTTTAATTTATTTTTCAGATTTTGAGTTTCAGAGTTGAGTGGAACCATATATTCCACTCCCTGTTCCTTTAAAATAGTTTTATCTCTGGAAGAACGAATCATCTAAATTTAGTTATTAGTTATTTGATATTGCAGTTCTTTGCTTCTTTAACCATTTTAAAACAATAGTGCTTATGAATTAAAAGTACAATTTTATGACGACTTTAACTTTGATGACGCCTTTCGTCTAGAGACAGACTATTTTACAAAAACATTTAGTATTTAATTTATAAATATTTAAAAAATACTGGACACCATTTAAGAAATTAACTTATGTATCCGCGATTCCCGAGAATGAAACTTTGCATTCCCGTTTTCACGGGGAATTAAAAAAGTCCAAGAAAATGCAAAACATAGTTGTAACATGCTTCAGAATGAAAATGTTCATGGTAAAACAGTACGCGTTTCCCGCCATTTTTCCATTGCTTCAGCACAAGGCACGGGTTTCAAGTACAAAGACCATTCGCATTATATTGTCTGCATAATAAATACTAAAGAAAATTTGCCAGAAAAAATCTATTTATATATGTACATATACACAATATGGTGTTCTGTGAAGATGCTCGCATGTAAGTATGTGGCTTTACTGGTGCTTCCACTTTGCCATGTTATATTAAAAATAATTAAATTTAAAGCACTAATTAAGTTCTCTACTTCATGTGGATGACATAAACATACTCCAGCATACTCTCTGTCTCTCTCACACGCACACACACAGAGATAGATATCCAACACACTAATATACATGCATAGATGTATGTATATGCAATTACTTGACAATGTTGATGTTGAATGTTATTTTGTTTTTCTGCTCATTAGAAGTTTGTGCGAATGAACGCTGGGCTATGGCCACACCACCAAACGAAAACATAACCTAAATATTTTCTTAAATATTTCAATATTTTCTAAAATATTCGTGTGGGGTGAGAAGGAGATAGCATTATGTCATTAGGTTTCTTTGTACAGATAGAGAGAGAGCAACAAACAAGACATTAATTTTGTCCAGGACGAATTTAATATACACTCCCCGCCTCGATTAAATTATATCATCCAATCATGTTATTGATAGTCGCTATAATTATACCCTACACATGGTATTATGGGTTTTCGCATTCATATGCAACAACCAAAAGGCTGCAGAATAGATCCATCGTTTGTTACACAACTTTCTGAGTCGATTTCGCCAGCTCCGTTTTTTCAATTAAAGAACAATTGTTATCCGTGCCTAAAGTGACTTTTGACAAGGACAGACGATATTTTGAAGCTCAGCGGTTAAGATTTTTATATAGCCCCACAAAATATACAAGCGTCGCACATAAGCAAGGTTATGATTTACACAGCGTAACACGAAAAAATATAACCATATGCGGCGGACACCACTACGTGATAAAAGACAAAAAAGACCCGTGTTTCCCAGTTTTGCCCAAAGTCATGTACTTTTTTATGGGCTCCCAAAGACTTGGGGCATCGGTGTTATTTTTGCAACAAGTGATTATTTTCTCTGGCTCATATCTTGCAAATCGTTTGGAATTTTGATTCTGATACTCTGAGGCAATGTTGTAGCCCTTGTCATAAATTGTGAACATATAAAATCAAAAAACTTCGTCTTCAAGGTCAAAATCGCTAAAAAAAACTTTGAAAAATTCGATTTTTAAACCGTTTTCCCCTGTTCAGGTCCATAGGTAGCAAACCGTTCAAAATTCAAGGAAACAATCACCCACAAAAATGTACCTAAGATCTCAATAAACAATTTTCTAGAACATATGAACTTTCTAGGAATGATTCTTAACAACGTTTAAGTAGGAAAAATACATCTTGCAGGACTGTTTCTGTTAATGGTCAGTCCAACTACAGTGCGTATGAGTGATATTATCCTTAATCAGCAGCACGTATACGCTACCTACACACAATACAGCCTATAAAATTTATTTTGGGGCCCATAAAAAAAACTTTGGCAAAACTGGGAGACGTAGGACTTTTTTTGTCTTTTATCACGTAGTGGTTTCCGTATATGGTTTCCATGACTAAAAAATTACACACAGTGTTATTTAACGAATATCTGGTTTCTATTTGATATTATTTTACGTTCGTACTTATTAAAAAATATATTACAGTTTGGAAATATGTTCACATTATGTTTTGAGGATGATATAGGGCATTGTTGCATCGAGTATTTTCTTTCCAGTTCATTTTAAGTATCCTTTCCGTAACATTAGAATTTTAGTTCCCTTCACCTTCACTCCATTTCGGATATTGTCCTTAGTCTTTTGGTTTTTTATTGCTCGAACTCGGTGACCAGTTGAAATCAGAAAACGCTATAGTTAATTCGTGAACTTCTTGAATATAATATGAAAAAAGAACGTCTAGAAGGAAGAACGTCTAGAGATCACCAACTGCTGAGAAAGACGCCTGGTGGAAGTTTTGGGGTTTTTCTAAAGACTTGCTTGCACTCGAGCAATGTTCACTTCATTTCGCACTGCATGAGGTCGTCCAGCACACGGAAGTCCAAAAGTAGCCCTTGTAACCGAAAAGCAATGAATACGAAATTTCTTGCATATAACATTTGTGTCTTGCATATAACATTTGTGTCTATCATATATGTTACAAGCGACTTTGGTTCTTAATACACATGCAAATTATTAATCGAATCCATTGGGTAGATCGCGAGAAAAATACAAAACAAAAATATCATGCATACACATCATTATCTATCATAATATATCCAGCGAAGATAAAAAATTACAAATATATCCAATTTGTTTTTTTACCATAATGTCCGAATTTTTGTAGAAAAAGATTGAACTTCCAAAAATATGGACGAAATTTAACCGTAGTAATTTGTTTGTATAAGTTGGTGCGTAATTTTGGTATTTAAGCGTGAAGAACTTTACTTATAACATTAGTGTCTTTGGCGACCCACTGAAAATTGCCGACCAATTTTTTCATTCACATTTTAATCCTTAAGTAAAGACATTTTGATTTTCTTGAAAAAGAGCCAAATTGACCTATAAAGAGAGAAGCTAAAAGGTTCCGCAAAATGATCCGCATAAAATTCCGCAATATGTTTCTGACAATAAGAATTCTCTCAGGCATTAACTTACAACATTTTTCCCCTTCGACCAAGAACCTTTGACCAGTAAAGAGAACGTCAGACCAGCTGGACTATGAGATTATTCTAAAAATAGTCTGCTCAATATGCCCTTTCAGAACTGTTGGGTCGCTATTCTGTGGCAATCAAAAAGTCTTAATTTGTTGGACAGTGAAATCAATCACTAATAAAACAACACAAAAACTAAGGAGGAAAAAATGTACCCACTAATTAAATAAAATCATTACGTATGATGTACTTTATATTTCGTTTATGATTCATACCAAGTAGTATACAGTAATATGTACTACTTGGTATGAATGGTATGTTTACCAATAAATTAGAAACGGCTATATAAAAAAGTACTGATTATTTTTTAAAATTTTTGGTTTTATTGGAAAGGTTAAACTTTGTCGGTGCAGCCCAAAATCCACACCAAACAGAGACTCGTTGTGGATGCATTGGCTTCATAGCCACGTGTGGGTTCTCTGAACCCCATATGCCGAAATTTTGCTTATTGGCATAGCTACCGATCGGCTTAGAATCACGATGTATGTCCGTGTGAATTTGGAAAAAAAAACAGTATAACCAAGCAGCTGGAGATGTTGTGAACAACATGAAAAAATGAATATGCTGCTCCCATACCTACACATAGTGACGGGGATATAAAAACAGATACAAGAGTGTTTATAAATTGCCGTAATGGCTTTCGAAAAGAAAGAATAGCAAAAAACCGTGCAACACTGACAGAATGTGTTTGGAGGCAAGGACTTGGGACAAGACAAAGAGCTCAATTATGTAAAAGTTTGTGTTTGAGACTGAGCAAATGTGCGCGCGTGTGATGTTTGTGTCTGCATCTGTTTTTGTATGAGGATATGTTCTGTTTGAGTGTGTTGGTGCGCCATGGTTTAGAAGAAAGACAATGAGTTTAAATTTTGTACTTGTTACAATCCGCTCTCCAACATTAGCTTCATAAAGTACAGTGGTGAAGATGACGACAAGGACAGAAACAACAAAAGTTAAAAGAAAAACATGAAAAACAAAGGAAAAGTGTAGAAGGAATCATTAGACATAAGCATGTTAATATTCCAAAGGATTATGCAAATTAAATACACACATACTCTCACATACGTTCACACACACGCACACATACACCTCTCCACAGGCAGGCGTCGGTAAAATAAGCTTATCGTCAGTCTTACAACGATGATACCCACTCACACTTTCACAGACGTTCGTTCATACTTCTCATAAATTGTTGTTGTTTTTGTTTTTGTTGCTGTCGTTTTAAAGTAAAAGAATGCTAACACAACATACTTTTAGGCTGTAAACAATGACAACAAGTTTGTATGTTCAGCGATGATGATGTGATGTCTTTGTTGACATGTTTGAATATGACTACAAGTACATGAACAGTGGTGTGTATTAATGTAGCACAAAGTAAATATACTCTGACACAAACCTATGAGGGATATTTTACATATTCTTAAAATTGCACATTATAAAATTGATTGTTTTACACTAACAAATATATATTTTTTATTAAACTATTGTTTTGTTTTGTCCATCTTTTTATTTTCATAGAGTATATAGAGACAACTATCAACTCAGACCTGAGTATGAAATTGAAAATAGACAGTTTTGTTATGTTACGTGTCAGCCTTCAGAATTATATGGACATATAGTCAATAATATGTGCCAAATTTTAACAAAATCGGTTAAATTATGAGGCTTCTAGAGAGGAAAATCGTTAACGTGGAGCAGTGACGTTTTTATGAGAACAACATGTAAATCTGAAACGATATGGCCAACTACAAAATTGTACTCTTCCCTAATTGTTTATTTTCATATCATAGCACACAACTGATGAATATAGGTATTAATATTCATCAGTTTAGAAAGACATTTGATCACGTAAGAAATAAATTGCCTATTATCTTAATTATGCTATTTAAATGTACAGATATATAATCATTGGGACGATTATAAAAAAAATTACACAAGTGTGTAATATTTACCTAACACTTAAATATCACATTTTGTTTATTTTCCTCTTAAATCTAAACAAACTTACTGCAAAACACTCTATACCACTATACAACATACCTTCAGATATAAACACAACAAAGGAATATTTTGGAATTGTTTTTCCAACAAAGATCTAAATTTATTTAAACGATGTTCAATATCAACCTTATGGTGTTGGTTTTGTTTTAGAATTTAAATTCG
Source organism: Polietes domitor (assembly GCA_947397865.1). Taxonomy (NCBI): domain Eukaryota; kingdom Metazoa; phylum Arthropoda; class Insecta; order Diptera; family Muscidae; genus Polietes; species Polietes domitor. The sequence goes on from OX377618.1 coordinate 160,204,603, forward strand.
TACAAATTTGTTAGAAGTTGTTATTTAATTCAAATACAAAACAATTAAATATTCTAACTAGAACTTTAAAATTTCTAGTGATTTTATTTGGAGAATCGTTTCCATCATCATGACCAGTTCACTCTATCAGATACGTCCATTTTCTGCAAAACGAGGTTTTGTACAAGGTGTATGATCTGTCAAAATGTAAGGGGCCATTAAGGGGAATTGCATGATTGTGAGTCAGAATCAATACTTTTTCTACCCTCCACCTATAATTTGCTTATTTATCTTTGCATAAAATGAAACTGGTCAAACATATTGCAATATTAAAAACGCTAAGCAATTTATTTAATTTTCTTGTTGCTTAACGTGTAATTCTTCTATGTCCGTTTCTTTGCTTCTTTTTGTTTGCCTTTCTCGATATGATTTTTTGCCGCTTCATATTGGAATCGATTTTTTCCAATTTGTTCACATCGCGTAATTTGTAGAAGGTAAATATCCATGAAAATATGCCTCCGGTACAGGATAAATAAGTAAGGATAGGAGGGCCGATACCCGTGATACCCTCCACTTTCTATACCATTATAATTAAATTCTGGGGAAAATATATATCGGAAACAATTTTTGTATGGGTACTATATGTGGTGTAGAGAGCTGGAGAAAACTATTAGGTGCTGTGGCAAATTTGAAGAAAATCGGTTAAAGCGGAAAAATTTAAATCCGGAGCGAAATTTGTATTGGAACTATATAAAAGTCTGAACCGATCTAACCCATTTTCACCATATAAATGTCTAGTACAATTATGTGTCACATTTTAGGAAAATCGATAAAGATATCTAGTTCTAGCGCGGAAAAAGTCACATCCGGACCGAAATTTATATGGGAGATATATATAAATCTGAACCGATCCGACCCACTTCCACAATAGATGTTTCTAGTTGAAATATAAAGTATTGTCAACTCGGGAGCGATATTTGTATGGAGGCTATATCTAAATCTGAACCGATTTGCTTCAAATTTTCACCAGAGATGTTTCTAGTTGAAATATATGGTGTTGTGCCGAATTTGAGGAAAATCTGTCAACATATATGGCTCCGAGAGCGAAAAACGTCAAATCGGGTGTGAGATTTGTATGGTAGATATATCTAAATCTGAACCGTTTTGCTTCAAATTAAATAGCGTCCGTACTTACCCCCCAAAAAATCGATTCAGAAAGTGATTCTAAGTCGAACGGTATATTTAACAATGGGTCTATCTTCCTTTTGGTTGTTACAAACAAATACACAAAGACATAAAACCCATCGCTTATGATACGTAAAAAGCTCTCATTTATTTTTTGCGAAAATATCTACCGAATGTCGTAAAGAATTAAGTAGAATAAAAATTTAATTTTTTCGACACTTTTGTTCCACTTCATTTGGTAACAATTGCATTTCTATGACTGGCAGCAAACTAACAAAAATATTTGAAAAAAACATAATGTTCTTTTAAACGCGAACTCGTCCAGAAACTACTTTCAGAGTTGTGTAGATATTTTCAGTACCCAAAATTGGTGTCGCATGAATATCAATTTAAAGTTATTTTTACTAATTTAATTAACGTACAATAGACAACATTTATTTTCTAATTTTTGAAAATTTGAATATCTATCTTGTCGAAAATTGTCTTGAACTAGATTACGATATGTGCCTTTCGCACCAATGTCAATATTTATACACTCCACGAGAGTATTATGTCTTTGTGCATTTGTTTGTAACACCCAAAAGGAAGCGAGATAGACCCATTGTTAATTATACCGATCGACTTAGAATCACTTTTTGAATCGATTTAGCAATGTCCGTCCGTCTGTCTGTCTGTCTGACCGTCCATCTATTCTTGTAATCACGATACAGGTCGCAATTGTAGACAGAACCAAATAAAACTTTGCACAACGATGTTTTTCGGGATAGGGACGAAAGCTATTTAATTTGAAGAAAATCGGTTCAGATTTAGATATAGCCCCCATACGAATTTCACTCCCGATTTGACTCTTTTCACTCTAGATACCACATATTACAATAGATTTTCTTTAAAATTGGCAAAACATCTTATATTGTAACTAGAAACACCTCTGGTAAAAATGTGTTAGAGCGGTTCAGATTTGTATATAGCTCCCATACAAATTTCTCTCCCGATTTGACTTTTTCCGCTATAAAGACCACATAATGTATCAGATTGTCTTCAGATTTGGTAAAACATCTTATATTTCCACTAGAAACACCCATGGTGAATATCGGTCAGATCGGTTCAGATTTATATATAGCTCCCATACAAATTTCGCTCCCGATTTGACTTTTTCCTCTCTAGAAACCACATAATGTATCATATTGTTTTCAGATTTGGTAAAACATCTTATATTCCCACTTGAAACTCCCATGGTGAATATCGGACAGATCGGTTCAGATTTATATATAGCTCCCATACAAATTTCGCTCCCGATTTGACTTTTTCCGCTCTAGAAACCACATAATGTATAAGATTGTCTTCAGATTTGGTAAAACATCTTATATTTCCACTAGAAACATCCATGGTGAATATCGGTCAGATCGGTTCAGATTTATATATAGCTCCGATACAAATTTCGCTCCCGATTTGACTTTTTCCGCTCTAGAAACCACATATTACATCAGATTGTCTTCAGATTTGGCAAAATATCTTATATTTAAACTAAGAACATCTATGGTGAAAATAGGTCAAATCGGTTCAGAGTTAGATATAGCCCCCATACAAATGTCGTTCCCGATTTGACATTTTCCTCTGTAGAAACCACATATTGTACTCGATTTTCTTTAAATTTGGCACAACATCTTATAATCTTACTAGAAACACCTATGCAGAACTTGGGTAAGATCGGTTCAGATTTATATATAGCTCCCATATAAATGTCGCTCCCGATTTACTTTTTCCGCTTTAAATGCCACATATTCTATTCGATTTTCTTTAAATTTGGCACAACATCTTATAATCTAACTAGAAACACCTGTGGCTAAAACGGGCTAGATCGGTTCAGATTTAGATATAGGCCCAATACAAATGTCGCTCCCGATTTGAATTTTGCGCTCTAAAAACCATATATTGTACCCGATTTTCTTTAAATTTGGGACAACATCTTATAATCCTACTAGAAACACTATGCAGAAATTGGGTAAGATCGGTTCAGATTTAGATATAGCCCCCATACAAATGACTCTCCCGATTTGACTTTTGCCGCTTAAAAAGCCACATATTGTACTCGATTTTCTTTAAATTTTGCACAACATCTGACAATAACTAAACAAAACTATGGTGAAAGTGGGTAAGATCGGTTCAGATTTAAATATAGCCCAAATTCAAATGTTGCTCCCATAAGTTTAACCGATTTTGGCCAAACTATACATTTTATATTTCACCTATTTCGTTCCAGGTTTCAATATATCCTCATACAAATGTCCTTTCCGATATAAAATTTTTTGTCAAACACATACATTTACAGGATACAAAAAACCTTCCCGTTTTCACATTTTCACCGAATTGAATTGTATTCGGATTGAAAGTGGAGTGTATCATAGAGTCGGCCCCGCCCGACTTTAGCCTTTCCTTACTTGTTTTTGTTTTGCTATTTGCATTAGCTTCATTAGCTTGTTCTCTTTCATCCAATGTCTAATATAACCCAGAACACCTTTATAAATGTAACGCTGACCGATGAACTCGTCTATAAAACCACCAATATCAATTTTCTTAAAAGTGAATGTTTTGAAATTCATCCTTTAAGCACCAAGCCACAGATATATCTATAAACGCAACTGGATTCAGATTTTTTTTGCAATTTACACTTTGGCCCTCCGATGTGCATCGCCTTCCCACCACTTTAGTAAGCTGAAATTTGGCATGTAGACCACGAAGGGAACTGGCCATGATATTCTGTAATGTTTCTGAAAGATTGACATATTTTGTGTTTTTGGGCCACGCTATTGATGTCGAAACGACGATATAATGATCCGTATTACATTTTACCATTATCTAAATATGAACAGTTTTTCATGTATTACAATGGCATCCGCCCATACATGGGTTATTTTGTCATCATTTGTGTCGATAAAACCTAACATTGAATTAATATTTGGCATTTGCATCTGTGCGTTTGCATGTCGTTATGATATTATTTTTAAATTTAATATGAAATTAATTAAATATTGATGTTTTTAATAAAATTAACACTGTCGAATGATTGTCCAAGGCTTGCATAATTTCATTCCTTTCAACCATTGCACTCTTTTGAATTTATGTATATATTTTGAAACAGCTCCTATGAAAACAATATATTGTTTTTTTTTTCTCGTTTTCTTTTTGCAACAAATCCTGCTACAAAAGTTTAATAGTGATTGCATATCTTTCTTCTGCTTGTTCTTACACAAACACTTTCTTCACCTATCAGTTCTTGGCAGTGTTATTAGAAGAAGAACAAGAATTGATATAATCTCCTCTACAAATAATAAATCTCGAAACAGAAACAATAATAACATTTGCTCTATAACTTTGTATAGAATTTCGTGTCCTGTGTGTTGTTGTATCTTTGTTCCACTTTACTGCAAGAGAAATGCAATTTAATATTTCTTAAGTACTCTGTCTGTAAGAACATGATATCCTTGAAAGGATTTACAATTGTTGTATGTTATGTTTTTTCTTTGGATAGATGAAAAAGGCACAAGCACCACGGGTTTTATGATATTGTTTGTAACATGAACTACAAGTGTACGATTCAATTGAATTCAATTCAACGACAGTTCACTGTAAAAATATGCAGTAGTGACATTTGATTTGGTAGAAGGAATGTGTTATCAAAGAAAATAACGACAAGTTCCATATATGAGTGCAGCAGTTCAATAAGGTGATCTCTAAGAAATGGATCCACGGCCGAACGAATGGGAATATTTCTATTAGGTTAGGTTCTGATGATAGTCTCATTGTTCATTATTAATAGCCTGTGCGACTCCTGAAACAAGTTCAGAAAGTTGAATCCAGTGTCTCTAAACGTCTTCTAGTTCTAATAGGTCCTACAAAATTCATTCGACTCCATACCCAGACCAAAAAACATAAGACTAGAGTAAATTGTCGGTTTTAGTTTTTCATTTCATCATCCTGTTGCCCCTTCCAAGGACTACAAAGTTCCAAAGGATACAATTTTACAAAAAATTTTTTTATATACTTGTTCGAACCCTATGATAAGCATATTAGTGTCAATTTAAAGAGTATCTATTAAAACTACTTCAAATGTCATGTTTCTATCTGTATTAGTTCAGCATTAACATCTATTTCAAAATTACCTCTTAGTTTTTCTAGTTTATTCCTATCGTGCTTTTTAAGAGACAAAATTTTAAATGGTTGCTAATACTAAACTAATACAGGTAAAAGCTTGAATTTAAGGTATTTTTAGCACATATTCTTTTCTTTGATTTGGAATTTATACCGGTGTCATAGAGTGTCAATAAGTATTAAATAGACTTATATATCCTCACTCTCAGAATCAAAATTCCGAGCATTTGTTTTGAATTTTTAAGAACTGGCCGAACTGTTTGAGCCAGATTTGGATTTCCGACACTGGTGTAGAAGTTATAAAGGATTTATGTTTACATAGGATTGGGATAATTGTGTGAGAGGTACTAGAATGGGTGTGGAAAAAGCATAAATTGTTTATGTTTACTCCGTATGGAAAATATGTCAATTTTATTTAAACCATTTATGATGCCAATTTCTGTGGCGGATACCAGATGTGGCGTGCCAATACGATCATTTCCGGCGGGTATAACGACTATAAAAACATTGTCAAATATCAAATTTCATAGTAATACTAATGTTACCATCTCAATTTGGTTGATTTTGGCATGATTTCGTAGGAATAAACTTGAACGTGAGAATCTAACCAAAAACCTAAAAATAAAAAATTGGTTAGAGCGCCCCGGTAATCGAGTTGGTAGCGTGCTCGGCTATTAGCGTGGAGTTTGTGGGTTTGATTCCCACCAGAGGCTCTGGTTTGTCGCTGCAATAACTAGATACAATGTTCTTAGTCACCCCGACTCAATCTCTGTACCCAAAATTAGAATATAAATTTACTTTGTATTGTAATTCATAATAAATAAATGAAAAATAGAAAAAATATGTTACTTTAATAAATTATAAAATAAAATAGATCTGTACATTTATTTATTTATTTTTTTTTTAATTTTTCTTTAATTTTCTTATATGGGCATTTATTATATGATAATAAATTATAATAATTAATAATTATATGTTAATAAATGCCCAGTCAATGAATTTCAATATTGCAAAATATTGGCACAATTGTTCTAAAAATAACATTCTAGTGAAACACGAATTACTCTTATCTATTTGCGTTAGATCCAAAATAATTTCTAAGTTCTGGATTTTTTAGTCACATTTGGTAGGCCATATTTGCCAAAACAGATCTTAGAACAAATTTTAGATATGTCAGGAACAATGATCATAGACATCTACTTCATATTTTTCTATCAAGGAACTTCAGATAGATTTAACTAATTTATGTATGTTCCAGTTAGAATGATATGTTTGAGTCAATTGAAAAATATTTTTTCACCGAAGCACACATTTTTATCTTAGAATATCCTACTACTATATCGAATTTTTATAAAAAAATCGACAATATTGGTACCTTTTAAGTTTTAAGGGAACCACTACTTTCAGAGGATGAACTATCCACTATATTCTCCTCAAAATTGAAAAAATTAAACAATAATGTATACTCCGAATTGCATGACTCTAGCTGCGGCCATTTGGTTGGTACTATTTGACCCCAAAAAGTACGAATTTCGAAAAATTCGTCTTTTTTTTCGTGTCTACGCAGTCAGCGGAATGTATACTCCGAATTTCATGACTCTAGATGCGGTCGTTTGATTGGTACTATTTTCCCCTTTTTCCATTTTAACCCCAAAAAGTACGAATTTCGAAAAATCTGTTTATTTTAAGTGTCTAAGCAATCAGAGGAATGTATACACCGCATTTCATTATTCTAGGTGTAGCCGTTTGGTTGGTACCTCTATTCACATTGTATCCCTTGAAAGTACGAATTTGAAAAAAAACTGTTATTTTTCATGTCTACGTAGTCAAATGAATGAATGAATTTCATGTCATTTGATTGGTACTATTTTTATCCCTTATTTTCATTTTAACCCCAAAAATCCTACACGGACTACTTGTCTATGCAATCAGAGGAATGTTTACACCGAATTTCATTATTCTAGGTACAGCCGTTTGGTTGGTACCATTTTTATCCCTATATTCCCATTTTACCCCTTTAAAAGTACGAATTTGGAAAAAATACTTTTATATTATGTATCTTCTCAATTAGAGGAATTTACACGCCGATTTTCGTGTTTATAGCTGTTGTCGTTTAATATGTACCATTTTTATCCCTTTTTGGCCCCATTTCACCCCCTACAAATAAGAATCACTTTATGGTGCACGTTTTTGCTATAAGGGGAATGCGCGTACCAAATATCAAGCAAATATAAACAGACATATTCAAAAACATGCTTAAATATGCTAAAATATTAGGGATTATATGGGTATTTTTAGTCCTTGAGAGGGAACAATTTTTCCCTTTGGGCCGATTTCGCCCCGTATCAATCCCAACCGATCTACGGCTATAAGAAACATTTATGGAAATTTTGGACGTTCTAGCTCCTTTCGTTTAGATGCTAGCGTCCTTTCAACAGATGGACAGACGGACGGACATTGCTAGATCGTCTTAGAATTGTATGACGATCAAGAATATATATACTTTATAGGGTCTCAGGTCGATATTTCAAGGTGTTACAAACGGAATGAGGTGGAGGGTATAAAAATAATTTTATTCGCCAAAGTAATATTTCCTTACCAAAAATGAAAGAAACACAAAATATTTTATTTCAAAAAAAAGGTAGTCGTCTAGTTTACTTTTCAAATAATTTCATTTTATATGTTATTCAAATTATCTGAATCACTTAAAGTGGACTTTATAAGTAAAAAAATGTTTGTTTACATCACCACGCATCAATGCCAGTGGATATAGTGTGACCTAGACCACTTTCAAACTATCACTAAACACAATTTTGGTATGCATAAAATGAGAAAAGTCATTTTTATGTTACATTTTGCATAAATGTTAAGAATAAAGTTCTTAAATTCGAGATCTGATCAAAGTAAAAAAGAAAAATGGGCATATCTTAATTTTTTGACTTATACAACTATCTAACTGGCACGTAATTGTGCGTTCGAACATAAACTCAAAATTAAATTTTTCCTGATTTTGGATATTTGATATGGAATATTAACCATTTGTGAAAGGGATGCCGGAAGTGGCGTTGCAATTTCGCCCATTTTCGAACTTCAACTAAGTTTGCGAAAAATATTATTGTGTGCAAAGTTTGAATACAACAGCCAGCCAGACAGACGAACGGACGTACGGGGGACATGGCTCAAACAGCTTAAAAAACGTACTTGGTACAAACATTCCTGAGAATCTAAAGAAGGTGGATTATGTCTGTTGATGTTATGTCATGCCACTGTCCAGTTTATATAGTACATGGTTTAAAATTTAAATTGTGCCAGATCATATTCAAATATAAGGGTCATAACAATCCGCTTATCATTGCCGGCTATATAGTATATATGGATATATACATTAGGCTGGATCGCGGTCCATACATTTAAAAATATAATATCCAGTCACGCCGTGTAAATATAGCTTGGATTGTTTAATATTTCGTCCCTAGGCCAAGGTGTCTGTGAGCTAAACTATCCGGAAAATACATAAAAATGTCACGTTTAGTTCACAGATACGATATATTTTATTCCTGGGTTGTGAAAAACATCAATTATTTTTCGTAATCCAGCCTAATATACATTCGTATCACTGAACGGCAAGACAACAAACTGCAAAAAGCACTTACCAATATTTTCTCCTTAACAGATTCTAATATCCCTTAAATCCACCCCACCTACTCAACTTTCCAGTTGCCAATATGAACATTTTTGAAAGCGAGGCTATACAGGGAGACAAAAAAAGAAAATAGCTAAGCTTTTCGCTACACATGAATTCCATTCTCACCATACATCGTTATCGTTACACTTGCAGGTATCTTCGGATGAAACACAATACATTAGAACAGTTGACAATTTAATTGCGTCGAGACTGAGTCTAAAAGTGCAATTGCAGGCTGTACACTTTGCTGCTGCTGGCGCTGCTGGTGTTGCCTCCAATGCTGGCAGCAGTAATTCACACATGATGAATGCTCTGGGTCCTGGCGGAACAGTTGGTAACCCGGCAACGTACGTCGGTGGCAGTGGCGCCACAGGCGGTGCTCTGCTGCTGCGTTGTACGGCACAAATTGGTGATTTGTATCAGGAATATAAAGAAATTGAATTAGGAACACCACAAAAGGATCCAGTACCAGCCAGAGGTAAGTAATGCTACAACAAGTATGTTCATGTTCATGCTCGAGTACGAGTACGAGCATGAGTAGAGTATTTATGTAACTTACGCTACAGCCATTACATTTGTTGTACATAGGTTTGTTGTTTGTACATACATATGTGCAGGGAAATACCTACACGTTTTGTTCTTGTTGCTACAGCAACTAAGAACAACAGTATCACTTCTGGTGCAATCCCTGGATGTCGTAGTTGTAGTTGTCGTTGTTGTTTATTTTTATTGCCAATTCCTTCTAATGTCTCAACTCGATTTAGTGTTTGTTTCTTTTTTGTCCGGCTCTAGTAGAAGGGGACTTTTTCGAGACTTAAGGCCATTTATTACCATGAAAATATTTGTATTTAATAGTTCTGCTGATATTTACACAGTAATACATACACATACAAATATGCATGCGTACGTACAACACCCGGTTATTGAATTAAGACACTGGCGATATTTTATGAAATACGATGTCATTATCTATTTAGAAGTATAGCATTAGATACGGTATAATCTTTTGTAGCAGTGGTATATACTGGTCAGTGTATAAGTGTATCCACAACGGTGTATTTGTCTGTAACACCCAAAAGGAAGCGAGACATGCCCATTAGGGTTCGTTGAATTTAGACAATTTTGGATTTTCAAAATCGTGTAGCTTTTCCCAGCTATATTTGTATTTTTGTGATAAAATTTATTTTAGATCGGTAAATCATCAAAAGAAAAATTGATTTTTTCCAAAAAACACGTTTTCTAAATTTTTGAACGAATGATACTAAGCCACTGGTTCTGCGTGAAAGAGACATTTCTAAATTTGTAGACCTCATATTTACCTTTAATTTAAGTTATTAGTCGCCACGATCGGGCTTAGACTTCAAAAGTAATAGGGTACCTTGAACGATAATTTAAAATTTAAATAAAAAAAAAATAATTTTTTTTTTAAATTTCAATAACGTTTAGTAATGAAGAGCTGTGATATATTTTGCTAGTCTCCGATATAATTATTTTATTTTTGTGATTACATATAGTTCAGCTCAAAAAATCATCAAAAGAAAAACGTTTTTAACGCGTTTTATCAATTTTATTTTTAAATCGCTACTAAACCACTTTTTCTGGGAGAATGATAGATTTGTAACATTTGTAGCACTGATAATTATCTTAACTTTAAGGTATTACTCGGCTCGATCAGGCTTATACTTGAATAATAAAGGTACCTTCGGCGATAATTGTAATAATTTTAATAAAAAAATAAATAAATTAAAATCCAAAAATAACTTGTGAAGTAATACTTTAAATAATACGAATAATACCTTAGATTTAAGGTAATTTCCAGAGCTACAAATGTTGAAAATGCATATTTCACGTAGAACCAATAGTTTAATTAAAAGCTAATAAGTCCAATCAAATCCATTCTCTCTAATACATGTCTAAACAAACCCATAGCGGTCCTATATCAACGTACAAGTGCTGTGCATGTACACTTACGTACATATGCAAGTACACATGTACATTTATGCATGGGTATTTTGTCATTATTTATGCATTTGTTTACTACAAAAATATTTATGTTTTGTTGATATGCATATGGGATTACCTCCAGCCCATTCACCACCTCCTACTGCAAATGTTATCATAGCCTAGTGTGTGTAACTGCTACATATGGACGTGTGGGCAGATGCGATGCTCAAGTTGTGGGGAGTTGTGGCAGTGGTTAGGCCTACGGGCCGTAAATGACAAATGCTGAATATTTAATCCTTTGAGTAATTTGTAGCATTTTACACACTTACACCCTCGCACATTCCTGTACGTCCGTTTGAAGGCATGCAAACGGGGAAATATCTGAAATGACCAGGAAAAGAAAGTACATTTTAGTTGAAGTTATATGCTATGGCAGTATGTTGCTATCAACTACCAATGCTTTTAGTCGTTGTATAGTTAGAGGGAGAGAGTAATGGGCAAAATAAGAGTAACGTGAACCACTAAGTTACATAGTTTGATGAAATCTTTCATTTATATTTCTTCTTTCCACTCTACCACAGTCCGTGACCAAACCTTCTTATTTTGAAAGAAGTTTATCATCAGACATCATCATGATATATCATCGTTGCCAACATCATATCGAGGGAAATAAGGGTTTGGGGTTTCCAGGACTTTTTTCATTTCCCGGGAAAAAGTAATTTATTTATAGGTATGTTCAATATGGTTTAAAATATCAACATTTAATAACTGGTGTGTTTTTATTATTTTTTTTTTATTTTTTTTATTTTACTCTACACCTTTTCAAGATTATATTCGGAACATACAAATTTATATTGAGAAATGTAAATGCATATTAGAGACATATAAATTCATAATGGGCAATGCAAATTTATAATAGGAACATGTTAATTCATAATGAGATATATAAATCATAATTCATTGAGAACAATTATTTCATAATAGGAACATACCAATTCATAATGAAATATACAAGTTTGTAATCAGAAAATCCAAAATCATAATCAGAAAATACGTTTTCATATTCAGAAAATATGAATTCATAATGAGAAAATATAAAATCATATTGAGAATATGTAAATTTAAAAAAATATCCATAGAAAAACGTACATACATAGCTTCGATTATAAATTTTAGAGTTCCTGATTATGAATTTATATTTTACGAATATATATTCCTGAATAAGAATTTATATTTTCTCATTATCAATTTGGATTTTCTCATTTTGTATTTATATATCTCATTATCAATTTGTATGTTCTTATTATGAATTTATATTTCTCAATATGAATTTACATTTCACATTACGAATTTACAGTGCTGATTATGAATTATCATGCTCCTATTATGAATTTACATTTCCTGTTACGAATTTACATTTCTCATCGTGAACTTACATATTCCAATTATAAATTACATTTTCTCATTATAAACTTGAAAAGTTGTAGACTAATCGTCAGAATTAGACATTTTTATCGCAGGTAGAAGTGACTGACACCTACACTAGATTCAAAATTGAAAACGATTAAGGAAACAAATAACTCATATGACGGAGAATTTAGAATATTCATTCGTCTGGAGACAAAAATATTTTATAGCAACTGGGGGGAATATTCTAAACTGTAAAAACAATAGAAACATAAAACAAGTAAGGAAAGGCTAAAGTCGGGCGGGGCCGACTATATAATACCCTACACCACTCCCTGCGTGTATACCCCGCTTTTATTACTAAACCCAGGTGTTTCATGGGAGCAATTTTATGCACTTCATATAAATTATACAGTATAGATTCATCTTTAGTCATATTTAACAAATATGGTAGATAATAGACACAATTTTCCGGCAGACAAATGTAAATTATACAGTAGTAATAGGATGAATCGGACCGACATTTTAAAGAAGGCCTATAACAACACGTGGGGCCTGGTCCAAAACATGGGTCTATATATTTCTCATTAGAGTAGAATGGGGGCCCATTTGGGTTATTCCAAAGTATGGACACATACTTTGTATTTTTAGTTGAAATATTATATAATCTGCAAAATTTGAAAAAAAAATCCGATGTAAAATTTGTTCTTGAGGGGTAAAAATTAAAATGGGGCCATTTGTAAGGGATCTACATTAAAAAGTGGTTCCTTATCACTTTCAAAGTAGGTATTCTTAGTTGAAATATGACATGATATGCAAAAATATATCGAGATCTAATGTACGATAAGATGTAATAGAGTAGAATGGGGGCCCAATTTGTATGGGGCTTATACCAAAATATAGACCCGTATATTTGTCTTTCATAACATGTATTCTTAGTTGAATTATAATACAAAATGCAAAATTTGATAAACTTTCGATGCAAATTTTGGGTCCTACATGGGTAATAATAAAAAGGGGGCCATTTGTAAGGGCGCTACATTAAAAAATGGGCGCATATAGATCACTTTTAAAGTAGGTATTCTTAGTATGAAATATAAATATAATATAATTTGCAAAATTTGAAAAACTTTTGATGTAAAATGTCGGTCCTGTAAAAAAGTGAAATCGGGAAGGATTTTTGCATCCTGTAAACAAAAACATGGGTCTATATATTTCTCATTCACGGTTGGTATTCAAAGTTAAAATATATCATGATCCGATGTAAGACGTAGTTTCTAGAGCTGTATTAGAGTAGAATGGGGGCCCATTTGGTTATTCCAAAGTATGGACACATACTTTATATTTTTAGTTGAAATATTATATAATCTGCAAAATCTAAAAAAAAAATCCGATGTAAAATTTGTTCTTGAGGGGTAAAAATTAAAATGGGGCCATTTGTAAGGGATCTACATTAAAAAGTGGTTCCTTATCACTTTCAAAGTAGGTATTCTTAGTTGAAATATGACATGATATGCAAAAATATATCGAGATCTAATGTACGATAAGATGTAATAGAGTAGAATGGGGGCCCAATTTGTATGGGGCTTATACCAAAATATAGACCCGTATATTTGTCTTTCATAACATGTCTTCTTAGTTGAAATATAATACAAAATGCAAAATTTGATAAACTTTCGATGCAAAATTTGGGTCCTACATGGGTAATAATAAAAAGGGGGCCATTTGTAAGGGCGCTACATTAAAAAATGGGCGCATATAGATCACTTTTAAAGTAGGTATTCTTAGTATGAAATATAAATATAATATAATTTGCAAAATTTGAAAAACTTTTGATGTAAAATGTCGGTCCGGTAAAAAAGTGAAATCGGGAAGGATTTTTGCATCCTGTAAATGTATGTATTTCACAAAAAATGTTAAATCGGAAAGGACATTTGTATGAGGGTATATTGATACCTGGAACGATGTGACCCCCTTTCACCATGTATGTTTATTGGTGAAATATAATATGTAAACTTTGGCCAAAATCGGTTAAACATTCGGGAGCAACATTTGTATGAGGGCTATATCTAAATCTGAACCGATCTTACCCACTTTCACCATAGGTTTTTTTAGTTGGATTTTTAGATGTTGTGCCAATTTTAAAGAAAATCGGGTACAATATGTGGTTTCTAAAGCGGAAAAAGTGAAATCGGGAGCGACATTTGTATGGGGCTATATCTAAATCTGAACCGATTATACCCACTTTCAGCATAGGTGTTTCTAATTCGATTATAAAATTTTGTGTCAATTTTGAAGAAAATTGGGTACAATATTTGGTTTCTAGAGCGGAAAAAGTCAAATCGGGAGCGACATTTGTATGGGGGCTATATCTAAATCTGAACCGATCTTACCCAATTTTTGCATAGGTTTTTCTAGTTGGATTATAAGATGTTGTGCCAAATTTAAAGAAAATCGGGTACAATATGTGGTTTCTAGAGCGGAAAAAGTCAAATCGGGAGCGTCATTTGTATGGGGGATATATCTAAATCTGAACCGATCTTACCCAATTTTTGCATAGGTTTTTCTAGTTGGATTATAAGATGTTGTGCCAAATTTAAAGAAAATCAGGTACAATATGTGGTTTCTAGAGCGGAAAAAGTAAAATGGGGAGCGACATTTGTATGGGGCTATATCTAAATCTGAACCGATCTTACCGAATTTCTGCATAGGTGTTTCTAGTTGGATTATAAGATGTTGTGCTAAATTTAAAGAAAATCGAGTACAATATGTGGTTTCTAGAGCGGAAAAAGTCAAATCGGGAGCGACATTTGTATGGGTGCTATATCTAAATCTGAACCGATCTTACCCAATTTTTGTATAGGTTTTTCTAGTTGGATTATAAGATGTTGTGCCAAATTTAAAGAAAATCGGGTACAATATGTGGTTTCTAGAGCGGAGAAAGTCAAATGGGGAGCGACATTTGTATGGGGGCTATATCTAAATCTGAACCGATCTTACCGAATTTCTGCATAGGTGTTTCTAGTTGGATTATAAGATGTTGTGCTAAATTTAAAGAAAATCGAGTACAATATGGGGTTTCTAGAGCGGAAAAAGTCAAATCGGGAGCGACATTTGTATGAGGGCTATATCTAAATCTGAACCGATTTCCTCCAAATTCAATACCGATGGTCCTTGGCCAGAAAAAATAATTTCTGCCAAGTTTCATGACAATCGGACAACAATTGCGACCTGTAGAGTGCAAACAAGCTTAGATGGACAGCAGACGGACAGACAGACATCGTTAAATCGACTCAGCTGGTGATTCTAAGCCGATCGATATACTTAAAGGTGGGTCTAGCTCGATTATTTCTTGGTGTTACAAACATTTGGCGCGAAACTAACTTATAATACCCTAGCCTACGAAGTGGTGTAGGGTATAAAAATAATATTAATTTAATAAATTCATAAAAAATAAAAATATTGAAATAGTCCAGTCATTAATTCTTACAAAGCGCCATTTAAATACATCGTAGCACATATTTATATTCCTATTAGATTTCTCTTGAAAGTTTCCAGGCGAACAATTTTTATTCTATTCCTATTTTTAGACCATTTCTTTCTGGCTACATATGTAAAGTAAATTGTTCTTGAAGAAGATATTCACCTCGGCATGATATTTTTATTTCACAATAAAGATCCTTCAAATAGCCTCACAAAAAGTTTTTATTCCCCCAGCTGGGTTTAGCATAAAATGGCTATTTAGCGAATTTAAAAAGTTTTGTTTTGTATTAATATAATATAAACAAATACTCAACAAATACTCATTATTGTCAGTAATGTAAATACATATATGAATTTGAAATACATCTAAAAATTCTAATTTATATAATAACATTAAATTATTGATCAACATAATAAATAAATTATTTTTTTTAATATTTCCCGTATTCCCAGACCCCAAACTCCAAACCCTAGGGACAATGTACCAATGATGTCGCCAAACTTTTACTCGATGGGGACTAGAAATTCCAAATTGGAAAACTTTGCCCTTATTATCCAAATAAGGAAGGTTCAACACCGAATAACGTATTTGTGATAACAACTAGTGAAATTCGTCAAAAAATAGCCGCGTGGAAACGGCTATAGACAGTGCAAAGCTTAGTGATTACTTGCATAGCCGTCGTCAATTTTCACATTTACTGCAATTCCAATGTTAATTGTTAATCCATATGACATATAAGCCTCATCTCAAATCTAACAATGTAAAAAAACAAGTAAGGAAAGGCTAAAGTCGGACGGAGCCGACTATTTGATACACTCCACTTTCTATCATATTACAATTCAATTCTGTAAAAAAGTGAAATCGGGAATGATTTTTGTACCCCGTGCATGTATGTGTTTGACAAAAAATGTTAAATAGGAAAGGACATCTGTACGGATCATGAAACATGGAACGATGTGACCCATGTATGTTTATTGGTGAAATATAATATGTAAAGTTTGGCCAACATCGGTTATACATTCGGGAGCAACATTTGTATTGGGGCTATATCTAAATCTGAACCGATCTTACGCACTTTCACCATAGGTGTTTTTAGTTGGATTATAAGATGTTGTGCTAATTTTAAATAAAATCGGGTGCAATATGTGGTTTCTAGAGCGGAAAAAGTCAAATCGAGAGCGACATTTGTATGGGGGCTATATCTAAATCTGAACCGATCCGACTGATTTTCGCCATAGCTTTTTCCAGTCCAATTATAGGGTACTGTACCAAATTTGAAGCAAATCGAGTGAAATATGTGGTTTCTAGAGCAGAAAAAGTCAAATCGGGAGCGACATTTCTATGTGGGCTAAATCTAAATCTGAACCGATCTGACCGATTTTCACCATAGCTGTTTCCACTTCAATTATAGGGTACTGTGCCAAATTTGAAGCAAATCGAGTGAAATATGTGGTTTGTAGAGCGGAAAAAGTCAAATCGGGAGCGACATTTGTATGGGGGCTATATCTAAATCTGAACCGATCTGACCTACTTTCACCATAGGTGTTCCTAGTTTAAATATAAGATGTTTTGCCAAATCTGAAGATAATCTGATACAATATGTGGTTTATAGAGTGGAAAAAGTGAAATCGAGAATGAAATTTGAGTGGGAGCTATATATAAATCTGAACCGATCTAACACATTTTTACCACAGTTGTTTCTAGTTAAAATATAAGATGTTTTGTCAATTATGAAGAAAATCTGTTGTAATATGTGGTGTCTAGAGTGTCAAATCTGGAGTGAAATTCGTATGGGGGCTATATCTAAATCTGAACCGATTTTCTCCAAATTAAATAGCGTTCGTCCTTATCCCGAAAAACTTCGTTGTGCAAAGTTTCATTTGGTTCTGTGTACAATTGCGAACTGTAACGTGATTACAAGAATAGATGGACAGACAGACGGACATTGCTACATCGATTCAAAAAGTGATTCTAAGTCGATCGGTATAATTAACAATGGGTCTATCTCCCTTCCTTTTGGGTGTTACAAACAAATGCACAAAGACATAATACTCTCGTGGAGTGTATAAAAATAATTTTTAGCCACGACAGTTCAGATGGGATACGCATACATTTGTTTGTATGTCGATAACACATAAACACCTTCTTGAAAGTGTCATATGTATATATGAGAACATACAAACAACACACCTTCCGTGGCAAAGAATTTATTGCAACTTTATTCATTTAATTAAAGTTATTTATTCGCTTTAAAAATTGCTCTAACAATCTTTATGAAAATGCTCATCTGCCTGTGTTTTCATATGGGCTATTTCACAGTAGAATATTTGATTAGTAACTAAAGTGTAAGCTTTTGATGCTATGGGAACAAAATAACAGATTCGGTTAATATTTATACCTAAAGAAGAAACAGTTTCGCTGACTATTGATTATAGAGGACATTAGTTCAGATATAAATATATTCACCAAACGAAGAGAGCAAGAGCAGTCTCAAAGACTGAAAATATCCCCAAATAATTTGAGTATTAAATCTAATTTTTTGAAGATTTCTGTCTCATTCTTCTCGACGTGTGAAGACACATAAAAAGTGATATTTGCAAAATGTATACATAGGTGGTGAAATGGGATACAAATCAGTACCAATCAGCTAGACTTTCATCTATAAAGAAATCCTGTGTGAACTCTTCTGACTGACTGTGTGTACGTGCAATAAATAAATGATTTTTATACCCTCCACTACGGTATTGTGTATGCGTGCATTTTTTGTAACATCCAAAAGCGTGATAGACCCATTATTAAGTATATCGATCGACTTAGAATCACATTTTGAAACGTTTTACTCATGTCGGTCTGTCTGTCCGTCCGTTCATCTATTCTTGTAATCAAAGTATAGGTCGCAATTATTGTCCCATCTTAGTCTTTGGACATACCTCATAATAGACAAGTAAGGAACGGCTAAAGTCGGTCGGGGCCGACTATATGATTCCCTTCACCTTCTAGGCTATTGCAATTAAATTCGATAAGGAGAAAGTGCCCTATATTATGGGCCGATGATATTCTCTTTCACAATGTATGTTTCCAGTTATGTTCTAATCAAAATCTGGTTAAGATATGCGTTTTCTAGAGCAGATAAATAAAATCGGCGACATTTGTATGGAACCTATATAAATCTGAATGGATTTGACCCATTTTCAATATAGATATTTATAGTTATAATATAAGGCGGTAAATCCCAAATTGAAATCGAAATTTGTATGGGAGCTATAACAAATCTGAATCGATCTCACCCACTTTCACCAAATTTGAGCAAAATCGGTTAATTTATATAGTTTTTACAGCAGAAAAAGTCAATAGGAGCTATATATAATTCTGAACCGTATTGACTCATTTTGCTGTTGTGCCAAATTTGAGGAAAATTTTTGAAAATACGTATATGGTTTCGAGAATGGAAAAGGTCAAATCGGAAGCGAAATATATAGAAAGCTGAACCGATATAACCCACTTTCACCATAGAAAATAGGTGTTTGTACGTGGATTATAAGAGGTTGTGCCTAATTTAAAGTAAATCGGTTCTAGAGTGGAAATATTTAAATCGGGAACGATTTTTGTATGGGGATTATATCAAAATCTTAAGTGATTTGCTTCAAATTAAATAGCATTCGTTCTTGATACACAAAACTTACTTGTGCCAATTTTACTTACTTGTGCTAAATCGACTAAGAAAGTGATTCTAAGCCGATCTGTATAATAACCGATCGGTCTATCTCGTTTGCTTTTGGGTGCTGCAAATAAATGGACAACAATATAATACCCTAGTGGAGGGTATAAAATTCACATGTTAGAAGGTGTAAACTTTGTTTTATTTTTTTTTTTCTTATTTATTTTTTATTTATTTTATGACGAAAAAGTAAACAAAAAACATTAATATGGTGTTCATAGTACTTACTCTAAAACAATTAGAATTAAGCATAATAGTGTACTTGAAACAGCACAGGTATAGTACGAACAGACGTGGCTGTCAGTAGATGTCGAAGTTTAGAGTAACAAAAAGCGACTTTGTTAAGCCGACATGAGTGTACAACTTCATTAGAATTTGCTAACGTCAAAGGGTTTCCATATTACTGTTCTAAAAGACAAACTTGCGATGTCTATATATTGTATTGTCTTTGGTGTTACTTTATGTTTTACATAGCTATTACTTTTTTTAATCCATCAGTAATTGGCCGAGTTTTCATTGATACCCATTTTTTGTAATTTTTCCGATTTCCAGTCATTACATGTTAATTATTACCCTTCTAGCATAATCAGCTTAAAATTTCACCTTAGAAAAAGCTAACTTAGGAATTGTGTTTTTTGCGAACATATGGAAACACCCATTTATAACTTACTCATAGACAATCCGATGTGTTTATGTATTTAAACTTTTTTAATCATAATCCTTAAAAGAGAACATTTTGTTTATGCCTGAAGTCGAAATAAAGAAACATATCTTAGGAAATCCATACACAAACAATGGATTTATGGATTTTAATTTTGCAACTTTTAAAAATATTAAGTTACTAAATAGATACGGATAAAATCTTAAGTTAAAATTTTGTTTTATTTATGTTTTAAAACTTAGACAATTTGCTTGGAAAATGGTAATTGCAAGGTTTGAGAAATCTTCATGCTTTAAACAAAAAAGAAACGGTTGCGGCACCATTGCATTTGTGTTAGCGTTGAATGAATTCCCCTCTACGTATATATCAAATCAATTTTTTGTATACACATATGAGAGAAGTTTTACTATATATTAAAATAATACATAAAAAAATCAAAACATAATTGTTCCCCCAACTGCTTTTAACAATACTTGACATAATGCAGTGGAGCATGACAAAAAAATTAAGTTCGATGATACCGGTCAACTCTGTTCTTTATTTCATTTAGCTATCACATTTCAATGGACATGCAGTTGGACGTGTGTAGATCGTCTTAGAATTTTAAATGCATCAAAATTATACTTTTTACAAATTTTTCAAATCGAATTCAAGTATTTCAAATGGAATGATAACCTTAATATGCTCCCCTTTACATTTATTTAAATTATCTTGGTTCTCTTGATTCACCTTGCGATTCTGTCCTTCTCGGTATAATTGAAGCTTAATTATTTCTTGAAGCTACAAACATTTGACACGAAACTAACACCACTTGGTGGTGTAGGGTATGCATCACAGCATTAAATGCATATCGATAGAATAAACACTTATCAATAATTTAAATTTCATTTTGAATTGAACTGTGGCGTATGAGTAACGTATTGATTACAATGGTACTTATTCGGCTACTCATAAGCGATTACACTTCAAACAGTTACTTTTTGATCATGTTCTTGCAATAAACGAGGTAATGATGGAACTTAATAGAAGGATATACCGTAAGTCAAGAAAAATAGTTTTAAAAAATCTTCGATCGATTTTTGCGCAGCAGACCAAAACTTTCCTCAGATCCTTAAACAAAAAATATAGGGTTTAATTTTTCGCAATACTTGTGGTTACATTGTTTAACTAAAGTACACTGTTTCTGATAATTACTCACAGCATGTTAGAGTAAAATTTTCTGAGGTATCCTCGCTTTAAATAGCAACGCTGGCCGAAGAGAACTTCACGATATCGTCCCTTCAAATAGCAACGCTGGCTGAAAATTCAAAAAATTCCTTGTGTATACTAGGCTGGGTCGCCGTCCATACAAATGGAAAAACAAGCTCCACTCACCCCACGGAAATAAAGTTTGGACTGTTTAATGAGGATTTGCAAAATATTACATTCCTAGATCAAGCCATCTGTGAACTAAACACTCCTGAAAATAACCCTAAAAATCATGTTTTTTAATTTTTTGTGTTACATTTTTCCCAAATTTTTTTTCTGAAATAATAGACCCTTGAAAGCACTTTAAATAAATATTTTGATTCTTGTCTTAGAGTTACTTATTGGTCGAATTATTGGACGTTTATAGTAATTTTTTGTTGAAGATTTTTTTCATTTTTGTTGTCACTGTGAAACAACTGAAAAATTTTTCATATTTGGTGTTAGTATTTTATAAAAAATAAATAGCAGCAGTCAATACCTTTCGAATGATGTCAAAATGATGGACATCGGAATTAAATTGACGCCGCTGCGCTCATTTTTCTAAAAAGAGTTTGATTTTTTTGCTCTGTAAATCCATCTCCTGTATTAAATTATTTTACAAACAAGGAGTCAGCGACGTCATTTTTCGTCCGATATTCATCATTTAGGTGTCAGTAGAAAGGTATTAATTCCTTCTATGTATTTTTCTTATCAACTCTTACAAAACGTTTCCAAGAAATATGAGTTTTTAGCTGTTACCTTGAAAACCACAAAAAAATCAATATAAACGTCCAATAATACTACCAATGAGTTATTCTAAGACAAGAATACAAATTTGTATTTAAAGTACTCCCAATGGTCTATTAATTCAGAAAAAAATGTTGGCCAAAAATGCATCATAAAAAAAATTACACGGGAAAAACATGATTTTTAGAGGTGTTTTCAGGAGCTGTGACCAGCTTAGCTTGACCTAGTGACGAAATATTTTGCAGATCATCATGAAAAAATCCAGGCATCATTTCTGGGGGTGACCGCTGCAATTTAATTTCGTGACCGAGCCGAATGTATACATATACTAGTATTATAGGAGTGACGAATTTCTTCAACAAATATTAGAAAATCAACATTTAAATACTTAATAATCTTAAAGGAAAACCAACAGTTTGTCAGTAATTTCTTATACAATAATCTGGGTATTTCTCAAATGAATTTGAATAATTCTATATTGAAAGAAGTAAAGAAATGCTGAAGTCGTAAGTTGTGACTGACTTAACCACCTTACTCTTAGCTGCACTTTGGGTTTACCTACCCAAAATACGTCTATTTGACATATTCTTTTCAATTCGAGTACCTCCCACATGAAATCCTTTAGGGTATATCGTTCCATCATTATTGCATTTTTATCAGGTCAAACTAAATATTTAATAAGACTAAGATTTGTAGAGCGGAAAGTTGTTTCTGTAGACCATTTGATCGGCAATCCGTGCTATATAGCGTCACCGACCCCATTTTAAAAGACCCTTAAATCATAGCACACCTTTAACCCAAAAGCATCTATTTTGCTTATTGATATTTTCACTAGGAAATGCTTTAAAGGTCTGAGTTACTGTTCAGACAGAAATATTCTTTCCAAAAATTCTCATATTCCGATTAAACCAACGCATAAACAATATTTTTCTGTTATTCAAGATTAGCAATTAAACCTAGAGTAGGATTCGTATTCGACACTCCCATTCGGAGCCCTGCGTGACAAGTAGGACAACAAATATTATTGCTAACTAATTATAGCCACAATTTTGTTAATGACTTCCTGATGGTGGCCGAGGCAACGACAATAGCACCATCCTTCATCTACCCAAATGGCAATTAATGTTTATCTGCACAAAACATCGTACTTTAAAATTGTTCTGTTAATATTTCATGTGCCTCAAATTGGTAACGGTTGAAATATAATTGAAATTTCCCTTGCAACAACAAAATCCTGGGTTTCCTGCCAATTCCATTCGGTTTCCTTTGCTCACTCCTCTGCCGAACGACCCAGGCAACAGTGACTCCCATTACTTTGCAATGAGTGAATGGCCTTCTTTGATTTTGTTCTCGGTTACTTTATTTTTAATACAATTGTTAAAATACTTTATAGTACGCTATGTTGGGCTGTTTTGTTTTTTTTCTTGTGATGCCTTTTTGTCCTTTTAATACTATTGAAAATTCGTTTTTGTTTCCACTTTTCAACGTATAAGATTTCACCGTAACATGGTTGTTTGCTACAGTTTCTGCTTGGCTTTTGGCCATTATCCACAAAATGGGGCATAGGCTGGGCCAAAATGAAAAGTGGCATTTTCTGGTCATCAGCGCCACTCGGCTATTGTTGTTGTTGCACAATTTTTTCCTCTATATATTTTATGGCCTATTATAATTTTTGTTGTGTCTTTCGCTTTTTGTTGTGGCAAAAATAACAAAACGAAAAGAACAACAATGCTCAGGGTTTCGTTCATTCAGTGGCACCTCACTCTGTCTGTCTGTCATCGCCAGCACCCCCGGTGGTCATGTCATCGTTGGCTCTGCTCTTCCTTTGTTCCGACCGACTATAGGCCGTGTTGATGTTCATTTTGTTTCACTTTTTCTGTTATTTTGGCCATTTATGAAATGTTGCTGTCTCTGCTGTTGCTGTAGTAGTTGTTGTTGTTTTTATGGTGTTTATTAATTCATATATTCCCATATGAAAAGAAAACGCCAGAAAACAAATGAACACAATGTTTTTGTGTGTAGGGTAGGCGTATACGCGGAATGGAACTAATTCGTATAGATGCGCCCCTGGACTGGTGGGAGTACAATTGAAAAAATAACAGCATAATACATTAAATGCGCCTTAAGGTATGCAACAATGTAATTAAGTGCCCCAGCATGGACAAGTCGGTATTATATTGGGTAGGGAAAGACGACTAAACAAATGCCACATATTCTAAGCAAAATTTAAAAAGTTTACTTATATCTGAAATTTAAGCAAGATGAAGCAACTTTCATATCAAGCAGAGCATGGAAAGTTTCATTCAAATTATGATCGTTATAGAATAACAAAGCGTTTTTGTATATTCTGAAACGGTGGTGAAAATGGGCTATTAATGTTTTTGTTATTTTCATAGACTTTAAAGTCTTGAAATTTTGTGAGAGTTCACTGAGTAGTAATAAGACTGTTTTTCTTTAAACTGCTAAAAGAAGATTTAATTTGTTAATGAAAATGAAAAATAGAATATCAAATTGTCGCCGACTACAATATAAATAAAAAGTAAAAAGACATTAAGTTCGGCCGAGCCGAATTTTATATACCCTCCACCACGGATTGCATTCCACAGTATTACGGGCAGATTGGAGGCTGCCAACTTTGCACAGAAGTGCACTACCATGTTGTTAATTATACTGATTAAACAAAATATCTTATATTTGTACTTTAAACAGCCATGGTGCAATATCGGTTCAGATTTATATATAGCTCCCACACAAATTTCACTCCCGCTTTCACTTTTCCACACTATAAGCCACATATTTTAACATTTCTTCTTCAAATCTTTCAAAATATCTTATAATTCAACTAGAAACACCCATGATGAAAATGGGTCAGATCGGTTCAGATTAACATATAGCTCCCATACAAATTTCGCTCCCGTATGGACTTTTTCCGCCCAAGAAACCATGAATATTCACCGCATTTCTTCAAAGTGAGCATAACACGATATATTTGTCAGCCACATTTTTATACCCTACACCACTTCGTGGGCTAGGGTATTATAAGTTAGTTTCGCGCCAAATGTTTGTAACACCAAGAAATAATCGAGCTAGACCCACCTTTAAGTATACCGATCGGCTTAGAATCACCAGCTGAGTCGATTTAACGATGTCTGTCTGTCCGTCCGTCCATCTGCTGTCCATCTAAGCTTGTTCGCACTCTACTGGTCGCAATTGTTGTCCGATTGTCATGAAACTTGGCAGAAGTTATTTTTTCTGGCCAAGGACCATCGGTATTGAATTTGGAGGAAATCGGTTTAGATTTAGATATAGCCCCCATGCAAATGTCGCTCCCGATTTTACTTTTTCCGCCCTATAAAGCACATATAGTACCCGATTTTCTTCAAATTTGGCTTAACACCTTATGATCAAACTAGAAATTCCTGTGGCGAAAGCGGGTTAAATCGGTTTAGATTTAGATATAGCCCCCATACAAATGTCGCTCCCGATTTTACTTTTTCCGCCCTATAAAGCACATATAGTACCCGATTTTCTTCAAATTTGGCTTAACACCTTATAATCAAAGTAGAAATTCCTGTGGCGAAAGCGGGTTAAATCAGTTCAGATTTAGATATAGCCCCCCATACAAATGTCGCTCCCGATTTGACTTTTTCCGCTTATAAAGCACATATAGTACCCGATTTTCTTCAAATTTGGCTTAACACCTTATAATCAAACTAGAAATACCTGTGGCGAAAGCGGGTTAAATCGGTTCAGATTTGGATATAGCCCCCATACAAATGTCGCTCCCGATTTGACTTTTTCAGCTCTAGAAACCACATATTGTACCCGATTTTCTTTAAAATTGGCACAACAGTTTATAATCGAACTAGAAACACTTATGCTGAAAGTGGGTAAGATCGGTTCAGATTTAGATATAGCCCCCATACAAATGTCGCTCCCGATTTGACTCTTTCCGCCCTATAAAGCACATATAGTACCCGATTTTCTTCAAATTTGGCTTAACACCTTATAATCAAACTAGAAATTCCTGTGGCGAAAGCGGGTTAAATCGGTTCAGATTTAGATATAGCCCCCCATACAAATGTCGCTCCCGATTTGACTTTTTCCGCCTTATAAAGCACATATAGTACCCGATTTTCTTCAAATTTGGCTTAACACCTTATAATCAAACTAGAAATACCTGTGGCGAAAGCGGGTTAAATCGGTTCAGATTTAGATATAGCCCCCATACAAATATCGCTCCCGATTTGACTTTTTCAGCTCTAGAAACCACATATTGTACCCGATTTTCTTTAAAATTGGCACAACAGTTTATAATCGAACTAGAAACACCTAAGCTGAAAGAGGGTAAGATCGGTTCAGATTTAGATATAGCCCCCATACAAATGTCGCTCCCGATTTCAATTTTTCCGCCCTATAAAGCACATATAGTACCCGATTTTCTTCAAATTTGGTTTAACACCTTATAATCAAACTAGAAATACCGGTGGCGAAAGCGGGTTAAATCGGTTCAGATTTAGATATAGCCCCCATACAAATGTCGCTCCCGATTTGACTTTTTCCACTCTAGAAACCACATGTTGTACCCGATTTTCTTTCAAATTGGCACAACATTTTATAATTGAACTTGAAACACCTATGCTGAAAGTGGGTAAGATCGGTTCAGATTTAGATATAGCCCTCATACAAATGTTGCTCGCGAATGTTTAACCGATTTTGGCCAAACTTTACATATTATATTTCACCAATAAACATACATGGTGAAAGCGGGTCACATCGTTCCAGGTTTCAATATACCCCCATACAAATGTCCTTTCCGATTTAATATTTTTTGTCAAACACATACATTTACAGAATGCAAAAATTCTTTCCGATTTCACTTTTTTACCGAATCGAATTGTAATGAGATAGAAAGTCTGTCCGTCTTTAGCCTTTCCTTACTGGTTTGAGAGCTGTCCATATGTCCATACTTTGGTATAACCCAAATGGGCACCATTCTGATCTATTGCAGCTCGAGAAAATACATCTTACATCGGATCTGCATAAAATTTTGCAGATCATTATATTTTTTAACTAGGAATACCTACGGTGAATGCGAAATATATAGGCCCATGTTTTGGACCAGGCCCAAAATGATGTTATAGGCCCCCTTTTGAAATGTCGGTCCGATTCATCCTATTACTACTGTATAATTTTTATTTGTCTGTCGGATAATCGGATCAATTACCATATTATTAACCGTATTCGTTAAATATGACTAAAGATGAATTTATAGTAACTGTACTATTTATATGAACTAAAAAAATTGCTCCCACGAAATAACTGGGTTTCGTAATCAAAGCTAGGTACATACGCAGGGAGTGGTGTAGGGTATTATATAGTCGGCCCGCCCGACTTTAGCCTTTCCTTACTTGTTTTAAATAAAAATGTTTTGAAACATTTTTAACCTTGTAAAATATAAAATATTCAACGATTAGATTTCAGTTTTCTATACCCTCCACTAGGGTATTATGTCTTTATGAAATTTTATTACACCCATAAGAAAATCAGATTGACCCATAGCTTATTATACATATCGGCTTAGAATCATTTTCCGAGTCGATTTAGTAATGTCCATCTGTCTGTCCATCTATTCTGGTAATCAATGTACAGATCGCAATTATTGTCTGCTTCTACCAAAAATTGGCATAAGTTCGTTTTGCAGGCCAAAGACAAACACTATTTAATTTGGTCTTGGTTCAGATTTAGCTCCTATACAAATTTCGCTCAGGTTTTGACTTGTTCACCTCTAGAAACCAGATATTTTAAATAATTTTATTCAAATTGGTCAAAACACCATAGTTTTCAACTAACAACATATATGGGGAAAGTGAGTCAGATCAATTCAGATTTATATATAGCAAAAATCGATTCCGATATCACTGTGGTTAGTGGAGGGTATCATATACGTCGCGCCCGACTTTAGTCTTTCCTTACTTGCTTTCACATGTATTTTGTAAAAAGTAAAAAAAAAATAGAACAACATACTGTTGAAGTCACTGACCATGGGAGGGATACCGCCGGAGCCACAAATAAATATAAAAAATGCCGAGGTTTAAAAAAAGTAGGCTGCATGGTTTAAAATGGTTCAAAATTACGGAACGTCAAGTAGTGCCTTAAGATACCATCTGAAGACAAATCAAATTTTTCTCGTTGACGTGTGAGTGACAATGGAAATACATCTACTCTTCCTGATTTAACCTTATATATGATTAAAAAGCTGTTATTGCTAGATTTTTGTTAAAAAAAAATGAAAATAACTGACAACTACATATAATCCGAAAACAATTCTACAACATTTTCTCATTTTTTCTTTTTTCCAGTTACTTCATCCGGAGGAGGCTTTCGAGGCTTTTTGGAAACATATTTTGGTCACAGTTCAGGTGCAACAACCAGCGTTCAACACTACACATTATTGCTAAGCTGCATATTAACAATATATGTAACAGTGGGTGTCGGGAGATAGTTTAATGACTAAACAAGCCAAAGACAGCACACAACTATTGTATAATATTATTATTAATATATTAAGATAATTTTGTACACCCAAACAAAAACAAAAATTCATAAATAACATCAGCCTAATTAGATTTTTAAATAGAATGATATATTTTATAAGCGGCATGAATGCAAAGCAAAGAGTTTATGCTAAAAAATCAAATTTTAATTAATTAAAATCCCTCCCTAAAGTAAAACAAACAAACAAACAAAAAGAGCAAAAAGAGCAAAACACTTGCACCTAAATAATGCCATTAATGCCAAGCTTTTTTTAGATAAAATTAGTATTTAATAAAGTTAAAATGCACTGTTTACACAATACAAAGTGGGTATACTTTCCAAGTGTTTACGGCATTGAATAGCGCATTAAAAAAAAACACAAATATATTATATATCTATTTTATGTTAAAGCAAAGTACATACTTGTGTACTCCGCACTATAATATAATTTTAAGCATAATGTATTTATTATTTACACATGATTAACCGGAAAAATTATCATCGACATTTTGTAAATAATTACCATTTTCGCAGAAACGTTAAAACACGCATACAGACATCCAACATAAATACTATATTTAGATAATATCACTCTACTTAATAATTAACAACGAAATAACCCGGCAAACATTTAAGTGGACACCAGTTAATATTGATTGAAAAATGGGGATTAGATTTTACGAGAATGCTCGTTGTTCTGCAACGATTGATCGAGTTTTGAACAATATTTTTGAAAACACAACAATCTCTATTATGCAATCAAAAATAATTGTTATACCCTACACCACACAATGTAACAGGATATCATAATTTCAAATATGGGTATGTCATTAATAACTAAAAACAACATCAGCCAAATGGCCACCACGTTTACAGGACCATATCCTTTTCATGCAATTCTACCTCTACGAATTCTACCTTTGAGGTCTTGAATCGACAATGGACTGTTGGCGTAGACCTTATCTTTCACGTGGCCCCAAAGGAAGAAGTCGCAAGGTGTTAAATCACAAGATCTCGGTGGCCAATTGTGATCACATCTTCGAGAGATAACACGGTCCGGAAACTTTTCCCGTAAAAGATCAATGGTTTCGTTGCTTGTGTGGCACGTAGCGCCGTCTTGTTGAAGGTAAACGTTGTCCAGATCAATACCATCCAACTCCGACCATAAAAAATCATTAATCATCTCTCGATAGCGCAATCCATTCACCGTAACTCTTGATCTAACCTCATTTTCGAAAAAGTAAGGTCCATTGACCCCGCCGGACCATAAACCGCACCAATCAGTCAAACGATGAGGATGGAGTGGCTTCTCAACAATAACTCTTGGGTTGGTAAAATTAACATATAATATTTATAGGTATCATTTTGCAAACATTTTTGAAACTTATCGACCAAAAAATAAATAAATTAATTAAGCCAATATTGACGATAAAGAAAAGGCAAAGTCTGACGATACCGACTATATTATACCATCCACTTTCAATCCCATTACAATATTTTATTACCAATTCTGCATGACTAAAAATGCCAGTGAACATTTGGCCCAAAAATATGAAATATGTGGCAAAATTTGTTAGAACTGGTTTCCAACATCATAAGTTCTGGTACAGATTCGTTGGTAAGACCCCCATTCCACTATTAGTTCCAAGAGAACTGTTCCACATAACCTTTATAGAAGTTATTCATGGCAGTTAGGCCCGGCATTCCCATAAATAGTTAGTAACTATTCACATAATGTTTTTATTCATATTATTCATATCATATTCAAAAAAATATTTCGTACTGAAAATTCAAATTTTAATGTATAAAAATAAATATATGAACCATTTCATGCCAAACAGTACGATTTTTATACAATTAGCTTGAATTACTTCAAAAGTTTGTGTATTTATTCTTCACTTTAAAATGTTTTAGACGTGTTTCAAGAAAAAATATTTTTCCACGAGTCCAATTAAATTTGGCGAATTTACGATGTCAGTTACTTTTAAACTATCTTGCCCCATCAGATTTGTGAAATTTGTAAAAATTTTATCATTTTAATCATTTTACTTTGACTCATATATGGCATGCATATAAATGTACTTGTTTACATAGTGCCGAAAACGTTTCTACTAATTGTTTTTAAAAGTAGTAGATTTTTGGAATTTCTACGTTGAGGTATTCCCAGGAGATTTAATGTGATTTGTACGTAATAAATTCAATGTATTATATGCTTTGCTAGAAAGCTATTTTTAAAAATAAAATAATATCCCATTAAAATTTCAGAACATTCTACTACGGATTCCAAACAACATGTTTATGCTCTAGTTTTGCCTTAAATATCCTAATATTCTGGGTGGAATCTATATTAAAATAATGACATATGAGATCTACTTTCACAATAGATGTTCCTTAGCGAAATACATAGAAAATCTGAGTAAAATTCGTTTTAATATGAGCCTTCTAAAGTGGTACGGAATCAAATCGGAAATGACTTTTATAAGGGGACCATAGCAAAACATAAACCGATATGAATTCATTTTACCACCAATGTTCTCAGATGAAATGTAATGGCATGTGAAAAATCTTAACTAAAATTGGTTGTAATATATGAGTCGTTCCGTGTCAAGCGGTAGCTACGATCTAGGCTGCGGCTATAGTCATGATATGCAGTGTATACAATTCTATGACTGTGTAATGAGCAAAATAAAATTCCTTTGAGAAAATGCGATTAAGGGATAAAACTGGTACCAAGCGAACGGCATACAATTTTGTGTATATTTACCGCTGTGAACGTGAAGGACAATTGATTGACTTAATTGATAAATCGTAAGTGGATATGATCCTCTGACAGTGTGAAAGTTTTTAATTGCGCATGGGAGAAATCGGGCAACTTTTTTCACTAACGACAAAGGAAAATACCACCATTAATCTCCAATATTCACTTTTGGGGGACTATCACGCTATACAAACATTTTGGAAGCCTCGCCCTATAAGTGTCTTATTCAAATCTTTCAAGTGAAATAAGGTAACTCTATTATTCCTCCATTGATCAAGAATCCGCGTTCCGTGTGGAGGCCCTATATGGATCGTCCTTACCGAACTTAACGCTCTTGTTACTTCTTACATTTTAATGTGCATATGATACATGACTGTGTAGGTCATCATTTCCTCTGTAGCTACCCAAATCTACGCCGAGTGATAAAGCTTATTTTCAAAATCCATTAAACATTTGCTGGGTTATTTTTTTGTAATTTCATTTAAACAGAGACATAAGTAAATATGAATGAAATGAATATATCACATAATTAAGCCAGCGAGAAAAACTTAATAAATACATATGCGAAAAATAAAAAATCTTGTGTAATTAATGTTCTTTTTGTAAACAATAACCCATTTTTTATATAGCATTGCAGCGCAACAACAAACACAAAAAATCACATACAATACAGAATACAAATATACATATAATTCACATGTATAATTATATCAATTTAATTATGTTGTTCCATTGAATAAAAGCAGAAAGGCAAAAAATAATTGAAAAATAAACAGAAAACAAATACTTAATGAAACACTTGCAGACACAATGGCAGCTTCAACAGCAAATGGAAAAAAGGCTTAAAAAACTTAATCACATTTATTATCGCATTACATTTTGTTAGTATCCTTACTCTCTCTCTCTCTCACACACACACGCATACACATACACCGATTCATTTATAACAAACCAATACACCGACACATACTCACAGTATCGTTTAAAGAGTCCTCTTTGGAAAATACGATGTTAAGTGTTTGTTAATAAATGTCTACTGAATATTTAATAATGATCTGTGTTTGATTGCTTTCGTTTCGTTATCACACGCTCACACATATACTATGTATATATGCATGTGTGCAGATAGATTTCAATAACCAGATTTACTCTCGTTTTGTTTTTAATGTTATATACGAGGGAGTCACAATTCGTTTAGGAAATCAACATTACAATCAATGTGCCACCGTGTTTCAGAATCGCTTTTCATCAGCTGAAAGTCTGTATCTGGGGAATTCCTTGCAATTCCTACTTTCGATGTTGATGAAATTTGGTATTACAAAATATTACGTCGTACGATTTTTTGAATAACATTGGCAACCGTGTAATGGGGAAATTTTTCATAATGGGGATTACTCAACCACTCATAACTTTTTTCTGTGAAAGTATTGAGAATATCTTTGTCACAAAAATAATCAAATAAAAAATATAGATAATTAAAAAAATATTGAAATTATTTTTGAAATAATTATAGGGGCTTTCCGGTAGATGATTGCAATTCTACACTAACGAATGATACCTTGACGAACGACTCATAAATGGGGTTTTGTAAGACGTTTAAAAACTTTCTTTCAATTATCAATATTGTCATCAAGTTTTTTTTTACTGCGAAAAAGAAAAAATCAAAAATATTTCTAGTCAATCAAGTTGAAATAGGACTCATCAGATAATGTACTTGTGTCCCAGAAAAATAACAAAAATAAAATTGGATTAAAACAAGTAAGTAAACATCTGTAGACTTATATATACCCTCACTCTCAGAGAACATATTGTTACCAAAATATAAAAAGACTCAACTAACATTTTTTGCAAATCAAGATTTTTGGTTATTTTAACAAAACACAACAACTTCGGTCATAATAATATAAAATTTTTATATTTTGGTATGTATGGGGGTTATATAGACCAAAATTTTTCTTAGGACCGCATAATTTGTGTGGAAGGTACTAGAAGGTACGTGGCACATGGTACCAATTTCCAAATTTACAAAACAATTGTCAAGTAAAGGATTTAACTTTACCTGGGAAAGGGACATTTGTGTGGCAGGTACTAGAAAGGGCGTGGCAAATGCATAAATATTATACAGGTTTAAATTAGTCAAATTGCAATTGATTTTGACCATCCTTATATAAATTATATCTGCTTTATTTTAACCAAAGCTTATGTCACTTTGTGTGGGATGTACCTAAAGAAGTGTGGCAATATCGCCCATATTCCATGTGAATACAAGGTCGATAAAAATTTTCAAAGGTCAAAATTCAGAATATTCTGCTCATCCGTTTAGAAGTTATATCAGTTTTAATATTGGTAAGGGTGATTGTGGAAGCAATTAAATTAAATTATTTCCGAAACTACTGGTAAAATGTTAAGACTATCTAGCCATGCTTCGGGACGAAATGATCAATGGGATTCAAATGTTTCATATTTGTGTCTCATGGTTGCAAAATGGGATTGTTAGTGGGCGACATCGGTCCAGATGGAAAACTTTTTCGCTAACAAGAACTGACCCTTTAATATTTGGAGTAGTTATTCTTAATTTCTGCCTTAACCCAACTTGAAAGTGTGAACGAGCATTTCCCTTATAGCGTGGACACGAACCAAATGCATAATTTTACCAATCAAACGACAATAACTAGAAACATGAAATTTGATTTCTACATTCCTCTTATTAAGTATATTTTAAAATGAATTGAAATAGCACAATTATGGGGTAAAAGGGGAATGAAAATGGTACCAACCAAACAGTGTGTTAGATTCCAAGTTTTTTTGGGTAAAACTAGGATATTCCACCTAGATTAATGTATGGAAAGAAAATTACACATGGATTTCAAATATGGAGAACAAAATTATGGGTGGATCGATTAGATCCCAGGGCCAGAACCCGTATGCAGAGTTACAAGCCGAACCATAATTATCGGCGGCGGCGGCGCTGTTCAAAATGGGTCGGCGGCGGCGGCTTTTGGCTGATTTGCCGGCTCGTTCTGTCATTCGATTACCCCTATTTATTTGACAATTTTGGGAACAATTTTCTTTTATTTTTTGCCAAATAGTTCAATATTCGTTAATATTAGCCAATGTTCCAATAATTTAATATAGTTATTGGGGTATCCAATTATTCGGACTTTTATGTTATTCGATTTATCGTTTATTTGAAAACAAAAAATTTCCAATTAATAGTTATTCGATTAACCGATTAATTGAACAATTGTCCACTTAAATAAAACATAATTAATACGAGTTATATAGACAAGACACGCCAGTTTACGGGTAGTTCCACTATATATTGAACGTTTATTACGTATCTGATTTTATTTAAAAATTGTAATATCAAATTCGAAATTCATTAGAAGTTGACAAAAATCTTAATATCTTATCAAAATAAAGAACCTTCCCTTAAATGAGCATAATATCAGAAGTTATCCATTGAATTTTTTCGAATATGGATCATATGATTTATAACACAACTGACTTTATTATCGCGGTGTTAACCTCAATTTTTCTATGAATATACTATTCTATGAAATCACTATTCTTTAAATTTTAAATAATTCCGAAGCTATTGGCCAGTTTTTGCTATTTTTAAATGATGTCGGATAAATCGTTATTTTAATATCTGTGGAGCATACAAATCAAAAATCGAAAAACTTGTGGTTTTATAATATTTGGTGATTCCAAATGGAGCAAACTGGCTATTCAAAATCAATTTATCATACAAAGCATACGACGATTTCGTTATTTTTTAAGGCAAAACTTATAATATCGATTTATCGATTATTTGGAACAATTTATTCGAATTATTCGTTATTCGAAAATCGAGATTTTTTATTATTCGAACAAATATTAGACAAAAATTATTCGATTAATCGCGGTTGGACATCCTAATTGTTATCCCATACAATAATTTTTTGGGAGTGGGAATCCATTCCCAAAATTTATAATATGAATTTAATAAATATTTTTGTAATTACAGCTTTTCATGTGAGGCTTGAATATCATAATCCTTCCCCTAAAGAAGCACAATAGAGGAGCTGTTGTTCATTGTACTGGAATTGACTTATATAAATGCGACTTTCAAATCAAAATACAATCATTCAATTTTCTATAACCGTCATCATATAGTGGGATACCAAATTCAAAGAAAGATCAATATATTTCACAGCAGTAGGTTGTTTAAGTCGACATTTATATTTTCTTTTGTAATTTAAAGTGGCTTGTCTGTTTTGCTAGTAAGATTTGACTGAGTTAGAACTCCGTCAAATCTCGGCGGCGTGGTTGAAGTCAATATGAGTCGATGAAATCGGCGGCGTGGCTGAAGTCGATTTGAGCCGATGAAATCGGCGGCGGCGCGGCTTGTGCGGAAACATGCGGCGGCGGCGGCTTTTCGGCTTAAAATCGGTCGGCTTGTATCTCTGCCCGTATGTCCTCAGAACCATTTAAATTTTGGCCCCTAAAATGGGTCCGGCAACATACATATAAGTGTGAGTACGCAAACGAATGGAACTTGCAGAAGGATTTCAAAAATTATGCACGTGACAGGCTCTAATCTGCAGGAAATACTGTGTAATACACTCCGGCCGTTAAGATTGGCTCGGCCGAATCTTAACGCCTTTTTACTTGTTTGCATTCAAATGTATGAAGCCATCCCGCTGTGCTGCGGTATGAATTGCCACGTTTTGTTATATTTGACATAAGAACGCCCATTGTGGCAGTGGTACTTGTATAGCTCCCATATAAATGTCCCACCTTATTTTGGCGTTTGGTTTTATTCCACTGCATAAATGGAATAAATGTTTCATACTATTATCGTTTCGCAATTGTCAAATCAATGCTGAAATTGCTTCCACATGAATCCTATTTATAGTAGTTTTTGAAGGAAAGGAGCATGAGAGATTAATAATTTATTTTGTGAACCATGTCAAACTATACAGTTAGTTGGTGACAGAGGATATATAATGGAAAATAAAAAGTTGTGTGTCAGCAAAAAATGGTATTAACTTGCAGAAATGTTCGTTCGATTCGATTACGAACATCAATGTGGATTTTGAAGACAAAAGTTCATACATAATATTTCTACCAGTTGCTGATAATTCAAGATCATCACATGACATATATTGCATCATTCTTCCACCATCATTGATAGAATATTTAGCAGCCTCTAATCTAAAGGTAATACTATGCAGTCTGCAATGGATGTTATATAAGGTTCGGCCCGGCCGAATTTAACGCCCTTCTACTTGTTTAATTTCACATTTGGTTGGGGATGTTTTTATTATATTGTATTTCTTCTTATATTCTTCATCTCAAGAAAAAAAATATATTTATTATTTCACTGGTAGTTGTTTCTTTTAATTATATACATGAGTATTTATAAGGATGGGGTATTTGTTAATTAAATGAGCAAATAAAATAATAAGTTTGAGTAAACTTTACTGGATTTAAGTACTTACGTTCTAAATTCAAATCCAAAAAAAAGTCGGGACAATGGTATGTTGGGTGTCAACCAATTATGCAATTTTCATAATGTCACTTAATTTCTACTTGTTTTGAGTGTCTGGCAGTCATTTTTAGAAATCAATGAAAATATAGCATCAACCTCAACCGCAAGTTGTAACCATAGAGAAATGCATTCAAACGCTATTGCCAGAAGTCATCATGAATAAACACGGCTCTGTAATTATGTTCGAAAATATACGAATGAATATATTTCGACACGCTTCATTTAGTCAGTCATACATCAATACTAGTTTGTACGAATATATGTGCGCATTCATAATTATGATATGATATTGTTTGTTTGTAAACGATGCCAGCGTATGTGCATAATAAATATATTAAATATATTAAACAATGAAGGATACTGAAAACACAAAAAAGTATCACTGAATAATTACAAACAAAATGATTAAATAAAAAAATCGTACATTAATATGTATATGAATTAACAATAAAGATTGCATTATGTGAAAAAAAAACGTTGTGAATTTCTTTCATTTATTAATATGGACAATGAGACTTTAAATGCCAATGTATTGATTCGTTGATTAAACAAAGGGATGTACGATATCAATTAAGGCAAGTGACAAATCAAACAATGAGCTGGAATCAAGGTTTGTATGGTATATTAACGAATTATTGTAAAACATAATTAAATGAAACAATAGGCAAAATTGACATTTTTAGATTTTTTTATTTCCTCATCCTGTTGCCCCTTCACAGGACTACCAAGTTCCAAAAGAATACAATTTGCTTTAAATTATTTTAAATACTTATACCTATGATATATGTATTAAAGAGGAGAATATCTGTTAAAAGTTTGTGTTTTACGTGAACAGTTGCGAAAAGTTCGTATTGATATTTTTAAAGATTAATCACCCTTATTCCAGTTGTTGTCGCCGATTTTGAGTCAACGTCACTTCATATCAACATCAACGTCAACGTCAATCCAATGCTAATTTAGTATTCTGTAGCATTATTGGGTCGACGAATGTTTATCGATAATTTACACAAAACAAAAAACGCATCTCTAATATTTCAGTCAGTTGATTTATGTTGTGTTGTATTTTTGCGGAAAAAATATTTTATATTTCTGATTCGAGTGGGAAAGGAAAGGCTAATGTCGGGCGGGGCCGACTATATAATACCCTACACCACTCCCTGCGTATACACCACGCTTTGATAACTAAACCCAGGTATTTCATGGGAGCAATTTTATGTAGTTCATATAAATTATACAGTTACTATAAATTCTTCTTTAGTCAAATTTACTGAGTATGGTAAATAATAACGTAGTTGATCCAATTTTCCAGCAAATACTCCGAGTAAAGTAAATATAACATGATCTGGAAAAATTGATCAACATCGAATGATAAATAAATCTGATTATACAGCGGTAATAGGATGAATCGGACGAACATTTGAAGGGGGCCTATAAAACCTGTGCCAAAACATGCGCCTATATATATCTCATTCACGATACGTATTCCTAATTGAACCATAAAATGGTCTGCAAGAGTTGATGAAGATCCGATGTAAGATGTAGTTTCTAGAGCTGTAATGGGGCCCCATTTGGGTTATACCAAAGTATGGATATATGGGCATCTCCTAAACAAGTAAGGAAAGGCTAAAGATGGACGGAGCCACACCCCACTTTCTATCTGATTACAATTCAATTCGGCAAAAACATGAAATCGGGAATTACTTTTGAATCATGTAAATGTATGTGTTTGACAAAAAATGTTAAATCGGAAAGAACATTTGTATGGGGTATATTGATACCTGGAATGATGTGACCCGCTTTCACCATGTATGTTTATTGGTGAAATATAATATGCAAAGTTTGACCGAAATCGGTTAAACACTCGAGAGCGACATTCGGGAGCGACATTTGTATGGGTGGTATATCTAAATCTGAACCGATCTTAGCCACTTTCACCACAGGTGTTTCTAGTTCGATTATAAAATGTTGTGCCAATTTTAAAGAAAATCAGGTACAATATGTGGATTTTAGAGCGGAAAAGTCAAATTGGGAGTGACATTTGTATGGGTGCTATATCTAAATCTGAACCGATCTTACCCACTTTCAGCAAAGGTGTTTCTAGTTCGATTATAAAATGTTATGCCAATTTTAAAGAAAATTGGGTACAATTTGTGGATTTTAGAGCGGAAAAAGTCAAATCGGGAGCGACATTTGTATGGGGACTATATATAAATCTGAACCGATCTAACCCCCTTTCGTCACAGCTATTTCTATTTAGATTATAATGTGTTATGCAAAATTTGAAGAAAATCGTGTGCTTTATAGGGATGAAAAAGTCAAATCGGGAGCGACATTTGTATGGGGACTTATCTAAATCTGAACCGATTTCATCCAATACCGATCGTCCTTTGCCAAAAAAGTAACTTCTGCCAAATTTCATGACAATCGGACCACAATTGCGACCTGTAGAGGGCGAACAAGCTTAGATGCTTTAATTCGATTCAGCTGGTGATTCTAAGCCGATCCGTATACTTAAAGGTGGGTCTAGCTCGATTATTTCTTGGTGTTACAAACATTTGGCGGAAAACTAACTTATAATACCCTAGTCCACGAATAATGAAAAGAAAATTTGCTAGACAGGAGTTTATTTACCAGATGCAATGTTGGTGTATGTTTTGTTATTTCTTCATAAGGTTCCAACGTAACTTTCGTTTCAATAAAATAACATTTATGCATGTGCTTTAAAACAATCAAATCGACCACAAAATTAAGATGTCTCGCCTAGCGATCTCTCCAGCTGAGTGGCGGAAACGACTTTAACGTGGGACTATGAAAAATTCTGAAAGACATCACATATATCGCCCAGAATTGCGAATGGTCGGTGACCTCAAAATTCATCAGATATGTTCCATGAGTGTGAATTGCTTGAATCTTTCGCTACTGGTAGCATTACGTTCTACTGTTGGCGACAATTT
>OX377618.1:160244773-160435986 GCA_947397865.1 Polietes domitor
AAATCAACATCGCACATAGGTAGATATTGAGTAATTGTGAAAGTGAAAGTGATTCCCATAGCTCAAGTAAGCTTCTATTAAATAAATAACAGTTTTAACTTTTATTTTTAACTTTCGTTATATTTGTCGGTAGTTGAACATACCCTCTTTTTCACATAAAAAATTTAATTTTTTTAATTTCAAAAGCAATTTTGTTATGGATCAGGATTCGTCCGGATCATATTTTTTTGTTTATTGAATACGTTACACATTCAGCTTTTCTATAAAAAACCCAGTAAGGAAAGGCTAAAGTCGGGCGGGGCCGACTATATGATACACTCCACTTTCTATCAG
This sequence comes from Polietes domitor, assembly GCA_947397865.1. Lineage (NCBI taxonomy): Eukaryota > Metazoa > Arthropoda > Insecta > Diptera > Muscidae > Polietes > Polietes domitor. The sequence goes on from OX377618.1 coordinate 160,245,107, forward strand.
AATACAATTCAATTCGGAAAAAAGTGAAAACGGGTAGAATTTTTGTATGTTTCCTAATCATATGTCCTGGTTCAATTTGTCAAATCGAGAAGAATATTTGTATCAGGGCTATATCCAAACATGGAATGAAGTGACCCATTTGTCAATAGGTTCTTCTAGTTCTTAATTTTAAGTAATTCGCTGAAAATACGTTGTTTCTGGGGCGGCAAAATCAAGCCGAAATTTGTATAGGAGCTATATATAAATCTGAACCGATCTAACTTATTTTCATCCTGGGTGTTTCTCATGGAAATATAAGATATTTTGCCAATTTTGAAGAAGATCTGTTAAAATATGTGGTTTCTACAGCAGAAAAAGTCAAATCGGGAGTGAAATCCGTATGGGCGCTATATCTAAATCTGAACCGATCTAGCTCATTTTCACCGTGGGTATTTCTAGTTGAAATATAATATGTTTTGCCAATTTTGAAGAAGATCTGTTAAAATACGTGGTTTCTACAGCAGAAAAAGTCAAATCGGGAGTGAAATTCGTATGGGGGCTATATCTAAATCTGAACCGATCTGGCTCATTTTCACCGTGGGTATTTCTAGTTTAAATATAAGATGTTTTGACAATTTTGAAGAACATCTGTTAAAATATGTGGTTTCTACAGCAGAAAACGTCAAATCGGGAGTGAAATTCGTATGGGGGCTATATCTAAATCTGAACCGATCAGACCTATTTTCACCATAGATGTTTCTAGTTGAAATGTAAGATGTTTTGCCAAGTTTGAAGAAAATCTGTTGTAATATGTGGTATCTAGCGTGAAAAGAGTCAAATCGGGAGTGACATTCGTATGGGGGCTATATCTAAATCTGAACCGATTTTCTTCAAATTAAATAGCGTTCGTCCTTATCCCGAAAAACTTTGTTGTGCAAAGTTTCATTTGGTTCGGGCTACAATTGCGACCTGTACTTTGATTACAAGAATAGATGGACAGACGGACGGACGGACGGACGGACGGACGGACGGACGGACGGACGGACGGACGGACGGACGGACGGACGGACATTGTTAAATCGATTCAAAAAGTGATTCTAACTCGATCGGGTTTGGGTGTTACAAACAAATGCACAAAGACATAATACTCTGGTGGAGTGTATAACAAGAGCCGCAGAATCATTAAGGACAGCAGTTCAAAGTATTTTGTTAAAAAAATTTAAAAAACCATTTTTTTATTTTATGTTTTTTTAGCTATGGAGATACCTAGTTCGTCGGGGGTGAAAATAGTGACCGTAAATGTCTGTTTGAGCAAATGCAACAACAAAATTTACCAAGTATGGATGAGAAATTGGAGTTTTTAGAAAACCACTTGCTATTGTCTTGCGGAGACACTGTGGAAAGAAAAAAGAGCCTTAAGCATACATTTTCCTACATCAAACACGAATTTAAACAGAGATGGCTAAAAGCTCATAAAGTTGAAGAAGTTTTTATGAAAAACAACCAGATGTGGCTGGAAGGCACTTTTGAAATACCAGTGCATTTGCTTAATCAACCAGGTCGTCCGAGCAAATCATTTTCGGATTCGAGTGAACGTAGCAAGAGAAGAAAAACTGAGGAAATTCGATCAAATGTTGATAATGAAATGATTATACATGCCGCACAAGTCATATTGCAAACGAAGGGCAAAAGAAATGCATCAAAAGTGCTCAAAGAAATAGGAAATTCACCAACAAAGGCTAGTAAATATAGAAAAGCCTATTCCAAGACCAATGAAACAATTGCTCCTTTGACCCCGTTCCAAGAACTCAAAATGTTCGTAGAAGCTGATCTAACAAGTCGACAACATGAAATAATAAGGGCAACTAACCCAAAGCATTACCCTTGTTACGACCTTTTGTTGAAAGCAAAAAAAGATTCCGCTTAGAAACTGGGCTGTTGGTGGACATGCCTAAAGCCAATTTTGGTAATACCAATGATGGCAATACGAGTAGGAGATTTTTTGAAAACACAGAATTAGCGGCGGACATAACAGGCATTAACCACGAATTAATACATAGATTTAAAATCTTATTAGATGCGATTTCAAGTGGACACAAAATAAATACAACAAAATTCAAAGAATATGTCTTCAACACCGCGCAAATGTATGTGGAATTATACTACTGGCATCCCATGACTCCAACAATGCATAAATTACTATTACATGGGGCGACCATCATAGATTGGGGCGACCATCATAGACTGTTGCCAATCGGCCAATTGTCGGAGGAGGCTGCAGAAGCACGAAAAAAACATTTTCGGTCATACAGACAGAATTTTTCAAGAAAATTTTCAAGGGAAGAATGCAACCGTGATATTTATCAAAGATTGTTTCTTACTTCAGATCCACTCGTAAGTAGTGAAAGATCGTTAAAGAAAACTTCACACAAGATTTTTTCCAGTGAAGTTATAGAACTATTAGAACCTGCCGAGCCCCATACACAATCAAGTATTGAGCACGAAGAAGTCGAGATAGAAACATCTTTTAATAAGACAATTTAATGCATTTTTATTTATTTATGATTTATGAGAATAAAATGTGCTTTTATTATAAAATATATGTTTTTCTTATTTATTTTTTAAAATAAATAGCTAGTTTTTTAAAATACAGTCTTTCGAAGCCATTAACGTCCAAAAATATTTTTGGCCGCCTAAATATTTCAAATCGACCACTGTGCATCGGCTCTTAAAATTTAATCTCCCTTTATAACGCATTAAGGTTGTAAAATCCTAATTAATTACATGCCATAGAGTTTACATTTGGCCTATTGAAATAATAATAAATTCGTATTTTTAATTTAAATCTCCTAGCTAAATTGCATGGGTTCACTAATCGCTGTGCAATGATGGACTACAAATTGAATGCTTATCTCTCGATTTCCACGACTCTGTGTGCGATCGAGTTTTTTTCTATAAATATACCCTCGGATATTTGGATCAGCTCTTACACGGCGGACGGTGTAAGAGTAAAAAATAACACAGCATGAAGAAAAACCCACCACACCCAACCCACCGCATATACAATAATTCCACCAGATACTCAGCTGATAAAAAATATTATGTTTTATTCTCATCTACAAAATACTACATCATTTCAGTCGTCCATTATTATTCAAACGAAAAGTATTAAAAATAAAATCCATTAGAAATGAACGAAAATATTTCGCCAGCAAAACGTGTGTATTTTCAAAATAACGAAATCGAAGTGATTCGAACATCAGAAAATACCATAATCTCGAATACAAACAATACAAATGCTGACTTCGGAATAAGTGAAAAAAATCACTTTGTATTAAATGAGGACGAATTTCAGCAACTTCTAACTGCAAATCATGACAACGTGGAGAAATTGAAGATGTGGATGGGTATGCTATCGGAGGAGAAGAACGTTCTATTTAAGGAAGGCAACGTTGAGTACTCACGATTGAAATGCTTATCGATTGTGGACAAAGTAATGGCAGATGAGGAATTTGTAGAGGTGGCCAACAATTGTCCCAATTTGGAGACGTTGCAATTGAATGGGATTTTGAATCGAAACAAAGAGACATTTATTTTGGGAGACGATGTGAAAATTTCAACCATACAAAATATGAAAATGTTGAATTGCCTGGAGATACAAGACAGCGGCTACATAAATATGGAAGAACATCAATACAAATATTCGCATTTGGAAAAAATACTCAAAATGTTGGATATGAAGAAGATCACGTTGAATGTAACCATCTGGCCCGATGACGACGGACAGAACACTGAGTCGGAGGCCGATATAATGGAAAAAGTTGGTCCGTACAAATGTGAATATTTGACAGTTGGCTCTTTTGTGCAAAATACAAGTTTTGAAAAATTTACCAATATCTTTTTGAAAAGATATGCAAATCTAAAGAAAATATCAGTGGCTGGCAAAAAACGCAAGCTTAACATCGATGCTAACGTGTTTAACATTCTGCAAGACAATTGTACGAAATTGAAATGCTTAGAGTTGATAAAATGTGAAATTTCAAATTTCTTGCCCCTGAAAACTATTACAGAGCTTAGCTTTAAGCTTTGCAAAGGCCTGAGCTGGACAAATTTGAAACAAATCTTCAGTGAAATGAATTTGAAAAGATTCACCACACTCGAGACCTGCTACGAGGGTGATTTTGAAGAATTTCCTATCGGCGCTTCCTTGGAGTATCTGCAACTCGATGAAAGGGAGGAGAAGATCGTGCAATTATTTCAAATGGCTAATATGTGCCTTCCCAATCTTACCACATTGATATGGAACCATAAATCCCAACAAACTTTGGAGAGTATTTTCCAAAAATGTCCTAACTTACAAAGGCTAACTATAGAGCAAAAATCTGTAACACCGGGGGATTTATTGCAGCTGCAGTCATTGGAGTACTTGGAATTCACATGTCACCATGGCCTGGATTTAACTTCATTTTTGGAGACTTTCAAGCATTCATCTCTGAAACATATATTCATTGATGTGTGTAATTTCCAAACCAGTGAACAACTGGCCAATGATTGTCGGAAATATCCAAATAATTTCGAATGTCAATCGAAATTATTTTCGCTGAACATACCAATGATCCTCTTCAAATATATGCAAAATATATTTCTGGATTTGCTTACATCAAATGCACATATGGAAATATTGTTTCATGAATACATGAAGACATTGCTTCATTATGAATTTTTGCACACTTTGGTGAATAATCCAAAATTCGGGTCGTCAGTAAAAATTGTGAAAATTGCCGGACTAGACATCGGTAAATATAAGATCACAACGATTACATACTTATAAGGGTATACTGAAAACTATTTTTGGACGGATAGGGCTCAAAAGTTGCTTACTGAAGAGTTGAAATGTCAAATTTGCAAAACTGCAAATTAAAACATAACAATCGCCGGTATGGTCCCACAGTACCATCACCAACAATATATATTTAACATTTCCGTAATACCCTCTTTAATACACATCGTTTGAGTTCCTGTTTCGAAATTCCACAAAACGTGTGTCAGTACTCTGCATTGCTTATATTAAAGTAAATTTAAATTAATACAATTAATTTTTTAGCTTTGGCAGATTTAAAAGGCGATTTCGACAACACTTTCAATAAACTCAAATCAATGTCAACACACATGGAATATGGCGCATACAGACCCCATATAATACTGCAAGGATTTGTGTAAATGAGTTTATCACCTTTAAAATGTGCACTTGTTCATCTGATTGCACTATTCAACAGAAATGTAGCCGAATGGCTATGTATGTATTTTCTGATGTATTTCGGCTTTGATTTTTTGATTTGTTTTTATTAAAATTTAAACTTGAAGTTAGTTTTTTCGTTTGTATTTTTTGTCTGTAGTCGATATTTGATTTGAACTGGGATATTGTCCTGGCTCAAGAGCATTTTACATCTATATTTAATAGAATGCAAATTTAATTACAAATGGCATGGTGACATTTATCACTTGGCTGCAGACTACCACTACAATGATTTCCACCCTGTCAAAAGTTTTTTCAAGTGGCTTCGCAGCGACTTTTCATCAGCAAACCCGGCCTTTTTAAGGATATGATTCTCACAAACGAACGAGAAGCACAACTCACTCGGTAATTTTTTTAATAGCTAACAATCTGACGTAGAAAACACTGTCAATGTTTTTTGCTGACACAAAAAAATCGGAAAAAATTATGTTGTTCTATTTTTATACCTCCACCTAAGGATGGGGGTATATTCACTTTGTCATTCCGTTTATAACACCTTAAAATATTCATCGGAGATTTCATAAAGTATATATGTATGTATATTCTGGGTCGTGGTAAAATTCTAAGACGATCTAGCCATGTCCGTCTATCCGTCTGTCTGTATGTCTGCATTGTATCTATGGACAGGACGACCGCTTTGCATTGCTAAGGCTGTGAATTCGAAACATAGGAGCTTCGAGAAGCGAAAACATATGTTTTTATCCCTCAGAGTACACAATTATTTTTTGTAACAAGAATTACACACATGATTACAATTGACAGAAGAGTTTGAGTTACGAAAAAATAACAACAACGTCAAATCACTTTAATTTATTTTTAACAAATCTGTTGTATTTAGTGTTTCTAGACAAATAATTTTTATTTTAATTTTTTTTTTTCATATTGAACTGGGATATTGTCGTGGCTCAAAATCATTTTGCATCTATAATTAATAGAATGCCAATTTATTTACAAATGGCATGGTGACATTTATTACTTGTCTGCAGACTACCACGATCATGATTTCGACCATGTCAAAAGTCTTTTCAAGTGGCTTCGCAGCGACTTTTCAACATCAAACCCGACCTCTATAAGGAAATGATTCTCACAAACGAACGAGAATCACAACTCACTTGCCGAATTTGCATTTAAAAAATCGCACCAAGTAATAAAGTACACATGCCATCTTACAAGCATCTCATTGAGTTGCAAATGTAAGTATGTGTATATGCAGGTATAGTTACCCAGCAATACTTCTGCAGTGCCAACGCTCATTTGTTTTAGTTTTTTCGTTTGTATTTTTTTGGTCTGTAATCAATATTTGATTTGAACTGGGTCCAAACTATAGCTCGTTAGTTATCGTTTCACAATCTTAAACAAGTAAGGAAGGTTAAAGTCGGGAGTGGCCGACTATATGATACCCTACACCTAGTCAATATACCCTGTGGTATATGAAGGTTGTTACATTTGAATCTGGTTACATATACTACAAATTGCATACTTTTATCTGTATTTGTAAGAAAATTTGAACACAAACTGTGATTGGGAGCTATATATAAATCTGAACCGATCTAACACATTTCCAGCATAGGTTTTCTGAAATATAAGACGCTTTCCCAAATCTGGTGGAAATCTGTTAAATATGTGGTTTCCAGAGCGGAAAGAATTAAATCGGGGGAGTCATTTTATGGGAGCTATATATAAATCTGAACCGATTTGACCCACTTTCGCCAGGGATGTTTGTAGTTGAAATATGAGCTGGCTTGCCAAATTTTAAGCAAATCTGTTCAAATATGTTATTTTTAGAGCGGAAATAATCAATTCAGTGTCGAAATTTATATTGGAGCGATATCTACATTTGAACCGATCTAGCCCATTTTCACCAGAGCTGTTTCTAGTTGAAATATAATTTGTTTTGCCAAATTTGAAGAAAATCTGTTAAAATATGTGGTTTTTAGAGCGGAAAGAGTCTAATAGGAGGAGATATTTGTATGGGAGCTATATAAAAATCTGAACCTATGTGACCCACTTTCGCCATAGATGTTTGTAGTTGAAATATGAGCTGGTTTGCCAAATTTTAAACAAATCTGTTCAAGTTATAATTACGCTATTTCTAGAGCGTAATTAATCAATTTAGTGCCGAAATTTATATTGGAGCTATATATATCTTAACCGATCTGGCGCATTTTTACCAGAGTTGTTTCTAGTTGAAATATAAGTAGTTTTGCCAAATTTTAAGAAAATCGGCTTAAATATGTGGTTTCTAGAGCGGAAAGAGTCAAATCATAGGAGGCATTTGTATGGGTGCTATATATAAATCTAAACCGATCTGGCCTATTTTTACAAGACCTATTTCTAGTTAAAATATATGAAGTAAAATTTGTATGAGAGCTACATCTAAATCTGAACCGATTTGCTTCAAATTAAATACCGTTCGTCCTTATCCCATCAAACTTTGTTGTGCCAAGTTTCAGTTAGTTCTAACAACAATTGCGACCTGGTCTTTGATTACAAGAATAGATGGACAGACGGACGGACATCGCTAAATCGACTCAAAAAGTGATTCTAAGTCGATCGGTATAATAAACGATGGGTCTATCTCGTTTCCTTTTGGGTGTTACAAACAAATGCACAAATACATTATACGCATTATATATACATTGTGTAGGGTATAAAAATATAATTTCATTCCCCGAAGCTGCCGTGTGTCGAAGTCACAACCACAGAAATGCAAAGTAGGTAGAACTAGAGATGGGCGCTTCAGTGATTTTTGGCTCACGTTCACGCACGCTCACGAAGGAAAAATATTGTATCACGCACGAAGATTTTTTCGTTCCTCACGTTCACGCACGCTCACGTAAGTAAAATAAATTTTGCTCACGATCACGCGTGAATCACGTAAATCACACAAACAATTTCACAAAGAAAATAATATTCCTATTCTAAATCGAAATGAGAAACGCCTCGCAAATACGAAAATTATATTATTTAAATCGGTTGTCTGTTTGTTGAAAACACGCCGAACGAAATGAGCGAGGAGGTTCACATTTTGTCTAACTGTGTCTTATGGTTGTGGGTCTGTTGGGATTGAAAGTGGGCGAAATCGGCCCAGAGGGAAAAATTTTTCCCTAACAAGGACTGAAACTACCCACAAATATTTAGACTATTTAACCATTTTTTTGAAAATTTCTGCTTATATGAACTTGAAATTTGTTGCGTACAAGCACCAAAAAGTAAATAAAAGTTTTAGCGGGCGAAATGGGACAAAAAGGGAACCAATGATACTACAACAGCTAGAAACATGAAATTTTGAATGTACATCCGTCTAATTGCTTAGATACGTAAATTAGAGAGATTTTTCAAAATTCGTACTTTTAAGGGATACAATTGGAAAAGAGGGATACAAATGGTACCAACCAAACCTCTGAAGTTGATATCATGTAAGGCGGTGTATACATTCATCTGATTTTGAATACGCTAAATAAAAATGAATTTTTCGAAATTTTTGCTTTTAGACTGAAAATGGGGATAAAAGTAAAGAGATCTTTCGATATTCGTATCATCAGAATCTAAGTGGGATTCGATTTGGCAACACAAAAACGGTAGTAGAACTTTTCAGACAGATATTTAGTCCGTCGGGATATTGTTTCTACCTAATAATATAATTTATACCTAATAATATTTTTTAAGATTTCTGCCTGCTATTCGCTTTTCGATTACACTTGAAGTTTTATATTTATATAAAGTAGAGGACTATTAACATTATAATAGTGAAGCATCAAACTTTTCCTAATATGGTAGTGCATATTATACGTGGTGGAGGGTATATAAGATTCGGGCCGCCCAAACTTAACGTCTTTTTACTTGTTTTTCAAAACAAAAGATCTAAAATTCAGAAAAATGCATGAAATCTTTAATTGAATCGATAGTATGGTCGATATAATTTGATGTTTGAAGATTATTTCATTCAAATGTTGACCTTGACTGCGCCTCAAATGGTCCATCCGCTTAGTCCAATTTTGGCATTTCCACTTTTTTGAGTAACAGAGGCCCAATTGCTGCGAACGGCGAGGAATCGAGAATTGATGGTCATCATTAACACTGGCCGATACAGCTTCGATATTTTCTTCAGTTCGCTCTCTACGTATGCGTGTTGGTGATTTATTGTCCAACAATGTAAATTTGGTGCGAAATTTAGTCACAATAACCCGAATAGCCGCTTCAGTGGGTCGATTAAACTGAGCATAAAATGGAAGCGCGCGATGAACTTTCTTAACAGAGCACGCATTTTGATAATAAAATTCAATAATTTGCAAGCGTTGTTTGTTTGTTGCCAAAAATAAAATAAAATATCGTCTAGTTTAACGCACAATAAGTTAAAATCGTACACTGACATAAAATCCAAGTAAAAAACATAGCATATACCAAGATATCACTTATGTGCATTTTTTTTGAACTAACACTAAGGGGGTTTCCCATATAAATGTAGTGCCTAGTGTTGGCGCATGGAATGCTTACTTAAATAATAAAAAATAGAAATTATACGAAGAACTTTGTTGTAGAAATAAATATATATATGTATATATTTTACTTTGAATGAAAAATTACACATTTTGTAACAAAATATAATGAAAATAAAATAATTAATAAATATGTGCGACTCACGAAAAAATCACGTGATTCACGCAGATATTAGACTCACGCACGAACATTTTTTCGTTTCTCAAGTTCACGCACGCTCACGTGAGTAAAATAAATTTTGCTCACGATCACCCGTGATTCACGCAATTCACGTGAGTCGCGCTACTACACCACATAGGCAATGATAGTACATCGCAAATGATACACACAAATGAATTTTGAATTATATTGTCTTTGACAAAACTTGGTATTGGTGCCGAAATCGCGTGAATTGCAATGTCGCATACAATTTTGTTTAGTTATTTATTTCCAAACCACAAATACAATAATTTTTAGTTAAATTAATTGTTATATTAACATTAATTCATATTCGATTACTTTGTAGTCGGAAACCGATTCATTGTAACACTAACAATAATATGACAATTGAAAGTAACAGAATTGCCATATGAAAATAGAAAATGCATTTTAGCATATGAAGTCTTAATAATGGCTTTTAATAATAATAAATTTCAATTTAAAAGCTAAAATAAAGATTTTTTGCATAAAACCTTAAATCTACAATTGCAGTATTTCATATGAACTGGTAATATGGTAATGGTCATTAATAACCTTCAACTTATATCTGTAGATGAAATAGTTGATTTGAGTGTTGTTTTTGATGTCAAGTTTACGTTTATTAATCATTTAAATGTCATCATTCCTAAAGCATATTCGTGGCTCGCTTTTGTGAAGAGAAATTGTCGTGAATTTTCGGATCCTCATACGGCGAAGTTAATTTTTTCATCTTTAGTCCGGTCTAAGCTGGAATATGCTTGTATTGTTTGGAATCCCTTTTGTGCTAACCATATATGTAGAATTGAACGTATTCAAAAAAATTCATGAAGTTTGCTTTACGTTCTATTCATTTTACTGAACCTCAACCTTCCTATGTCGATAAATGTAGGCTAATTGGTTAGAAAACCCTCGAGAATAGGAGAACTCTCCTTTCGCAAGTGTTTCTTTTCAAAAATTATTTGTGGCTTAGTTGATTGTTCTGAATTACTGGAACTTGTAAATTTTAAAGTTCCTTATCGCATTTTAAGAAATAATAATGTATTTTTGATTCCGCTTCATAGGTCTAACTATTCTGTTTTTGAACCAATTGCAAGGGCTTTGAAAGAGTTTAATCGTATATCTAATTTTAATTTAGATTTTTCGAATTCATTAACTACTTTTTGTAACATATTAGATTTAATTTATTATACCCTCCACATCCTGGATAGGGGTATATTCACTTTGTCATTCCGTTTGTAACACCTTGAAATATTCATCGGAGACCCCATAAAGTATATATATTCTGGGTCGTGGTAAAATTCTAAGACGATTTAGCCATGTCCGTCTGTCTGTCTGTTGAAAGCACGATAGCGGCCGAACGAAATGAGCTAGGAGGTTTAAATTTTGCCTAAATGTGTCTTATGGTTGTAGATCGGTTGGGATTGAAAGTGGGCGAAATCGGCCCAAAGGGACAAATTTTTCTCTCACAAGGACTGAAAATACCCCTAATATTTAGAGTATTTCAGCATGTTTTTGAACATATTAGCTTGTATTTACTTGATGTTTGCAATGCGCATTCCCTTTATAGCATAAAAGGGCACCATATAGCGTTTTTTATTTGTAGTGGGCGAAATGGGACAAAAAGGGATAAAAATGGTACCTATCAAACGACAACAGATAGAAACACGAAATTTGCCGTGTACATTCCTCTAATAGAGTAGATACATAATATAAGAGTATTTTTTATAAATTCGTTCTTTTAAGGGGTTAAATGGGGATAGAGGGATAAAAATAGTACCAACTTAACGGCTGCACCTAGAATAATGAAATTCGATGTATACATTCCTCTGATTGCGTAGACACGTAAAATAAAAGAACTTTCCAAAATTCGTATTTTTTGGGGTTCAAATGGAAAAAGGGGATAAAAATAGTACCTACCAAATGACAGCAGCTAGAATCATGAAATTCGGAGTATACATTCCTCTGACTGCGTAGACACGAAAAATAAAACGTTTTTTTTTCCAAATTCGTACTTTCAAGGGATACAATGGCTACAGGGGATAAAAATAGTACCAACTAAATGAATACAGCTAGAATGATGAAATTCAGTGTGTACATCCCTCTAATTGTGTAGATACGTAAACTAAAGAGATTTTAGATAGTAGTACTCTTGAGGGGGTAAAATTGGAAAAAGGGGATACAAATGGTACCAACAAAATCGCCGCTGATAGAATCATGGAATTCGGTGTATACATTCCTCTGACTGCATAGCCACGTAAAATATTTTTTTTCCAATTTCGTACTTCATTTTGTTGCTTTTACGACAAAAAATGGTAGAATCATGAAGTTGTCTTATACTGCGTACGTGAGAGATAAGGTATTTTCAAAATTTATACTTTTGAAATTAAACTAGGATGGAAATACAACAAAACAAACGAATATAGCTGAAAATACACTCTCTATCCACCAATATTTTGGGTATTTATTTATGATTGCTTTCTTATGTTTACTTTATGAATTGAAGTATTATTTCCATTATATATAAATATTGGTAGCCTTGGCTTATTAATTAAATTTCAGATTTTCATACAGTTAAAATTTGTTGCAGACATTCCTCTTGTAGCTTGGAAGCAACGCAAAGAAAATAAAAGTTTTAGCTGGCGAAATGGGATAAAATATGGTACCAATGATACGACAACAGCTAGAATCATGAAATTCGGTGTGTACATCCCTCTAATTGCATAGGTACGTAAAATAGAGGGATTTTTCGAAATTCGTTCTTTTAAGGGATATAATTAAAAAAGAGGGATACAAATGGGACCTACCAAACCGCTGAAGTTGAAATCATGAAATTCGGTGTGTATATTCTGACTATGAAGACTCGAAAAATGTTTTGTTTCGTATATTTAGGCGGAGAATGGGGCGAATGGGGATATCTTTAAAATTTATACTTTTCTTATCACTTTGTCTGTATTTGAAAATGCTTCTTTCTAATGGCGACTGACAATCGCCTTATATTTAGGCATGTCCACTTTCACAATTTCAGCATTTTACTTATATATAGTAGCCGATATTAAACAGTGCGTAATATGGTACTGTGCTTCTATGTAAAGTCGACATCCTTTAATCTGCTGGCAATACTGTGGAATTCACTCCGTGGTGGAGGGTATATAAGATTTGGCCCGGCCGAACTTAACGCCTTCTTACTTGTTTTTAGTATTATATTGTAGTCTGTAAGGAATATTGTATTTCCATAGACTGAATAAATATATCTTTCGATGTACGATATACGAAAATGAGATTACTCATAATTGGGCAGGAAGTAAAATGTGTTTGTGCATTTGCTTGTAACACCCGAAACGAGATAGACATAGATTATACAGATCGGCTTAGAATCACTTTCTGAGTCGGTTTAGCAATATTCGTCCGTCCATCAATTTCTTGTAATCAAAGTGCAGACCGCAATTAGTGTGCGATCCTAACAAAAATTTCAGATGTACGTTTTGCGGGCCAAGGACGAACGTTATTTAATTTGAAACAAAGCGGTTCAGATTTATATATAGCCCCCACACAAATATCACTTCCGATTTGACTTTTTCCTCTCTAGAAACTACATGTGTTAACCGATTTTCTTCAAATTTGGCACCAACACCTTATAATTCAGCTAGAAACATCTGTGGTGAAAGTGAGTCAGATCGGCTCAGATTTATATATAACTTCCATGCAAATTTCGCTCTCGATGTCATTTTTTCCGCTCTAGAGACTACTTACCCAAACTAAAATCATTCCGGGTATCATTTATTTAATCGAATTTAATTGTAATCGGATAGAAAGTGGAAGGTATCATATAGTCGGCCACGCTTGACCACTTCGATCACTGGATGCGAGGTTAGTCCACCTAGATTGGCCATCCGGAAACTGTGCTACACTCTTAACGTTTGACAATAAAGTTTTATCAATTACCTTGTGCTTGTCAATCGCGTAAGCATTGATTAAGCATCAATGACTGAATAATAGACAACAGACTTGAGAGACCTATCCAAGGCAACAGCTGTTATAGGCTGTCGACATCGTCCTAATTGGTAACCCCCTTATATACCTTAAATTACAAATTTCTAGTAAATCAAATCGATTTCTCATGATCAGACGTTTACATTGACGTTTAATTTTCAAATATTAGAAAATCCATATGCACAACACAAATAAGTTTCGCAAAGACAAACAGTTTCTCAAATTGCATCTTTTTAATCACAGAAGCATTCAATGTCTCTTACAAATCAATTGAAAGCGGAGCCCCTCCCTTCATCACTTTAATGAATATTCAATATGAGCAGCATTTTGCTCGGCAATAATGAAACCAACACCTTGGTAAACTATCTATTTATTTACTGTACTGAGGCAAAGCATCCGACACGATGGAAATGAATAGAGCAGACAAAGTACAAGTATCGAATTGACTGGAATTCAATTGCAAGAAGATACAATATTGTCAAGTTTTACCAAAAAGAAGAACGTAGTACATTGAACATTATGGTAGTAGTACATTTATGAACATTATGGTGCTTCGCGGATAAACTTTTGAAGCAAGTTAGTTGAAAAATATAATGAACATTTAAGAGAAGCAAAACCTAAAAATATATCAATCTGATCCGCCATTTAAATTGAGTTTTAAATAGTCCTAATTTGGGAGTGTACGTTATTATAATCAAGGTTTCCTTTAGGTGGTTACAAGATCATGACTTTCAACTGGAGCACTCTAATGTATAAACATTTATGTATGCCGTTTTTGTGTCTGTGATTATAGGTAAATTTGTTAGTATGTTCATAAAATCGTTAGTATGTACGTTCATATGCAGACTTCAGGTAAGAATTGCTTTGTATAAAACCTTAAAATAGGGAAAAGGCAGAAAGAAGAGAACGTTTGATGTGATCTGAATTTTGTACGGATCTAGACAACGCTTAACTTGACTTAAGAATGTTAATTTTCAGCTTCATATTTAATTATAAAACTAAAAAATTTTAGGTAGTCTTACGACCAACAATTTTACTTATTTTCTAGGATATATAACATTGTCTTACACTTGAACTAGAAGATATACGTCGGAAACTATTGACAAAATGGAGTTAATTGACGTTTTTAGTTTTTCATTTTCTCATGCTGCTGTCCCTTAAAAGAACTTCAAATTTCCAAAAGATACAACTTTACACAAATTATTTTAATTACTTATTCGCAACCTATGATGTATATGATAGGTATAACATTAAAGAGGATTCTATCTGATAAAAATACTTTAAATGACATACTTTTATCTGTAAAACTTTCCAAGTTTTCTTTCTTAAAAAGTGGAATTTGAATAAACTAATTAAACTAAGGGGGAGAATTGAAATGGTTGTTAATGCTAAACTAATAAAGATACAGGCATGGAATTTCAAGTATTTCACAGTGCAACACGAAAAAATATAACCACATACGGACACCACTACGTTGTAAAAGACCAAAAAAAGACTTGTGTCTCCCAGTTTTGCCCAAAGTCATGCACTTTTTTATGGGCCCCAAAGACATGGGGCTTTGGTGTCATTTTTGCAAAAAGTGATCATTTGCTCAGGCTCATATTTTGCAAACCGTTTGGAATTTTGATTTTCTCACAGAGGCAAAGTTGTTGCTCTTGTCATAAGGAACAAGAATTCAGAACATATAAAATAAAAAAACTTCATCTTCAAGGAAAATTCGACAATGAACTTCATTTTGGTAATAGTTTCAGGCGTATATCATCTGGTTCAAGTGTAACGACTTTTTTTACAAATTGTCGTACGATGTAATAATATATATATTACAAATATATATAATAATTATGCAAATATTACAATAATACATTTATTTCTACACAAACTTATATTATCATCAGGAAGGAACAAAAAGGTAATTTTTTAAGTAAGTATTACAAACTTTATCTAAAATCGCCCATCTAGATATCTGTAGACGTAAGCCCGGACAGCACACTAGTATCCTCCCTTTTTATTTTCAAAAGAGATGGTTATTCTGGACGACGTATGTCGCCAGGTTCCATCCAGATGTTCAGATACTTGTGCCAATTTTTGTTACGATCGGACTATAATTGCGACCTGTAATTTGATTACAACAATAGATGGACAGACGGACACACGGGCACTGCTAAATCGACGCAGAAAGTGATTCTAAGCCGATCTGTATAATAAACGATGGGTCCAAATCGTGTCCTTTTGGATAATAAATAAATGTTATTCTACTTTTCAAAGTGAAAGTATAGAACAATAGTTTAACGTTAATAAGTAAAGAATATATATATATATATATATATATATATATATATATATATATATATATATATATATATATATATATATATATATATATAAAATGAATATATAAAAAAATGAATGTGGCCATAGATACATCATACATTGCTGATTCTATGGGATGTACAAATCATGTATGCCCATATAATACAAGCTGTACTTAGGGGCTTGGTTGTGAATAATAATTTGTTTGTTTTTGAATTGAACCATCCAACTGCACTGATGTGCATTAAAATGTGCCTATCAAGCTCCGACTGCTTCATATGGACGTTGTAAAACATTCATGTCTATGGATATATGTACGTATGGTGTGTAGTATGTAAATGTCATGTGTGAATGCATAAACATTTTGGGAAAAATGCATATTCGAAAATACGCCAGTAACGACGGCAACTACATAAACATCTGTAAGATCCTAAAGAAAACGGAACTATGTAAAGCCAATGTAGTATGTTAAGCTTGGAAAAAAACAAGTAAGGAAAGGCTAAAGTCGGACCGGGCTGACTATATGATAACATCCAGTTTCTAGATGATATCGGAAAATATTTTTGCATTGGTATTATATATGTGGTCTTTACAACCAAATCCGGAGCGAAATTTGTATTGGAGCTATGTACAAATCAGAACCGATCTGTCTAACTTTCACCATAAATATTTCTACACTCAAAAAAAGTGAACCCTATAATGAGTTAAAATGAACTAAAATTTAGGAAAATTGAACTTCGTATAGCGCTAAAGCAATATTTCCTCATATCAAGTTCAAGCTTTTCCTTGAAAGTAGTAAATGTTTTGAACTTGATTCTAGTTCAATTTTCCTCAAACCAAGTAAATATTTACTCAAACTGAGGAAAATTTCAGTAAGTTTTTCATCAAACCAAGTACATTTGCACTAAATCTAAGTAAAATTTGTAAATGAACTAGTAAAACTATGGCATTGAAAGAAGGAAACTTTACTCATACTTAGTGAATTTTCCTACTTCTAAGGAAATTTTTACTGAACTGGAGTAAAATTCTTGAACTAAATTGTAACGTGTGCTGATTTTTGTTAGGATCGGACTATAATTGAGACATGTACTTGATTACTAGAAGAGATGTACAGACGGACGTACAGACGAACGGACAGACAGTGGGACATTGCCAAATCGACTTAGAAGCCGATATGTATAATAAACGATGGGACTAGCTTGTTTCGTTTTGGGTGTTACAAACAAATGCACAAAAATATAACCCTAGTGGAATTTATACAAACATAGATCCACAGGGGAAGATATTTCTCTCTAAACCAATTTCGCTCAACAAACGAACGGACATATGGACGGAAAAATATAGAATTTTGTTATTATCAACAATATAAATATGCACATACTTTTGTTTCAGATTGATATTTCAAGGTATAGGGTTTTCCAACAAGAGGTGGTATTTTGAATCTCCCGGTAGCTGATGCTTTTGAAGCCTTTATTCTTTGACATTTGACAAGTAGAAACTACGCCATTACTAAAAATGGAACGATACACGAATCAAATACGCATTGAAATTATTAAAATTCATGAATGAAAATAATCCGTAATTCCATTGAAAAATCATCTTGGCTGATGATGTCCATTTCCACCTTGGTGGCTACGTCATCTCGCATCTGGGGCTCGGAAAACCCAAGAGTTATTGTTGAGAATCACTTCCATCCTAATCGTGTGACTGTTAGGTGCGGTTTACGGTCCGGCGGGGTCGTTGGACCTTACTTTTTCGAAAATGCGCTATCGAGAGATTATTAATGATTTTTTTGTGGTCGGAGTTGGATGGCATTGATCTGGAAAACGTTTACTTTCAACAAGACGGCGCTACGTGCCACACAAGCAACGGAACCATTGCTATTTTACGGGAAAAGTTTCAGGACCATGTTATCTCTCGAAGAGGTGATCACAATTGTTCACAGAGATCTTGTGATTTAACACCTTGCGACTTCTTCCATTGGGGTCACGTAAAAGATAAGGTCTACGCCAACGGATATGGTCCTGTAAGCGTGGTCGTGGTAGCCATTTGGCTGATGTTGTTTTTCATTATTAACGACATACCTTCCCCTTTATTATGAAATAAACATCCGATCATTTATCCCAAAAAATTAAATTTTTCTTTGAATACCAAAATAACACCTCTTGTTGGAAAACCGTGTATTAGTTATAAACAGAATGACGTATTTAGTAGGGCGTACCTCAAAAAAAAAGTTCGCCGTACACCTTCGAATATGAAGTATTATTGAAAGGTAGTTTCAAAAAAAAAATTTTTATTTTTTTATGCCGAACGTAGGGGTCGCGCTTTTACATTTTTCTATATAACTTGTATTTATAAACGGATTTTAAAGTGTGATACATCGATGTTTTTGTCTCGACGAGGCCGATTTTTTTGTCTTTGAAGTCATTGAGCTCAAGCACCCCCTTCTGGTACTTACCCATCATTTCTCAGTTGCTACTACCCTAATGTACCACTCTAATAATCGAAAATTAAAGCTCGCATAAAATCATGAATCATGTTTGAGCTCAATGACTTCAAAGACAAAAAAATCGGACAAAAACATCGATGTATCACACTTTAAAATCCGTTTATAAATGCAGAAGTTATATAGAAAAATGTAAAAGCGCGACCCCTACGTTCGGCATAAAAAAATAAAAAAAATTTTTTTGAAACTACCTTTCAATAATACTTCATATTCGAAGGTGTACGGCGAACTTTTTTTTTTACTTGTAACCTGGTACGCTCTAGTATTTAGGTCATACCTAAACACAATGAGTACAATATCTGCAAAACTGTGCCAGAGAAAGTTGTTTTTCGTAATGCAACTGAACAATTTGGAGACGTTGTCGTGGTGTGAGTGCCAAAACGATACTGAACAAAAATAACAAAGCAGTTTGATATGTGTCATGTGTGATCTGTCAAAAAGCCTATTGAAAATCAGACCTCACGACTTATCACTCGGTATTTGGGTTCCGAAGCGGTAATAAAATTAACGGTTGTACAGGGCACAATTATTAAATATTGTCTTTTCTCACATAAGTAAGTTCAGTTAAAGTTGTAGATTTATTTCGTTTTTAGAAGCTCAAAAGTTCAGAATATGGAAAAAAGAAAAAATCTTCACTATTCAATACAGCGACAGCGAATAATATTATTAGCATTATTTGTATTGCCATGATGTAATGAAATTGTTAATTTTTATTAGATTTTGGGCTGTACTGAAAAATTGGTTTGATCGGATGAGGTACTTCCGAGCCGGTCGTGATAGTTATATGAATGATATTGAGTTCCATTTCTTGCCGATTATTTTAAGTGGCCCACCTTATACAAAAGAATTTAAGAGAAATTAATTCCCCGCTATGGTAAGCACTGCTCACTTTGGTCATCCTTTAAAAGTGTGCTGAATTTTCAGCAGATTTTTTTTCTTCAATCCGGACAAACAAATTTTCACATGACTCTGATTTTTTCTGAAAATCTCATGAACTTTTATTCATTAAAAATATATTACACGTGTCTTAGGATAAAGCTTAAAACGTTATTTGAAGAGTTATATGCAGTTAGTTTACAACATAAAATTTTTAGAGAGCATAGAAAACACGTCTAGTTTGATTTTAGTGTACTTTGGGAAAAAATCGAGACTAAAATTAAAATGAATTACATTTTTATAAAACGTGAGTAGAATAATCGTAAACTATTTAATATTAATAAAGTACTCCTGAAGTCCTTCTAATCAAAGTATATAAGTGGGTATGATCGTAAAGGCTGATCGTTTAAGGCTGTAGTGTGTGTATGTAGCGTATACGTGCTGTTGATTAAGCACAATATCACTCATACGTACTGTAGTCGGATTTAGCATTAACAGAAACAATCCTGCAAGATATATACTCCCTACCTTAACTGCGTTAAGAATCATTCCTAGGAAGTTCATATGAAAGTTGTTTATTGAGATCTTAGGTACATTTGATTGTTTCCTTGAATTTTGAACTGTTTGCTATCTATGGACCTGAACAGGGGAAAAAGTTAACAAATTCGAATTTTTTAAAGTTTTTTGCGAATTTGACCTTGTTTTGTTTTTTTTTTTGTTCTTTATGACAAGAATTACAACTTTGCCTCAGAGAGTAAATTCCAAACGGTTTCCAAGATATGAGCCTGAGAAAATGATAACTTTTTGCAAAAATGACACCATAATAAAGTGCAAGACTTTGGGCAAAGCTAAGAGACAAGGGTCTTTTTTTGGTCTTTCATCACGTAGTGGTGTCCGCATATGATTATATTTGTTCGTGTTGCACTGTGTAATTGTATAATATTATAAAAATTCTTGTGTGAATTTTAGTATTATTATGTACTTCATTCATAAAATGTATGACATCCGCAACTCCTGGAATAGGGTATTATAAGTTAATTTCACGACACCAATCGGCTTAGAAACAATATATATATATATATGTATATATATATATATATATATATATATATATATATATTTAGATATAAAGAGTGATTTTTTTGAGGTTAGGATTTTCATGCATTAGTATTTGACAGATCACGTGGGATTTCAGACATGGTGTCAAAGAGAAAGATGCTCAGTATGCTTTGACATTTCATCATGAATAGACTTACTAACGAGCAACGCTTGCAAATCATTGAATTTTATTATCAAAATGCGTCCTCTGTTAAGAAAGTTCAGAAAGAAAGAAATTGTGTTCAGCGACGAAGCTCATTTTTGGCTCAATGGGTACGTAAATAGGCAGAATTGTCGATTTTGGAGTGAATATCAGCCAGAAGCATTGCAAGAGCTACCAATGCATCCAGAAAAAGTCACAGTTTGGTGTGGTTTATGGGCTGGTGGCATCATTGGACCGTACTTCTTCAAAGATGATGCGAATCGTAACGTAACTGTGAATGGTGAGCGCTACCGTGAGATGATATCCAACTTTTTTTTGCCCAAAATGGAAGAACTGAACTTGGTTGACATGTGGTTTCAACAAGATGGCGCTACATGCCACACAGCTCGCGATTCTATGGCCATTTTGAGGGAAAACTTCGGAGAACAATTCATCTCAAGAAATGGACCGGTAAGTTGGCCACCAAGATCATGCGATTTGACGCCTTTAGACTATTTTTTGTGGGGCTACGTCAAGTCTAAAGTCTACAGAAATAAGCCAGCAACTATTCCAGCTTTGGAAGACAACATTTCCGAAGAAATTCGGGCTATTCCGGCCGAAATGCTCGAAAAAGTTGCCCAAAATTGGACTTTCCGAATGGACCACCTAAGACGCAGCCGCGGTCAACATTTAAATGAAATTATCTTCAAAAAGTAAATGTCATGGACCAATCTAACGTTTCAAATAAAGAACAGATGAGATTTTGCAAATTTTATGCGTTTTTTTTTAAAAAAAGTTATCAAGCTTTTAAAAAATCACCCTTTATATATTATTTAAATGTATATATTATGTCTGCTCGCCCGGTAGATTTTAGATATCTTATAGATATTGTATATATATTAATCTAGGTCAATGCTATTTAACATTTCTTTAATAAAGTTCCACCATGGTATGATATGTTGAACTACTCTTTAACTGGCTTGTACTCCTTTGCGATATCATTAACCTAACCTTCCATTTACAACCGAAATTTATATGCCGCCATCCTTGTCGCACAAATTCCTAACAAAACAATATTGACTACTGTAATATCAAGAAAATTATCACACTAGATATAGACTCCCCACATTTCATTAATATAGTTACCCAAATTTCATTAATATAATTCCACCATGGAATGATATGTTGAACTTACTGCCTTCTTCTCATTTATGGTATCCTTAAACTGTATTCCATTTACAACCGAAATTTATACGCCGCCATCCTTGTCGCACAAATTCCTAACAAAACAACATTGACTATTGTAATTTCAAGTTTCCAGAAACTATTTCCGGTTTTGAATGTTTCCTCCTGTTGTATTTCTGCTATTGCGCCTGATCCTCCTGTTCCATCTAGTTCGGCTATTCATGCAATTGCTATTGGCAACGACGTTCAATTTAAATAGTCGAGCTCTCATTGAATTACAGTTTGACTATCAACACAACCAGAAATGAATATTCATGAATTCCATGTATGAGAGTGACTAAGAAATGTGTTCTTCCTTGCGAATATACAAGTACATGTATGAAGGTACGTACACTACGTTGTATGGAATGAAAACCCTATTCGAAGAAAAAAAATATGTATGTATTGCATCAGCTAGAAATATGTAAATATGACTAGGTATTTATATGGAAATTGTCGGTGATTTTCCAAAGGGAAAACATCATACGCAAAGTGAAACTCTAACAACAGGAGTGGAATATATAGGATTTGAAATGTTATCAGTCTTATCATAAAAATTACTTTTCTCCACAACACTAGAAATGCTTTGGAATTTTGATCTAATGAGATGGTCGTTTTCACTTTTTTATTTAATAAGCTGCTCTGAGTTTTATTGGTGGGGCATGTAACATTGTCAATTAGAATCGGCTATAAAAAAATACCGACTATTTTGTCAAATTTGACTCAAAAGTAAACTAGTAAGGATGGTGAAAGTCGGGCGTGGCCGACTATATGATACCCTACACCTAGTCAATATACCCTGGTATATATGTATACTACAAGTTTCATACTTTATCTGTATTTGTAAGAAAGCAAAAACTTTGAGTGGGAGCTATATATAAATCTGAAACGATCTAACACATTTTATGCATAGATTTTCTGATATATAAATTTGATGAAAATCTGTTAAATATGTGGTTTCTAGAGCGGAAAGAACTAAATCGGGGGAGTCATTTCTATGGGAGCTATATATAAATCTGAACCGATTTAAATAGAGTTCGTCCTTATCCCGAAAAACTTCGTTGTGCAAAGTTTCGTTTGGTTCTGGCTACAATTGCGACCTGTATTTTGATTACAAGAATAGATGGACGGACGGACGGACATCGCTAAATCGACTCAAAAAGTGATTCTATGTCGATCGGTATAATAAACGATGGGTCTATCTCGTTACCTTTTGGGTGTTACAAACAAATGCACAAAGACATTATACCCTGTGGTGTAGGGTATAAAAAAGAATAACTATATATACATTTACATATTATAAAGGGTGATTTTTTAAAAGCTTTAGGAAAGTTTTTCAAAAAAAAAAACACATAAAATTCAGAAAAATGCATGAAAAATGCATGAAATCTTTATTTGAATTGATAGTACGATCCATGTAATTTAATGTTTGAAGATAATTTTATGCAAATGTTGACCTTTACTGAAGTGGTCAAAATGGTCCATCCGCTTAGTCCAATTTTGGCATTTCCTCGTTTTTGAGTAACAGAGGCCCAATTGCTGCGAACGGCGACGAATCGATAATTGATGGTCATCATTAACACTGGCCGATACAGCTGCGATATTTTCTTCAGTTCGCACTCTACGTAAGCGTGTTGGTGGTTTAATGTCCAACAATGTAAATTTGGTGCGAAATTTAGTCACAATAGCTCGAATAGCCGCTTCAGTGAGTCAATTAAACTGACCATAAAATGGAAGCGCGCGATGAACTTTCTTAACAGAGCACGCATTTTGATAATAAAATTCAATAATTTGCAAGCGTTGTTCGTTTGTAATACGATTCATGGTTAAATTATAGACCAAACTGAAGAAAACACGAAACGAGCGTGAAACAAAACACGAAACGAGCGTCAGCTGTTTAAACCAGTGTTGCCAAACAGATAATAGCTAAAAAATCACCCTTTATTTATTAAATGTCCGCATAGATTATTATCAAATATACTCACTATTATTGCATTGATTGATTTGTCGCAACACTCTCGCAATACTTGTACATGTAGAAACAGGTTCCACATTGCATGATTTTGAATTCCAATTTGTATAAGCTCATTGCAATTCGATGTCATTATTTTTGTATTTCCAACAAAAAATTCTCATTAAATTATTCTTTTAAATGCCCAAAATGAAATCATTCAAAAGTGTACCCTAAATATTCTTTGTACAAATTCAATTATGTGACAAAGTTGCATGAACTTTTTCCGCCCAAAAATCATTTCAATTTTCTAAAAATAAAAACGGCATTACCCAAAAAGATTACAATGTCGTCTGTCGATGGCAATAAAGTTAACATTTTTACAACCATTACAAAGAAATGTTTTAAAATGACATTGTAAAAATATTTTATGACCTTTGTAGAACATATTACAACAAAATTGTTTTTAATATTAATGTCCATTGGAAACACACATAAAAGGTCATTCGAGAGCTTAGGCGAATGTTATTGTTTGCTATTGTTGTTGTGTTTGTATTATTGTTGTTTAAAGACTGAAATTTATTTGAACAAGTCTGGTTGTTTCCGCATTTAGAGAACGATCAAAAAGTACACAAAAACATTTTGAAAATTAATTCTTATTCACTAAAAAGTATGCCTGTGGTTGGAAAAGATTTACGAGAAGCATTTTACATTAAGCGATGTTTATTTCAATGTGCCAGCATGATTAGACTGACGTTCATACATACGTGACTGGATTATCTCATAGTTGTTAACATGAACAATTGTCTAAATGAGAAATAGCCAACAATAATAACTGTTGTAAAAATGCAGAAAAGTCTAATGTTGGGATCGGCCAAACATATGATAACCTACACAGGTATGGAATATGTATAGAGAAAATCATCAAAGCAAATTACAGATATGTACTAGATATGACCACCACCATACCGAATCGAAGATATATAGTGCGTAGCTAAATAATGTTCTCTATTTATTCGTGTAAAACTATGGAATTTTGGGGTCCCCCATTTGGAGCTTTCTGGTCAGGGCAAATGAACTTCTCGGATGCCTCATATTAGAGGTGCAGATTACAGAAATGTACGTTATACGATCCGCCAACATAACTAATCGAAGATATTTTTTTTTCACTATTTCCTCGTGTAAAATAATGGTCAAACGATCTCATTATTATATTTTAAGGAAATTAATTTTAGTATTAAATTATTGCTATAAATCGTAATTAAATCAATTTAATTTACATCAAATAGTAACTATGACAACAAATTATATCGCCTAAGTTTATCTTAGGTCGATTTTCTCCCCCCTCCAGTTACATAAGTAACCGTATGAGCAAAACACACTAAATAAAACACTTACGCTACCAATATCGTGGCAGGAAAATTGACAAACTAATAAAAACTAGTGAGTACCACAGAATGAAAACAAGTGAATTTTATCCTTCCGAAAATAATCGACCATCATTTCGACACAACAACAAAAAGAGCCCTTTCAAAAAGATTTCGAAGTATTTTCTTTAAAATACAGAGTTATGCGTGGTCATTTTTTCAGGCTCATATTTTGCAAACCGTTTGGAATTTTGATTTACTCTATGAGGCAAAGTTGTAGCTCTTGCCACAAGGAAAAAATGTAAACATGTAAAATCTAACACACTTCATTTTCAAGGTCAAATGTCGTCGAACAAACCTTATACCCTATATTGTGTGTAAATAGCGTATACGTACTGTTGATTAAGGATAATATCACTCATACGCACTGTAGTCGGATTGACCATTAAGAGAAACAGTCCTGCAAGTATTATTTTTCAATCCGATTCTTACAATGAAAGAATCGGACCCAAGAATCGATTCTTAATCGGAATCGGTTAACATGTTCAACCGTAGAATAAAATTCCACATTTGAGTTTGTATTTAAATCTAAAATATATAAATATGAAATGAACAGCATATTTATACACTACACGAGAGTATTATGTCTGTGTGCATTTGTTTGTAACACCAAAAAGGAAGCGAGATAGACCCATTGTTAAGTATACCGATCGACTTAGAATCACTTTTTGAATCGACTAAGCAAAGTCCGTCTGTCCATCTATTCTTGTAATCAAAGTACAGGTCGCAATTGTAGCCAGAACCAAACGAAACTTTGCACAACGAAGTTTTTCAGAATGAGGAGGAACTCTATTTAATTTGAAGAAAATCGGTTCAGATTTAGATATAGCCCCCATACGAATTTCACTTCCGATTTGACTCTTTTCACGCTAGATAAAATATATAATAGATATTTTGCACAAACTTTGACTTTTTCCGCTCTAGAAGCCACATAGTTTAACAGATCGATTGAACAGATTGGCGAAATAACTTATATTTCAATTCGAAACAAGCATGATGAAAATGATTCAGATCGGTTAATATTTATATATAGCTTCCATTCAAATTTCGCTCCCGGCTTGACTTTTTCCGCCCCAGAAACCACGAATTTTCAGAGAATTTTTTGAAATTGAGCATAACACGTTATACTTGAACTGGAAAAACCTATTGTGTAAGTGGGTCACTTCATTCCATGTTTGGATATAGCCCCAATACAAATATTCTTCTCGATTTGATAAATTGTGTCAGGTCATATTAGTCTGTGATTATATTGAAATTTATCAAAACATTTCTCAATGTAAAACACTCATTGTTTTTTTATAAATTATTATGAATATGATATTAGCGTAGTCGAACAAGTACGTTAATCCAATTGAAAACAATAGTAAAATTTAATAGTTATGTTAAAATTCAAATTTGAAAAAGGTATTCATTTTTAAATTCGCATTCAAAATTTAAAATATTTCAAGTTTATGTAAACATTAAATTTTTTATTTAAAAAATATTATTTTAAATATTACTTTAAATAGTAAAAAATATATAGTTTAAAAATAGTCAGCCTGCCTGCAGACTCTTCTATGAAGAGTTTTTTGTAAAAATCTTATAATGATTGCAAATCACAAAAAAATATGTTTTTACAAATTTTTTAAATGGCTTCAGTCTTTCATGTTGAAATTAAATAATATATATAAAGAATATATTTACAACATATTACTTATGAAATTATACTTTAAGTAGTAAAGTAATTTAAGAAAAGCATATAGTTTGAAAATAGTCCGTCTGCTTACAGACTCACTGACCGTGTTTTTTAGGTCCGCTATTCAAGCACCGAGGAATTCGATCAAGTTTTGTGTAATATTTCTTTAAAATTTAACCTTTCTAAGAAGAAACTTGCTAACAACTATAGGGTCCGCCAAATAACTTTTTTTTTGAAAATGCTATAAAAAAAATTCTGAATATTTTCTCAATTTTTTTTTTAAGTACATACAATCCTTCCGGTTAATTGTGGAAACTAATTTCATTCTAATGGCTGTTGAGGGCACCCCACAAATAATAGTCCAAGGGTTGAATAGTTAAAAAAACGTTAGATGGCGGAATCTATATTTGAAAAAATTAATTCTAATGATAGGAAAATATCAATAATTTCTTAAAATTCACGAAATATTGTATTATCTATCTGTGTTATCTCTTCTCTGTAAGATATATTTTTCCTACCTAACGATGTTAAGGAGCATTCCTAGGAAGTTCATATTGAGATCTTAGCTAAATTTTTGTTTACTACCTATGGACCTGAACAGTAGAAAAAGGAATTTTTTAAAGTTTTTTTTTTCGATTTTTCTTATATGTTCACAATTTTGAAGAGCGTTATTCTACCTGCGGTGAAGTTTTCGGGTGTTTACATATAATACGCAGATGTGATTTTCGTATAACGTAGATATATATATATACATTCTGTTAACGCAAGCACTCCATACATAAGGATCACTAATGAGTTGTCTCAGCACAGGACAATGAAATACGTATACAAATATGTGTATGGTTCAGTTCTCCTCCTTTCCATTACCAAAAACAAAGATTTCATTCTTAAGAAGAAATTACTTGATCGAATTAGCTGAAATTCCAATGTATTACATTCAAAACTCATAGAAAGTCAATCAGTCGACCACTAATCAACAACACAAAAACTAATAATTTAATTTAATTAATTTATCCATAGAAAATTTAGGTTGGCATGTAGCAAATATACACACAACGTTCTGCATCGATTTCGCTGATATTTTCGTAGTATTTTCATCAACACCTCGGAAGTGTCAACGCCGTTAATTTGTATGTTTACTTGAATTAAATACGTCAATATTTAATTACTAAATTTTATGTTAATTTAAGCACATTAACATTGTCTTTAGGGTTTGGGGTTTCCCGGACTTTTTTCATTTCCCGAGAAAACGGGAATGAAAAGTTTCATTCCCGGGAATCCCGGGAATTCCCGGGAAAACATAATTTATTTTAGGTATGTCCAATATGGTTTAAAATATCAATATTGGTGTGTTTTTTAACCCATTAAAGTACACCGTACACGTTCGTGTACACTATTTAAAGGTTTTCGTACATTTTTGATAATTTTCAATATGAATGCAATTCCTAACAAATCTATATGGCACAAGGAATCGGGAAGAACAAAACAAAATAATAATAATCTAAAAATAAATATTTATACACTCCACGAGAGTATTATGTCTTTGTGCATTTGTTTGTAACACCCAAAAGGAAACGAGATAGACCCATTGTTAATTATACCGATCGTCTTAGTATCACTTTCTGAGTCGATTTAGCAATGTCCGTCTGTCTGTCTGTCCGTCCGTCCGTCCATCTATTCTTGTAATCACGATACAGGTCGCAATTGTAGACAGAACCAAATGAAACTTTGCACAACGACGTTTTTCGGGATAAGAAAATCGGTTCAGATTTAGATATAGCCCCCATACGAATTTCACTTCCGATTTGACTCTTTTCACTCTAGATACCACATATTACAACAGATTTTCTTTAAAATTGGCAAAACATCTTATATTGTAACTAGAAACACCTGTGGTAAAAATGTGTTAGATCGGTTCAGATTTATATATAGCTCCCATACAAATTTTTCTCTCGATTTGACTTTTTCCGCTCTAGAAACCACATATTGTATCAGATTGTCTTCAGATTTGGTAAAACATCTTATATTTCCACTAGAAACTCCCATGGTGAATATCGGTCAGATCGGTTCAGATTTATATATAGCTCCCATACAAATTTCGCTCCCGATTTGACTTTTTCCGCTCTAGAAACCACATATTGTATCAGATTGTCTTCAGATTTGGCAAAACATCTTATATTTAAACTAAGAACATCTGTGGTGAAAATAGGTCAAATCGGTTCAGATTTAGATATAGCCCCCATACAAATGTCGTTCCCGATTTGACATTTTCCTCTGTAGAAACCACATATTGTACTCGATTTTCTTTAAATTTGGCACAACATCTTATAATCTTACTAGAAACACCTATGCAAAAATTGGGTAAGATCGGTTCAGATTTAGATATTGCCCCCACATAAATGTCGCTCCCGATTTGACTTTTTCCGCTTTAAATGCCACATATTGTGCTCGATTTTCTTTAAATTTCGCACAACATCTTATAATCTAACTAAACAAAACTATGGTGAAAGTGGGTAAGATCGGTTCAGATTTAAATATAGCCCCCATACAAATGTCGCTACAGATTTGACTTTTGCCGCATTAAAAGCCACATATTGTGCTCGATTTTCTTTAAATTTCGCACAACATCTTATAATCTAACTAAACAAAACTATGGTGAAAGTGGGTAAGATCGGTTCAGATTTAAATATAGCCCAATTTCAAATGTTGCTCCCATAAGTTTAACCGATTTTGGCCAAACTATACATTTTATATTTCAACTATTTCGTTCCAGGTTTCAATATATCCTCATACAAATGTCCTTTCCGATATAAAATTTTTTGTCAAACACATACATTTACAGGATACAAAAAACCTTCCCGTTTTCACTTTTTCACCGAATTGAATTGTATTCGGATTGAAAGTGGAGTGTATCATAGAGTCGGCCTCGCTCGACTTTAGCCTTTCCTTACTGGTTTTTTATTGCAGTAGTTATTACGAAAATAATTGAAAAGAAAATTAATAAATAAAAATAACATTAGGGTTTAAAATTTAGGGTTAAAATACTGACATATTATAAATTAAAAACGAACGATTTGGTTAAAATATTTAAGAAATTATTTTCAATTTTAAAAATATTTTACTCTACCCAAATCAGAAAGGAGTGGAGGGTCATAATATTGGAATCACAAGCACAACGGACTGACACCTACACTAGATTCAAAATTAAAAGTAAAATGTTTAAGGAAACAAAGAACTTGTATGACTGAGAATGTTATGGCGTGTTTAATTTGGAAGATTCGTTCGTCTAGAGAGGAAAATATTTTACAGAAAAAGAGGGAAAATATTCTAAACTGTAGAAGCAATAGATACATTAAAAATTTTAATATTAATTAAATAAATTCATAAAAAATAAAAACATTGAAATATGCAGTCCTTAGCTCTCACAAATGGACATTTAAATATTTCTATTCATATCAAAGAGCGTAAATATACTAGAGGGAAAACTCGCTCTTTGTATGTTAACTTGCAGAAATGCGAGCTATACCACCGAACAGCAATAACATTTGCTTCTGCAAAGTACAATTGTTTGTCGTTATTTTACAGTTTTTATAAATTTTTGCTATGAAATTCAAATATTTTTCAAACATTTAGCAATCACCCACACGTATTCATTTCGTTTTCGTGTATATTTGTGTATTTTGTTGTAAAAATCTAACATGAATTTAACATCAGCATTTGCTGTTATTGACCAGCGTTGCGTCGATAATAACAGAAAAAGAGCGACATTTCTTGTTTTGTATATAGATGGTCTTTGATTCATATTAAATTTCTCTTGAAAATTTCCAAGTGAACAATTTTAAATTCCATCCCTATTTTTAGACCTTTACTTACCGGTTTCACATGTAAAGAAAATTCTTCTTTGAGAAGAATTTCACCTTTTTTTCGTCGATTTTTTGGGGAAAACAAGAAATTTAATGTCAGCAATAGTATTGTTAGTATGATGTTTCTGTTTCACGATAAAAATCTTGCAAATATCTTCATAAAAAATGTGTATTCCCCTTATCTGGTTTTCGCAAATTTCCTTTTATATAGTAAAACTAAATTAGTGCATAAAATTATCAATAAAACATTTTTTTAACATTTCCCGGGAATACGGGAAATGTTAAAAAAATGTTTTATTGATAATTTTATAAAAACGATTCGGGAATTCCCGGACCCCAAACCCTAATTGCCTTATAGTGTATTAGATAAACACACGTATGTAGATGTAAATTTTAGAAAATAAATTATGCGTGAGTGTACGTTGTGTGGGTTTAGTTGGACACATAGCAAAAGAGATTATCTGATGTAGTGATACCCTCCTAACTCAATCCCTACAAGGTTTTCATGGCAACGCTGGACTACAAAAATTTCAGCCAAAATATTAGACAAATCTGTGTCAAATTTCACCCAAACAATTCAATATGAGTTCATAGGTAGCGGTACGTTTAAAATAAAAAATGAGAAATTTTGCTTAATTTTTACCCTCCACCACCATAGATAGAGTTTGTAACACATTAAAATATTGACCTGAGACCCTATAAATTATATATATTCCTGATCGTCATAAAATTCTAATATTTATAGTATAATATTTAATGTGTTTTTTAATATGTCTGCTTATATTTACTTGATATTTGATGTACATAAAGTAATGTTTATTTGTAGGGGGTCAAATGGGGCAAAAAGGGATTAAAATGGTACATATCAAACCACAGCAACAAGAAAATTCGAAATTCAGTGTGTACCTTCCTCTAATTGAGTAGATACATAATATAAAATTATTTTTTTCCAAATTCGTAATTTAAAGGTTTTAATGGTAATAGAGGTATAAAAATGGTACCAACCAAACTGCTTCACCTAGAAAAAGGAAACAAGGTGTATACATTCCTCTGATTGCGTAGACATAAAATAAAGAGACTTCCGAAAGTCGTACTTTTAAGAGTTAAAATGGGGGATACGGGATGGAAATGGAACCAGCCAAATTGTCGCAGCTAGAATCATGGAATTCGGTGTATACATTCCATTGACTACATACACACGCAAAATACAACGATTTTTCCAAATTCGTACTTTATTTTTTGTTTCCTTTACGACACTGTGGACGTGAGAGATAATGGATTTTCAAAATTTATACTTATGTATTTCCATTCAATTAGAATGGAAATACAACCAACCAAACGGCTGTAGCTTAAACTGAACCCACTATCCCCCAATGTTTAGGGTTTTTAAGTTTATTTGAATATTGCTGCCTTACGTTTACGTTTTGAATTGGCTTAAAGTATTATTTCGATGTACAGTTGCGGTCAAAATAATAGCAACGCACCACAGCTTAGCATACATTTTCATATATTTATTGGTGTGATTATTATTTTTTATTGCTACTACTGCATTAAATGCTGTGTAATGAGGTTACAAACACAAAATAATTGTTTATTTGGTGATATGATTTTAATTGTTTTAGAAATTTCACATTTTTCGGACTATTCGACATTTTGGACCGGTCAAAATAATAACAGAATTCAAAAAATCTGAAGAAAAAGGAATCTTATCTCATTTTTATACACTCCACGAGAGTATTATGTCTTTGTGCATTTGTTTGTAACACCCAAAGGGAAGGGAGATAGACCCATTGTTAATTATGCCGATCGGCTTAGAATCACTTTCTGAATCGATTTAGCAATGTCCGTCTGTCTGTCTGTCTGTCCGCCTGTCCGTCTGTCCATCTATTCTTGTAATCACGATACAGGTCGCAATTGTAGACATAACTAAATGAAACTTTGCACAATGAAGTTTTTCGGGACAAGGACGAACGCTATTTAATTTGAAGAAAATCGGTTCAGATTTGGATATAGCCCCCATACGAATTTCACTCCCGATTTGACCCTTTTCACTCTAGATACCACATATTTCAACAGATTTTCTTCTAAATTAGCCAAACATCTATAGTTCAACTAGAAACACCTGTAGTAAAAATGTATTAGATCGGTTCAGATTTATATATAGCTCCCATACAAATTTCGCTCCCAATTTGAATTTTTCCGCTCTAGAATCCACATATTTCAACAGATTTTATTCAAAATTGGCAAAACACCTTATATTTCAACTGGAAACACCTGTTTTAAAAATATCTTACATCGGTTCAGATTTATATATAGCTCCCATACAAATTTCCATCCCAATTTGAATTTTTCCGCTTTAGAATCCACAGATTTTCCTTTAAATTCGCAAAACACCTTATATTTCAATTGGAAACACTTGTGGTAAAAATGTGTTAGATCGGTTCAGATTTATATATAGCTCCGCTCTAGAATCCACATATTTCAACAGATTTTCTTCAAAATTCGCAAAACACTTTATATTTCAACTGGAAACACCTGTGGTAAAACTGTGTTAGATCGGTTCATATTTATATATAGCTCCCATACAAATTTCGCTCCCAATTTCAATTTTTCCTCTCCAGAATTCCACCTTTATTGAAAATGGATCACATCGGTTCAGATATACATATAGCTCTCATACAAATTTCGTTCCCCCAGAATCCGCGTATCTTCAGAGAATTTTTTTAAAATTGAGCATAACAACTAGAACAACTTATTGTGAAAGTTAGTCACTTCATTCCAGGTTTGGATATTTGTATAGGGGCTACAAATATTATTTTTGATTTGACAAATTGGACCAGGTCATATTAGCCTGTGATTAGGAAACATAGAAAAAATTTCCCCGTTTTCACTTTTTTACTGAATTGAATTGTATTCCCATAGAAAGTGGAGTGTATCATATAGTCGGCTCCGCCCGACTTTAGCCTTTCCTTACTTGTTTCACTTCGATTTGATGTTATAAATAAGTTATTATGAAATGTACACTATTTCTGAAATGTTATTGTTTTATTTTTTTTTAACTCTGAGGGTAAATCATATAGTGAAGTTCGATTTTTTTCTAGTATTCCATTAAAATTATCAAAAATTCGATATTATAAGAAGAAAAAACAAAAACACGTCAAAAAAAAAAAACAAAATTACGAAATAAATATACGTATAGTAATTAATTTAAATAATGGAATAAATAGTTTTTTTTATCAGACTTCATCTATTATTTATTTATGCAATTTTTGTCTCAAAGACGATATAGTCTACCATCGAAAAAAAAATAATAAAGTTTCCATAATTTGATTCCACATATACTCTAATGAGTATATATATTCTGTAAACTAACGTTTTTGTTGTATTTGCTTGTTTAGGCAAAATGTAAACAAAATTACAAATTATGCGAAATTTACAAAAGTTAGTAGTATTTTTAGTAGTATTAGTTTAGTATTTTTTGTTACAAATGTTGAAAATTTTCACAAAATTAAATGTCCACGATATAATTATTTATAATATACAAATAATAGTCATCAATTTATGCGAAATTTACAAAAGTTAGTAGTATTTTTAGTAGTATTAGTTTAGTATTTTTTGTTACAAATGTTGAAAATTTTCACAAAATTAAATGTCCACGATATAATTATTTATAATATACAAATAAAATTAACTTTTTAATTATTTTCTGAAAATTAAACTCTATGACTCGACGTAACAACAAAAACCCCAAAATTTCAGCACCAAAATTTACTTTATTAAGTCACGCTGAATATCTACCATGTAACAATAAATATCATCTTCTCCAGTAGCAACTTCACTGCAAGCCTAAGTAGGCGAAAAAATCAATATGAAACTATTCAATAATCACAAAAATTGCAATAAATTAAATGAAATTCAACTGAAGAAGAAAACTAAAGGACTAACTGCGAATGAATGGAAGTAGTAACTGTCCTTTCCTTTTCTGGAAAAAAACATTATTTCTGTACTTCCGCTTTAGCTCCATTCTTTTCTTCCGTTCGGTATCTGATTCGGCTTCTTTTCAGACGTGTATGTACTCATATACTCGTAACAATTCTTGTGGATACATTGCAACAGTAGTGGAGTGTGGCCATAAAGATTATTGGAAGTTTTGTTGTTTTGAAGTATTGCAATTTCTCGAAAGACAAGGTATAGCGAACTATTTGGGGTATAATAAGTGAAACAAGGGGCGTTAAGTTCGGTCAGGCCGAATCTATATATATATAAATGAATCTGTGTTTGTATGTTTGTTTGTTCTTTATAGCAGCCTAAACTACTGAACCTATCTTCTTGAAATTTTCACAGTATGTTCATGCTGAACGGTTATATACTTTTTTGATATTTTCAGTGGGCGTAGCGCCTCCCACACAATTTGGGGATTTATTCGTTTTTTATAAATTAGCATATTCGGAATACTGTTGCAGCTAGAGTCTTGAATTTTTGTGAAAGTTCACTAATTATTAGTCTGTACAGTTGTGTCAAAAAGGGGCGGTATTGGAAAAGTGGGCGTGGCACCTCCCATACGAAATTAAAACCTATTATTGAATATTGTCAGTTCTATGTCACATAGACTGCTGTAATTTTGTGTAAGTGCATCTAGCATCAATGTACATAGCTGTGCCAAAAATGGGCGGTATTGGAAAAGTGGGCGTGGCACCTCCCATACGAAATTAAAACCTATTATTAAATATTGTCAGTTCTATGACACATAGAGTGCTGTAATTTTGTGTAAGTGCATCTAGCATCAATGTGCATAGTTGTGCCAAAAATGGGCGGTATTGGAAAAGTGGGCGTGGCACCTCCCATATGAAATTAAAACCTATTATTAAATATTGTCAGTTCTATGACACATAGAGTGCTGTAATTTTGTGTAAGTGCATCTAGCATCAATGTGCATAGTTGTGCCAAAAATGGGCGTTATTGGAAAAGTGGGCGTGGCACTTCTCATACGAAGTTAAAACCTATTATTGAATATTGTCAGTTCTATGACACCTAGAGTGCTGAAATTTTGTGTAAGTGCATCTAGCATCAATGTGCATAGTTGTGCCAAAAATGGGCGGTATTGGAAAAGTGGGCGTGGCACCGCCCATACGAAGTTAAAACCTATTATTGAATATTGTCAGTTCTATGACACCTAGAGTGCTGTAATTTTGTGTAAGTGCATCTAGCATCAATGTGCATAGTTGTGCCAAAAATGGATGGTATTGGAAAAGAGGGCGTGGCACCTCCCATACGAAATTAAAACCTATTATTGAATATTGTCAGTTCTATGACACATAGAGTGCTGTAATTTTGTGTAAGTGCATCTAGCATCAATGTCCATAGTTGTGCCAAAAATGGATGGTATTGGAAAAGTGGGCGTGGCACCTCCCATTCGAAATTAAAACCTATTATTGAATATTGTCAGTTCTATGACACATAGAGTGCTGTAATTTTGTGTAAGTGCATCTAGCATCAATGTGCATAGTTGTGCCTCAAATGGGCGGTATTGGAAAAGTGTGCGTGGCACCTCCCATACGAAGTTAAAACCTATTATTGAGTATTGTCAGTTATATGACACCTAGAGTGCTGAAATTTTGTGTAAGTGCATCTAGCATCAATGTGCGTAACTGTGCCCAAAAAAATGGGAGATATTGGAAATAAGGGCGTGGTACCTTCAATACGAAGTTAAAGCCTATTATCGAATATATTCAGCTACAATACTTATTTTTTGTGTGAGTGCATCTAGCATAAACCTGCGTAGGTGTGCCAAAAATGGACGGTATTGGGAAAGTGGGTGTGGTACCTCACATACGAAATTAAAACATATTATCGAATATGGTCAGTAGGTGTCATAGACCTAGAGTGCTGATATTTTGTGTGAGTTGATCCAGTGTAAATAGTTGTGCAAAGATGGGCGTGACCTTCCCATCTGAAATTAAAACCGGTTTTAGAGTATTTCGACACCGAGATGGGCGGAAAGTGGCCGTGACCCTTCCCATACGAAATTAAAACCAGTTTTTTTGAGTATATTCTACAACGATATTCCTATATTGTTGTGTGAGTTAATTTAGTTGGAACCTGCTTAGGCAATATACAAATGGGCGGGATTTAAAAAATGGCGCATTTTTGATTTGAATTTTGTAAAATTACACGTTTTCTGTGGATTTTCTTAGCACAATATTAAAGAAAGGTTATAAAAAGAAAAATATTCATTCGCCAACAGCCGACTTAAGTCAAGAAAACGGAAATTATATTAACTTTTTAGTTTTTGTGTTGTTTGATTAGTGAACAATTTGATTGATTTTCTATGTGTTTTTAATGTAATGTAATTTCATCTTAAGAATGAAGTTTTTTTAGGTAATGGAAAGGAGGAGAATCACATTTAACAAAAAATCAATTTGATTTTGACATTTTTTCAATTATTCGTCGTAAACTAAAGTTCTCCATGGAACATATCCATTTCTTTATTATCTCAGGGAAGAACCTTGATTATAATTGGTGCATATATTACCGATCAGGACAAAAATTAATATGAAAGCAGATTTTAATTTTACCGTTTGTTTTTTTGCATGGCGAAGCGGGCGGGGGTTCAGCTAGTATTATATATATTAGAGTGGCTTCAAAATAAAAGTAGTGGATGTTCCCGACTAAAATGAAAGATTCATTTGTTTTATGTCTTCTCCCAATATATTTCGCTTTTATCATTGTCCGTTCGTGAGCTGGACGCGTTCAAAATAACTTCTATAAATCAGGTTTTTCTTGAATAAAATTCACGGTGAAAATTGTATTTAGAAACAAGTAAGGAAAGGCTAAAATCAGGCGGCCCGACTATATAATACCCTACACCACTCCCTGCGTATATACCTCGCTCTGCTTACTAAACCCAGGTGTTTCATGGGTGCAATTTTATGTAGTTCGTATAAATTATACAGTATACTATAAATTAATCTTTAGTCAAATTTAACGAATATGGTAAAATTTATGAAAATAATTTTCATTATGTTACTCATTCATATGATGGGCCCATATACAAACCAAATCGGTGACATGCCATCTCATTGTAGCTGCGCCTAGTGAAAAATATAACCATTATATTCATCAAGATTGAGTGTAATAAGTGAATCCAGAGTGTTATCAATAAATCGGAATGTGCATATGAGCGGTGACAATATATTTACGTAATGGTTATATGGTCCATGGTAATATGAACCAGCAAAAAAATGGAAGTTCCGTAGGAATCACGTTTTAATCGCATCTCAAAATCCAAATGTAAATTTCTCCTCGCTTTTGAGAAAGTTCATTAAAAACTCCCAAAAAAGTCTATTATATGTTAATATCCCATAATATTTTACGAATAGCAATTTCGAGGGTGAATGGGAACGATTTTTTAGTATGGGAAGGTTTTATTGCTAGGAAGGTTTTATTGAAAATTGGCGGCAGGTCTATCACAAAATTTGGGGCCTGTGCCAAAAATATGGGCCTATATAGTTCTGATTCACGGTAGGTATTCCTATTAGAAATATATCATAATCTTCAACTTTTGATCAAGACCCGATGTGAGGAGAAGGTTCTAGATCGGTAATAGAGTAAAACGGGGCCCCATTTGTATGGGGATATACCCTTATATGGACCCATATATCTGACTTTCATAGTAGCTGTTTCTAGTGGAAATATATCTGATTTGATATATATATATATAAACGTCTGACTTTCAAAGTAAGCATTCTTATTTGATGATCTGCAAAATATTATCAAGATCCAATGTAATACGTGTGTTCTAGGGCTGTAATAATAAAAATTGGGGCCCATGTGTCAGGGCATGAAAAGTGGACCCTTAAATATTACTTTCACAGTAGGAATTCTTAGTTGAAATATAGGGCCCGCCAAATAACTTTTTTTTTGAAAATGCTATAAAAAAACTACTGAATATTTTCTCAAATTTATTTTTTTTTTGAAAGTACAATCCTTCCGGTTAATAATGGAAAATAATTTCATTCAAATAACTGCCTCGGCTCCCCACAAATAATAGTCCAACGGTTGAATAGTTGAAAAATCGTTAGATGGCGGACCCTATATAAGATGGTCTGCAACATTTTAGCAAGATCTAATGTAAGGTGTGGGTTATAGCGCGATAATTGTGTAAATTGCGGGCGAGATCCAATGCACGATATGGGTTCTAGAGCTGTATTAGAGTAGAATGGGGGCCCAATTATTAAGGGGGTTATTCCAAAGTATGGGCACATATATTTGACTTTCATAGTATGTATTCTTAGTTGAAATATAATATAATATGCAAAATTTGAAAAACTTTCGATGTAGAGAGATAATAATAACAAGTAAGGAAAGGCTAAAGTCGGGCGGGGCCGACTATATAATACCCTACACCACTCCCTACGTATGTACCTTGCTTTGATTACTAAACCCAGGTATTTCATGGGAGCAATTTTATGTAATTCATACAAATTATATAAATTATATTCATATAATTTATATGCTATAAATTCATCTTTAGTCAAATTTAACGAATATGGTAAATAATATGGTAATTGATCCAATTGTCCGACAGACAAATACAAATTATACAGTAGTTAACCAAAGTCCAAAGTATGGACATATGGGCATCACCCAAACAATTCTCATTGCAATTCAATTCGGTAAACAATTGAAATCGGGAAGGATTTTTGCATCCTGTAGATGTATGTGTTTGACAAAAAATGTTAAATCGGAAAGGACATTTGTATGGGGGTATATTGAAACCTGGAACGATGTGACCCGCTTTCACCATGTATGTTTATTGGTGAAATATAATATTTAAAATTTAGCCAAAATCGGTTAAACATTCGGGAGCAAAATTTGTATGAGGGCTATATCTAAATCTGAACCGATCTTACTCACTTTCACCATAGGTTTTTTAGTTGGATTATAAGATGTTGTGCCAATTTTAAAGAAAAAGGGGTACACTATGTAGATTTTAGAGCGGAAAAAGTCAAATCGGGAGCGACATTTGTATGGGGGCTATATCTAAATCTGAACCGATCTTACCCAATTTTTGCATACGTGTTTCTAGTTGGATTATAAGATGGTCTGCCAAATTTAAAGAAAATCGGGTAGAATATGACGTTTCTAGAGCGGAAAATGTCAAATCGGGAGCGACATTTGTATGGGGGCTATATCTAAATCTGAACCGATCTTACTCACTTTCACCATAGGTTTTTTAGTTGGATTATAAGATGTTCTGCCAAATTTAAAGAAAATCGGGTACAATATGTCGTTTCTAGAGCGGAAAATGTCAAATCGGGAGCGACATTTGTATGGGGGCTATATCTAAATCTAAACCGATCTTACCCAATTTTTGCATACGTGTTTCTAGTTGGATTATAAGATGTTCTGCCAAATATAAAGAAAATCGGGTACAATATGTGGTTTCTAAAGCGGAAAAAGTGAAATCGGGAGCGACATTTGTATGGGGGATATATCTAAATCTGAACCGATCTTACCCAATTTTTGCATACGTATTTCTAGTTCGATTATAAAATGTTGTGCCAAATTTAAAGAAAATCGGGTACAATATGTCGTTTCTAGAGCGGAAAATGTCAAATCGGGAGCGACATTTGTATGGGGGCTATATCTAAATCTGCACCGATCTTACCCAATTTTTGCATACGTGTTTCTAGTTCGATTATAAGATGTTCTGCCAAATTTAAAGAAAATCGGGTACAATATGTCGTTTCTAGAGCGGAAAATGTCAAATCGGGAGCGACATTTGTATGGGGGCTATATCTAAATCTGAACCGATCTCACCCAATTTTTGCGTACGTGTTTCTAGTTGGATTATAAGATGTTCTGCCAAATTTAAAGAAAATCGGGTACAATATGTCGTTTCTAGAGCGGAAAATGTCAAATCGGGAGCGACATTTGTATGGGGGCTATATCTAAATCTGAACCGATCTTACCCAATTTTTGCATACGTGTTTCTAGTTGGATTATAAAATGTTCTGCAAAATTTAAAGAAAATCGGGTACAATATGTGGTTTCTAAAGCGGAAAAAGTGAAATCGGGAGCGACATTTGTATGGGGGCTATATCTAAATCTGAACCGATATTACCCAATTTTTGCATACGTGTTTCTAGTTGGATTATTAGATGTTCTGCCAAATTTAAAGAAAATCGGGTACAATATGACGTTTCTAAAGCGGAAAATGTCAAATCGGGAGCGACATTTGTATGGGGGCTATATCTAAATCTGAACCGATTTCACCCAATTTTTGCGTACATGTTTCTAGTTGGATTATAAGATGTTCTGCCAAATTTAAAGAAAATCGGGTACAATATGTCGTTTCTAGAGCGGAAAATGTCAAATCGGGAGCGACATTTGTATGGGGGCTATATCTAAATCTGAACCGATCTTACTCAATTTTTGCATACGTGTTTCTACTTGGATTATAAGATGTTCTCCCAAATTTAAAGAAAATCGGGTACAATATGTCGTTTCTAGAGCGGAAAATATCAAATCGAGAGCGACATTTGTATGGGAGCTATATCTAAATCTGAACCGATCTCACCCAATTTTTGCATACGTGTTTGTAGTTGGATAATAAGATGTTCTGCCAAATTTAAAGAAAATCGGGTACAATATGTCGTTTCTAGAGCGGAAAATGTCAAATCGGGAGCGACATTTGTATGGGGGCTATATCTAAATCTGAACCGATCTTACTCAATTTTTGCACACGTGTTTCTACTTGGATTATAAGATGTTCTGCCAAATTTAAAGAAAATCGGGTACAATATGCCGTTTCTAGAGCGGAAAATATCAAATCGGGAGCGACATTTGTATGGGGGCTATATCTAAATCTGAACCGATTTCCTCCAAATTCAATACCGATGGTCCTTGGCCAGAAAAAATAACTTCTGCCAAGTTTCATGATAATCGGAAAACAAT
This sequence comes from Polietes domitor, assembly GCA_947397865.1. Taxonomy (NCBI): domain Eukaryota; kingdom Metazoa; phylum Arthropoda; class Insecta; order Diptera; family Muscidae; genus Polietes; species Polietes domitor. The sequence continues at coordinate 160,287,080 of OX377618.1, forward strand.
TGCGACCTGTAGAGTGCGAACAAGCTTAGATGGTCAGCAGACGGACAGACAGACATCGTTAAATCGATTCAGCTGGAGATTCTAAGCCGATCAGTATACTTAAAGGTGGGTCTAGCTCGATTATTTCTTAGTGTTACACACATTTGGCGCGAAACTAACTTATAATACCCTGGTCCACGAAGTGGTGTAGGGTATAAAAACCTGCTAGAAATTCAAATCTGGTCGGAGCCTTATCAAACCATATCAAGAATAGAGGGTAGAATTTTAACATTTTTGTGCAATTGTTGTGGGTTAAATGTGATGTAAATACTGAAATATGGGGTTATTTCCATCGTAAACACATTCCAGTCTTACAAAAAGCTAATTTTTGAAAATTAACATCTGAAATTTTGGTCTTTTAGTGCACAAATTGGAAGGAAAACTTTACATAAGATGTTACAATAAAACTTTGCGACATGATTTCCCTCCCAAGAACGTGATTATATAGAAGTGAAACTATAGGTCACTAATAAGAAAACTCATACTCAGTTTTTTATTTCGTCTTTTTTACAGGACTTTTTATTTCCAAAGGATGTAAATGTTTCAATAATTTAGTTTCGTACTTTTGCGTACCATACAATGGCGATATGGGTATCAAATGAAAGAGAAGAAAATCTGCTAAATACACTTTTAATTTCTATCTATGTTAATTTAGCATTTCCCTTTATAAAGTTTATGTAGATTATTCATGTTTTATTTTTTAAGGGAGAAAATTTGAAATGGTTGAATTTTTTTCCAAAAATTTGCTTTATATAAGACTAGAATGTGTTTACGATGCAAATAACCCTATATTTCAGTTTCTACTTCACATTTAACCCACTCAGTATTAACAGTAGGAAAAAAATTGCGGGCCTTAATGGGTTAGCAAATTCCAAAAATTTGCAATTGGTTATCAATACCTCTCCAACGAGCCCCTAAAACATAATTCGAACTAAAAAGGTGGAAGTTATTGCGGTTTTTATAAAAAATGCATCAAAATTTGCACTAAAATAGTATAAATCTGTCCTTTATATTGGACCATACTACATGTTTTTAATATGGTTTGATAAGGCTCGGGTCGGATTTTAATTTCTAGCGGCTTTTTTCTCAATACCATTCTCATGGAGAATTTTATTAAAGAAAAGCCTGATTTATTGATGTTATTTTGAACGCGCCCAGCTCACGAATGGTCAATGATAAACGCGAATAAAATTTTGGAGAACACATAAAACAAACCAATCTTTCATTTCAGTCGGGAACATCAACAACATTTTTTCGTTCCTCACAAAAGAAGCCTCTCTAATATATATACCTCATCACGGAGTGTAAAATATTACCGGTAGATTAGAGGCTATCGACTTTACATAGAAGTGCAGTAATATATTACAAAAATTTTGAGTACAACAAATTAGTAACATTACTAGTAAATTATTGGTAACAACAATATACTATTATATTTACAATAAAAAAACTTGTTTTAAGGTCGAAGCTATAAATATTTCTATATAGCGAGATAGGCATCGACTATTTCTTTGAAAATATGTTCATCCGTCTGGCTGGATGGTATAATGCTACTGACTTTGTCAAACTGACCACCAAAACGACTCAAGAGAAGTTTTACCAAGTTAATACAAATATGAATTTTCTTAGGGTTTTTTTTTTTTGAGATAGCATAACCGTTAATATGAAATGACTAAACTGGTTGTAATTTTGATGTGACATTTTTAAATATATTTTAGATTGAAATCTGTGCGAAATTATCGACTTTCGTAAAAAGAGATGTGCAAAATTTCAAATGAAGCAAATTTAAAATTCGCATATTTTCAGATATTGTTGTCTTTTCGCGAAAAATTTGTTTGTTGTTATACCCTCCACTAGGGTAGGGTGTTATGGCTTTGTGAATTTGTTTGTAACACCCAAAAGGAAGCGAGATAGACATATGCCGATCGACTTAGAATCACTTTCTGAATCGATTTAGCCATGTCTGTCTGTCGGTCCGTCCATATATTCTTGTAATCAAAGTACAGGTCGCAATTATTGTCCGATCCAAACAAAAATTGGCATAAGTGTGTTTTTCGAATCAAGGACGAATTTGAAGCAAATCGGATCAGATTTAGATATAGCCCCATACAAATGTTGCTCCCGATTTGACTTTTTCCGCTCTAGAAACCACATATTCTACTCGACTTGCTTAACATTTAACGACTTGCTAATTGGAGACTTAACTCAGTTAAGTGTGCCCCAAAATGTTATGCTGGGACATGCCAGTTTTACGATGTTTGTATTTCCTATTCTATTTACAGTAATCCTCTTTACGGGTTGTTGGTTTTTTACCAAGTGTTGGCTGGCCTTAAGCCAATTGCTTAAACTCGTTTTCGGAGGCAAAGACAAACAGTTCTGCAAACATACATATGTATATAATATGTATATAAATAAGGGATCGGTACTTACCACACTCTAACGCTTACAGTTTTAGGTGACGCCAGTTTCTCGCTCTGAACAAAAAATTATTTCAGTTTGTCGAAAAAGAGCCAGCCGCACCACCACAAGCTCTAAAACTGCAATTGAATATCTTGTACTTGTAATGTATGAAAATGATTTATGCCGGCACATTAATGTTGGGCCATTTACTCGTTGTTGTTTTTTTTTGTCCTCACATGTTCGAGTCCTTTTTCCGTTTGTCCGGGAACGGTGGTTAAAGTCTGAATTTGTTGGATATATTCAGCTGATGATGATGGTGCTTCCTCAGTCAGACGACCGATAAGCAATAATTTGAAAAATAAACCGGATGTAATAGAGAAATTCAATGAGCATGCATGGCTTCGTTATGTCCTGCGCAAGAATATTTATGAGATTATTGCCATTTCGAAATTATTCATATGTATGTTTGTGGTGACATGGAATGTTTTGCAAAAGGGGATGCGATTATGCAAAACTTTTTAATGATGACAAATGTGAAATAGAGATTTATGTTTGGTGAAATGTTAAAAATGTTGCAGAACTGTGTGGTCTCTAAAGGGGAGAATAACATATATGTATGTCATTAGTTGTCGTCTCTGGTACTCAGCGGCACGGAAGTATTGGAGTTTGTTAAGATTTTTTACAAGTTAGGAATGGCTAATGTTGGACTCGGCCGACTATATGACATGCTCCATATACAGATTTTGAATATCAAATGTGGATGTCAAAATAAATATACCACATATTGACATATGTATATAAAGAGTGATTTTTTTGAGGTTAGGATTTTCATGCATTAGTATTTGACAGATCACGTGGGATTTCAGACATGGTGTCAAAGAGAAAGATGCTCAATATGCTTTGACATTTCATCATGAATCGTCTTACAAACGAACAACGCTTGCAAATTATTGAATTTTATTATCAAAATGCGTGCTCTGTTAAGAAAGTTCATTGCGCGCTTCCATTTTATGGTCAGTTTAATCGACCCACTGAAGCGGCTATTCGGGCTATTGTGACTAAATTTCGCACCAAATTTACATTGTTGGACATTAAACCACCAACACGCTTACGTAGAGTGCGAACTGAAGAAAATATCGCAGCTGTATCGGCCAGTGTTAATGATGACCACCAATTTTCGATTCGTCGCCGTTCGCACCAATTGGGTCTCTGTTACTCAAAAACGTGGAAATGCCAAAATTGGACTAAGCGGATGGACCACCTAAGACGCAGCCGCGGTCAACATTTAAATGAAATTATCTTCAAAAAGTAAATGTCATGGACCAATCTAACGTTTCAAATAAAGAACCGATGAGATTTTGCAAATTTTATGCGTTTTTTTAAAAAAAAAAAGTTATCAAGCTCTTAAAAAATCACCCTTTATTTTAATTTTTATACCCTCACTCTACAGAGAAAAAAAGTGTAACGCATTCAAGGAGTGACTTAAGACCCCAAGTATGTTTGCACCAAATCCGTTTCACGACATTTAAGGAATCGATTCACACTAGGCACATGGTAATATTTTAAGCTTAGTTTAAGTTTGAAGATGGACGAAATTGCCACGCCCCTTCTGGTACCTCCCACACAAATAGCCCATATTCCAATGATAATTTAAAACCCATATAACTTCCACACGGATAATAGGAATCAGCTATATTTTGGAATTTGATAATATTTTTGTAGTCACTTTAAGTGTACCAAATATGACGGGGTTTGCCACGCCTCTTCTAGTACCTTCAGTACCAATTCACGCAAAACTACGTAAAATTAAAGCCGTTATATCTTCTATATTGATGATCGGAATACTGTGAAATTTGATATTTAGCAATGCTTTTTTAGTAGTTACATTCGCATGGAATAAGGGCGATATTGCCACACCCCTTCTGGTACCTCCCACACAAAGTGGCATAAACTTTGGTTAGAATAAAACCGACTGGTAGACAAAATCATTTACAATTTGATATTTGAATATGTTTTTATAATCACTTTAAACCTAAAAAATATTTAAGCTTTAGCCACGCCCATTCTTGTACCTCCCACACAATTGTGTCCATCCTAGGTAATATTAAATCCTTCATAACTTCTATATCGGTGCACGATCCACTATGACTTGATGTTTGATCATGTTTTTTTAATTGTTTTATAAATGTGGAAGTTGGGATCATGGGACACGGACCTCCTAGTACCTTCCACACGACTTATCCTGCCCTACATAAAATTTTAATCCTTATAACTTCTTTATATATACTCCCTGAGAGTGAGGATATATAAGTCGGTTTAGCCGACTGAAGCTTACTTACTTATTATTAGGTCAATAATAATAAAAATAAAATTCGAAATTTAAACGATAAGAACTGAAATAGTATCAAGAGGAGCTTCACTGTTACACCCACAACGTGAGTTGTATTGTGTGTGTGGCATCTGCGGAAACACGTCAAATTTGTGTAAAAAAAACAAATGCTCCTAGGCAAACCAAAGTATAGTGTAGCAGATGTGACACTTATGATCAAATATATAATAACCGATTTTTGATGCACGGGTTTCAAAACAGATGTATTATTTCATCTCTCCCCAAAAACCAGTTTATTGTTTTATAGAATTTAACAAAAGTGTGAGTATATATATATATATATATATATATATATATATATATATAATATTAAAGAATGATACAATATACCGTCAACCATGACTGTTTCTACGAAATGATGATATTTACATTAAAAGGTAATGTTTAATGGTTATTAATTATTAATAATTACCTCCACCTCCAAGATGGAGGTATACTAAGTTTGTCATTCCGTTTGTAACACCATGAAATATCAACCTAAAACACTATAAAGTATATATATATTCTGTCTGTTGAAGGCACCCTAGCAACTAAACGAAAGGAGCCAGGACGTCTAAATTTTCGACAAATAGATCTAATAGTTGTAGAGCGGTTGGGATTGAAAGTGGGTGATATCGGTCTAGAGAGAAACATTTTTCCCTAACAAGGACAGAAAATACCCCTAATATGTTGAGTATTTAAACATGTTTTTCGAATATGTCTGCCTATATTATACTTGACATTCCGTAAAATTGCACCATAAAGCGATTCTTATTTGTAGTTGGACCCTACAAGGGGCAAAAATGGTACCTATTAAACGACAACAGATGGAAACACAAAATTCGGTGTGTACATTCGTCTAATTGAGTAGACACGTAAAATAAAATGTTTTTCTTCCAAATTCGAACTTTCAGTGGGAATATAGAGATAAAAATGGTGTCAACAAAACGACTTCGGTGTGTACATTCCTCTAATATAATGTACACGTAAAATAAAATGATTTTCGGATAAAATGATTTAGGGATAAAATTGGCACCCACCAAATGGCTGCAGCTAGAATAACGAAATTCGGCATGTGCATTCCTATAACTGTATAGACGTGTAAAATCAAGGAAACTTAAAAAATCTTTATGGGGAAAGGGTGCGATCTCTCGACACTCGTACTTTTTAGGCCAAAAAGTGTTAAAATTGTTGCCAAGCAAATGTCTGCATATAGATAATTATAAAGTTCGGTTTGTACATTTCCTCTGACTCTGTAGATGCGCAAGGATTTTTTTAAAATTTTTAATTGTAGGGAAAGCGGAGCAAAATAGAAATAGAATCATGAAATTCTTTTTATAAATTTCTCAGACTTCGTAGATGCGAAAAACATAAGTATGTCTCCAAAATCGTTCTTTCAGGAATAAAATGGGATAAAAGGAATAAAACTGGTAACAAGTAAAAGGCTATTGTGAACCAGAAAGATAATATAATTTCGATATTCGTACTTTGCCTTTCTGAAGAATTACTTTAATACTATCAAGCAATAAAAAACATAGTTTTAGACTTGCCCACTTAAATTAATTATTTAACATTATTTCAAAATTGTAATAATGAAACATGACAATTTATTTAGCTTATATCGGTATTAGCAAAAAATCAAAATTTTCCTAATATTTTCTTGCACTTATGTAACAGAGTAACAGTGCAATATTCTACGGGTAGTACTGAGGAATGCTATCCATGGTGAAGGGTGCATATGATTCGGACTGACCGAATTTAACGCCTTTTTACTTGCTTTGATTAAATTATTTTTTAAAAATCCATATAATACATTTCAAAATAATAAAAATATTGTGTACGCATTTTTGGAAAAAAATCACGAATCATGAACAATTAAACAGAGAATTTGACTAAGATTTTTTCAAGAAGGTGTGTTCATTCAATCGCCTGTAACTTCTGAAACACTTAACCGATTTTAATGTGATATACCTTGTATTGAAAATAATTTAAATTACTTCTAAAATATTGATGTGTTTTGGTATAGTCATGTTAGTTTTTTAAAGTTCTTACAATTTTATTTCTGTTATTTTGATTTACGAAATGATAACATAAATCCATTTTTTTTAAATTTTAAAGTATTATTAGATGTCTTCTTCGGAAGTGGTGAAATGATGTGTTCTATTTTCTACGATTTTTTATTTTATTTTAGCAAAATCAACCAGAATTTCCCTTACTTTATATTTACTTACATTTTCTTCGGTTTACAAAGGGCAAAATAGGTTCAGCGAAAAAAATTTTTCCTAACAATGACTGAAATTAACATCCCGCTATGAAAAACATTTTTAGATGACTCTTCCTCTTATGAATATTTTTCCAATATAATGAAATTTCACAGTTAATTTAAGTAGATTTAAATACCCAGCAAAAAACGAAGAAGTACTTCCACTAGAAGTGCTTTTTAATCGCATCCTAAAATGCAGAATGAACACATTTCCCGCTTCTCAGAAAGAAACTTATTATTGTTTTGTGTATCAAGAACGAACGCTATTTAATTTGAAGCAAATCAGTTCAGATTTAGATATAGCCGCCAAACAAATTTCGCTTCCAATTTGACTTTTTCCGCTCTGGAAACCATATATTGTTCCCAATTTTCTTTAAATTTGGCACAATATCTTATTATCAAACGACAAATACCTGTGAGAAAGCGAGTAAGATCGGTTCAGATTTAGATGTAGCCTCCGTACATATGATGCTCCCGATATGACTTTTTTCGGTTCAGCAACCACATATTTTACCCGATTTCCCTCAAACAAATTATAATCCCACAACAAATTATAATCCAGCTAGCAATATATATGGTGAAAGCGAGTAAGATTTTGATATAGCCCCCATACAATGATATGATTTGACTTTTTCCTCTCTAGAAACCACATATTTTACCCGATTTTGTTCAATATTGGCACAACACCTTATAATCCAAATAGAAACATCTGTAGTAAAAGTGGGTCAGATCGGTTCAGATTTAGATATAGCTCCCATACAAAATTTGCACTCGATTTGACTTTTCTGCCCTAGAGACCACATATTATAACCGATCCATTTGAAATTTGGCTTATTTTGGTTTTGACTCTAGATATAGTCCCCATTCGAACTTCACTCCAGATTTGACCCTTTTCACTCTAGATACTACATATTTTAACAGATATTCTTCAAAATTGGCAAAACATCTTATATTTCAACTATAAACATCTGTGGTAAAAATGTGTTAGATTGGTTCAGATTTATATATATAGCTCCCATACAAATTTCGTTCCCAATTCGCTCTAGAAACCACATATTTTATCAGATTATCTTCAAATTTGGCAAAACATCTTATATTTAAACTAGGAAGACCTGTGGTGAAAATTGGTCAGATCGGTTCAAATGTATATATAGCTCCCATACAAATTCCGCTCCCAATTCGCTCTAAAAGCAACGCCTTATATTACAACTAGAAACATCTATCGTGAAAGTGAGTTAAATCGGTTCAGATTTTTATACAGCTCCAATACACATTTCCGGATTACATCTTTTCCGCTCTAAAAACCAGATAATTTAACTGATTGTCTGCAAATTTGCCACAGCATGCTGCAGCACCTTATATATCAACTGAGAGCATCTACACCCCACATATATATCAATTTTTCCCCGAATTCAACTGTAGTGGTGTAGAAAGTGCAGGGTGTCTTATAGGCGGCCCCGTCCGACTTTAGTCTTTTCTTACTTGTTTATTTTGCGTCCGTGACATATTTATAATGTGGTTCTTAATAATTACCAAGAAAAAGAACACCAACGAAATAGAAATTTCATAAATACGAGCATCGGTTAAAAATTCATTAATGAAGATCCAAGATAACAAGAAGGATCTATATTTCACTTCTTGGGATCCTCTTTTTTGTTGGATAGTAAATAAATGTGCTCTATGGTGGAGGGTAAGGTGCGGCCCGTTCTAACTTATCGCCCTTTTTACTTGTTGTTTTAATAGAAACATTATTTGCAATACATTATTGCAATTGCATGCTAATTTTTCAGAGACTTAACAAGTTGCAAGGAAACAGCCACCAATAGTTCTTCTACATATATAAAGGGTGATTTTTTAGCTATTATCTTTTTGGCAACACTGGTTTAAACAGCTGATGCACGTTTCGTGTTTTGTTTCACTGTCAAACATCTTCAGTTTGGTCTATAATTTAACCATGAATCGTCTTACAAACGAACAACGCTTGAAAATTATTCAATTTTATTATCAAAATGCGTGCTCTGTTAAGAAAGTTCATCGCGCGCTTCCATTTTATGGTCGGTTTAATCGACCCTCTGAAGCGGTTATTCGGGCTATTGTGACTAAATTTCGCACCAAATTTACATTGTTGGACATTAAACCACCAACACGCTTACGTAGAGATCGAACTGAAGAAAATATCGCAGCTATATCGGCCAGTGTTAATGATGACCATCAATTATCGATTCGTCGCCGTTCGCAGCAATTGGGACTCTGTTACTCAAAAACGTGGAAATGCCGAAATTGGACTAAGCGGATGGACCATTTGAGGCGCAGTCAGGGTCAACATTTGCATGAAATAATCTTCAAACATTAAATTATATGGACCGTACTATCGATTCATGCATTTTTCTGAAATTTACGTGTTTTTTTTTTGAAAAACTTTCCTATAGCTTTTAAAAAATCACTCTTTATAATAAGTCGAATGTAAAATCAGAATATTCTTGCAACCTATTCATACTCAACAACACATTGATCAGAAATTACAAAAATTAAATTTGAAAATTCGACATCCTGTGAGAAATTACAACATATCATATATTTAATCGGCCAATAAACTATGCCATAAATAAATAAATACCGGAGATTCACAGGATGTGTCTATCTCCTGTGATGCTCATCATCGACAGATATATATGCATAGACGTATGTATCTATAAGCAATCGAGCAAACCGAGACCGCACACTTAATAGACTCTCTGCAATAATGATGAAACATATTTTATGTGAGAAACACAACAATTACAACAGCACACAAGTCCTTGTGCAAATTTACATGGCAGCATGCACACACAAACATAGGTCTTTGTATAGAGTTTATAGAACGCAAATAAACAGAGAGATTCCACATGCTGTATGTAATTAAATGAGGAGTTGTACTCACTCACATAGAACCAAAACAATCAGGCAATTTCAATGAATGCAAGGATGTTGCAGTTTGTCTTCCCCTGTCCATCGGTGGGGCAGGGAAGCATCTGCGGTAAAATACAATAATGTTTAGGGTGTGGCCTTTGGAATAGGTACTGCATATTACAAATGAAAATTGGCAATTTCCTTAAAATGGTACCATGATGATGACGAGGTGCCACCTCTCCTTCACTGGGTGTGCCGCTTTCAATCGTCGTGTTGCCAGTGTAATTTAATAATTCACATACATATGTTTATTGCTTTAAAATTGGTTCATCAAACACAAACTGTTTGGGAGTAAACTGTATGTGACGTATGATTAATAACTAGTATTCTCAGTAAATATAACTCATACTCTATCCATTTGGACAAACAAAATTTATATTAAAACAAGTAAGGAAACAAGTCGGGCGGGGCCGACTATATGATAACCTACACCACTCCCTGCGTATACACATACCTGATTTTGATTACAAAACCCAGTTGTTTTATGGGACGATAAATTATACAGTATACTATAAATGCATCTTTAGTGAAATTAACGAATATTGCAAAATTGATAGGCTATAATAAGTCTGAAGTGTTATGTAAACAAATCAGAAGCTGACAATTAGCGGTGGCAATTTCTTTGTGTAATGCTCCACCTTTGCTGTAAGGGTTCCTAACTGAAATACACGTCTAAAATAGGGATCCATGGTCCACTTCATCAGTAAGTGCTCGTATGTGAAATAATCCATGATCTGGAAAATTTAATCCAGATCCGACGTAATATGAAGGATTTAAAACGATAATATTGAAAATTGGTGAGACATTTCTATTTGGAATTACTGCAAAATTTGATAAAGTTCTGATGTAAAATGTGGGCCCTAGAGGGATAACAATAAAAATGGGGGCCATTTGTAAGGTCGCTACATTAAAAAGTGGATCCTTACAGACCACTTTCAAAGTAGGTATTCTTTACTGAAATATAACATAGTTTTCAAAATTTTATCCAATGTAAGAGCGATAATAGTGTAACCTGGGGGCACATTTGTATGGGGGCTATACCAAAACATTGACCTGTATAGTTGGTTTTCAAAATAGGCGTTTCTAGTCTAAATGTGACATTGTGTGGGAAATTTGATCAAGATCCGATATAAAATGTGCATTTTAGAGCAGTAATATTGTAAATTGAGGGCACATTTGTATGGGGACTATATCAAATCACGGACACAACTTAACTGTTTCTAGTTCAAATATAAGACGATCCTGAAAATTTTTTCCCATGTAAAATGTGTATTCTATAGCAGTAAGAGTGTAAATTATAGAGATATCTGTATGGAGGCTATATCTAAATCTGAACCGATTTCCTCCAAATTCAACATCGATGGTCCTTGGGCCAAAAAAATAACTTCTGCCAAATTTCACCACAATCAGACAACAATTGCGACCTGGAGAGTGCGAACAAGCTTAGACGGACAGACAGACATCATTAAATCAGTTCAGCTGGTGATTCTTAGCCGATCCGTATACTTAAAGGTGGATGTACTCTATTATTTCTTGGTGTTACAAATATTTAGCGGAAAACCAACTTATAATACCCAAGTCTACGAAGTGGTGTAGGGTATAATTATTGCTATTAAAAGGAGGACAATGCATGTATTTAGAACACAAAATCCACCTTTTATTGCTTTGGAAAAAAATGCAGCACATTTAAACTACAGGGTTTTCCAATAAGTGGTGTTATTTTGGTATTCAAAGCAAAATTCCATTTTTTGAAATAAATGATCGGATGTTTATTTCATAATAAAGAGGAAGGTATGTCGTTAATAATGAAAAACAACATCAGCCAAATGGCCACCAGGACCACTCTTACAGTGCCATATCCTTTTTATGAAATTTTCCATAAGCAAATCTCAAAGTTGCTGCCCTATGTCCTCGATAGCCTCACGAATTCTATCTTTGAGATCTTGAATCGACGCTGGGCTGTTGACGTAGACCTTATCTTTCACGTGGCCCCAAAGGAAGAACTCGCAAGGTGTTAAATAACAAGATCTCGGTGGCCAATTGTGATCACCTCTTCATTAGATAACACGGTCCGGAAACTTTTCCCGTAAAAAAGCAATGGTTGGTAAGTGGTTTCCGTAAAGAGCTATGATTTAGATATAGCTCTTTAATAAAAATTATTCCCCATATTACTTTTTCTGCTCTAAAAACTGCACAAATTAACCGATTTTGATCAAAATTTGGCACAAGACCTTATATTTTATAGTGAAAATGGTTCAAATCGGTTCAAGTTTATATACAGGTTTCATACAAATGTCGTCGATTACAGATTTTGATCACAAAAATTTATATTTCACCTGGAAACATACATTGTGAATCCTCATTAATTAATTAATCCTCAAATAATTAAATTATAATGGCGCATAAAGTGAAGGGTATAATATAGTCTGACTTTAGGCTTTCATTACTTGTTTATTTTAGTGTAGTGGTAATGCTGCCGCCATTAAATGTAGGTTTAAACGTGATACGTCATTGCTTTCAATATTTCTTCTTTTGTCGCTGTTCCATAATGGAAATGTTTCTTTAAGGATGGCCTAACACAGCCCCAAAAAACTGGCAATTCCTTCTTTTGCCAGATTTTACGAAAGTATCAAAGCCAAATCTTTTGTTTTATTTCTGTCAGTTTGACAATTAGTTAATTGCTTTCTGTTTTACGATCTTTGTATGACTCCACGAAAATCATGTACATGCCCATAATGTTTAATTACGGTTTCCTTTGACTTTACTCTCTCTGCATCCAACAACTTTAGCTGGCATACGCTTAGGCCAACATATATAAACCGTATTTGCGTCAGCTTAACTGCCGAGATGTTCAACTACGCTTACACACTCCAGCGTACATATTGACGAGCAAATCAAGCTGAACGAGTATTGAAGTATGATAGTATTTATGCTCAGGTACGGGGTGGTTAGCTTGTGGTGTAGATATTTAAATAACATTTTATTGAGGTTATTTTATCAGGTTTAAAGTGAACGAGACGTAGAAGTAACAACGGGCGAATTGCAGTTAATTAATTTCCATTTAATTGGTTTGCTATTGAAATTGTAATTGTTTTTGTGGTTTCCTTGTCAATTAGCAATAGGCATTTCTACGCAACGGCATCTGATGTATAATATCTTAATTAGGCTCAAGAAAACATGACTGTTGGTATTTTTGTCTTTGGCAAAAACATCTCATCTCAGCGAACTATCGGGAAACTTAAATAAATAGACATACAAATTGTAATTGATCAAAGGGTGGTGAAATTTGAATTTAATTTCATGACGTACAGATCTGATGGTATTTAATGCAAAGGAATTTGGTAAGAATGGGCATTAGGGCGTACCTCAAAAAAAAAGTTCGCCGTACACCTTCGAATATGAAGTATTATTGAAAGGTAGTTTCAAAAAAAAAAATTTTATTTTTTTATGCCGAACGTAGGGGTCGCGCTTTTACATTTTTCTATATAACTTGTATTTATAAACGGATTTTAAAGTGTGATACATCGATGTTTTTGTCTCGACGAGGCCGATTTTTTTGTCTTTGAAGTCATTGAGCTCAAGCACCCCCTTCTGGTACTTACCCATCATTTCTCAGTTGCTACTACCCTAATGTACCACTCTAATAATCGAAAATTAAAGCTCGCATAAAATCATGAATCATGTTTGAGCTCAATGACTTCAAAGACAAAAAAATCGGACAAAAACATCGATGTATCACACTTTAAAATCCGTTTATAAATGCAGAAGTTATATAGAAAAATGTAAAAGCGCGACCCCTACGTTCGGCATAAAAAAATAAAAAAAATTTTTTTGAAACTACCTTTCAATAATACTTCATATTCGAAGGTGTACGGCGAACTTTTTTTTTTTACTTGTAACCTGGTACGCTCTAATGGGCATGTTTAATTATTTTTATATCCCCACCACCAGGATGGATGTATACTAACTCCGTCCGTCCGTCTGTGCGTATGTTGAAAGCACTCTGGCATCTAAACAAAAGGTGCTAGAACGTCCAAATTTTACATAAATGCGTCTTGTAGTCGTAGATCGCTTGGGATTGTAACTGAGCAAATATTTCTCATGATTAGTAATATATACGCTCCAATATTCAGCTTTCTGGCTCAAAAAACACTATTGCCACGCCCACTCCACCCACAAAACTAAAATCCAAATTTCGGCATTAAACTGATCTTTCTCGTGGTCAGTAACATATACGTTCCAATTTTCAGCCATTTACCTGAAAAACACTATTGCCAAGCCCACTCCACCCACAAAAGTAAAATCCAAATTTCGGCATAAAATTGATCTTTCTCGTGGTCACTAATATATATGTATCAATTTTCAGCCTTATATCTCTCAAAAACACTTTTACCGCTCCCACTTCGCCCACAGAGCAATTTTTTAAAAATGCTATAGCCTATAGGTCCTTCCAGACCTGTATCTATCTGTACTGAACATTTCAACAACATCGGTTCAGCATTTTACACTTGATTGCGGAACAAACAAACAGACAGACTTACAATAAGGTTTTATAATATTAATAGGGAAATAGGGATTTTTTCAGTATTTTATTTGTTTTAATTTGGCTATATTGAACAAATTTAACATTTTCCTGTAATGTTACTGCACTTCTACGAAAATCGACAGCCTCTTTGGAATGCAACCCATGGTGGAGGTTATAAAGAGTGATTTTATTGAGGTTAGGATTTTCATGCATTAGTATTTGACAGATCACGTGGGATTTCAGACATGGTGTCAAAGAGAAAGATGCTCAGTATGCTTTGACATTTCATCATGAATCGTCTTACAAACGAACAACGCTTGCAAATTATTGAATTTTATTATCAAAATGCGTGCTCTGTTAAGAAAGTTCATTGCGCGCTTCCATTTTATGGTCAGTTTAATCGACCCACTGAAGCGGCTATTCGGGCTATTGTGACTAAATTTCGCACCAAATTTACATTGTTGGACATTAAACCACCAACACGCTTACGTAGAGTGCGAACTGAAGAAAATATCGCAGCTGTATCGGCCAGTGTTAATGATGACCACCAATTTTCGATTCGTCGCCGTTCGCACCAATTGGGTCTCTGTTACTCAAAAACGTGGAAATGCCAAAATTGGACTAAGCGGATGGACCACCTAAGACGCAGCCGCGGTCAACATTTAAATGAAATTATCTTCAAAAAGTAAATGTCATGGACCAATCTAACGTTTCAAATAAAGAACCGATGAGATTTTGCAAATTTTATGCGTTTTTTTAAAAAAAAAAAGTTATCAAGCTCTCAAAAAATCACCCTTTATAAAGTTCGGCCCGGCCGAACTTAGCGCCGTTTTGACTTGTTTAATGCAAGATTGCATACTTACAATACTTTTCTGACAATGAGACTGCTCATCCTATCTTCCGTTTTTTGTGTTTCAATAGAAATACACTGAAAAACTATGTTTTCCATTAAATTAAAATCTTGTGTAAATTTTGGGACATATTCTCTGCGGCCTATGGTCAAACTTACAGATGTTCTCCCACTGGATATGCCAAAAATCTGGCTAGGCAACAACCCACAATTGTATATTCTAGAATAATGTATAATTTTCTGGTGGCCACTTTAAATTAAATTATATTATTTCTTAAATTTAAATACAACTATTCTTTTTAATTGTACCGTGCAGTCTTTCGACATATATTCATTTATTTCGGAGAAAACATTGGTTTTCATTATTTCGTACAATTTCCAAATAGTTATTAATATTAAATAAATATTATTTAACTCGACAGATATTATCTTTGTTTTCGTAATTCCAATTGTGAATTATTAACAATATTCCAATCACATTTTATCTTGCTTATTTGACAATTATTGTTCTGCTTCCGGGCGTTTGCATTTAATCGTTTATATCTCGAATCTGTCACAAGTGCTCCTAACATGTATGGGCACTGATGACTCCTACCAACTAATATGATGTGCTGTCCTAAGTTGACCACTGTATGTACACAACACATGTCAATGCTATTGAAAATACACCCAACCCCACCTTGTCTTCTTCAAAATATACAAATTCTCTGCAGAGCATATTTTAAGGTGTTATTTTGGCATCTATTTAATTGCCTTTTTTCGGGCTACGAACAAATTTAGTTTTTTTTTCAATTTGTTCACTTATTTGTGTGTCGATGACTTCCTGTGATGCGGGTGTACCCAACAATGCCTTCATTAAAACACGGTTGAAAAATGATTGACATATTTTAGATTTCGTTCATAGATTCCTTCCGAGAATAATAAAATAAATTTGTAGCATATTGTTGAACGACGTGTTCTGTGTTCGATATAAAAATTAAAAATATAAAGGGAAGTAGCGAGGATGTGGCAAACAAAATCATTAATTTTTCTATATCCTTCAATATGGAAAAGTTGGGTGCGTATTAGGGATGCCAAACGGATTTTTCTTTTTATAACCTACACCACTTCGTGGACTAGGATATTATAAGTTAGTTTTCCGCAAAGGAATAATCGAGCTAGACCCAGGAGCGGGAAAGTGGACCACATGGGTCCATGTTTCGATATAGCCCCCATACAAATGTACCTCCGATTTACACTATTATTGCTCTGAAATGCACATTTTACATCGGATCTTGATTAAATTTCCCACACAATATTGCATTTGGACTAGAAACACCTATTTTGAAAGCCAGAAATATAGGTCAAAGTTTTGGTATAGCCCCCAGTTCAAACTATTATCGCTCCAGAACACACATTTTACCTTGGATCTTGATAAAATTTTACACACCATGTTATATTTCAACTAAGAATACCTACTTTGAAAGTGATCTATTTAGGTCCACTCTTTAATGCAGCGCCCCTTACCAATGAGCCCCCATTTTTTTCTCTTATCCCTCTAGAACCCACATTTTACATCGGAATTTTATCAAATTTTGCAGATCATGTTATATTTCAACTAAGAATACATACTATGACAGTCAAATATGTGGCGCCCTTAGAAATGAGCCCCCATTTTGATTATTACCACTCTAGGACCCATATTTTACGTCGGAAGTTTAAGAATACATACTATGAAAGTAAAATATATGGTTCCATATTTTAGTAGAACCCCCATACAAATTGGGCCCCCATTCTACTCTATTACAGCTCTAGAAACCACATCGTGCATTGGAACTCGATACAATTTTGCAGATCATGTTATATTTTAACTAAGAATACCAACTATGGGCCCATTTTTTAATGTAGCTCCATTAGAAATATTCCCCAAATTTCATATTTATAAGAATACATGCTATGAAAGTCAAATCCATGTGTCTTTACTCTTGTATAACCCAAATGGGACCGATTCTATTCTATTACAACTCTAGAAACTACATCTTACATCAGTACTTGATCAAATTTGGCAGATACTGATATATTTCAACTAGGAATACCTACCGTGAATGAAAACCTTGTAGGCCCATATTTCGGAACAGGCCCCAAGTGTTGTTATATGCTCCCTTCAAATGTCCGCTCGATTCATCCTATTACCGTTGTATAATCTACATTTGTCATTGTATCCTGATCAATTTTTCCAGACCATGTTATATTTACTTTACTCAGAATAACTAGCGGAAAATTGGATCAATTAACATATTATTTTTTACCACATTCGTTAAATTTGACTAAAGATGAATTTATAGTAGCTGTATAATTTATATGAACTACATAAATTTGCTCTCATGAAACACCTGGGTTTAGTATTCAAAGAGAGGTATATAGGCAGCGAGTGGTGTAGGGTATTATATAGTCGGCCCCGCCCGACTTTAGCCTTTCCTTACTTGTTTCTTTTGAGATAGTGAAATCCTTTATTTGCTTTTGTATTTTTGAAAGCAATTATCGGGAAGTCCAAAAGCATAACATTTAAAAGTGATTACTTCAAAATTATTTCATGCCAAAGACCATCAAGTCAAAAAATTACAAGAAACCCATTTTTTCCGACGCGTCGGTCAATCTGTTTTTTCTTAAACTACCGCGCACCAAATCTTTCATTGAACAATTTCATGTTTTACATGGGCGAAATTTTGTATATGAGAATTTTTTTAGAATTTTCTGGAAGTGAAAGATTTCATAGAATCATCAACTACGATTTGGACTAGTTTCATAATGTTAAAAAAACTATTTGACCTATCGACGTTACTGGAGCTCGATATCGTATATAATACACAATTTCTCCGCATATCGAAGGCTTATATTCATTCATAAGTGGCTATGAACCATTTTGTCGAAAATGAGTTTTTGATGCCAAACTATTCTCAGATTTGGATTTCATTTGTCATATAAATTTGGAGCAGACATTTTTTCTAAAGGCATTTTTTCAATTTTTTCTGATTTAGCTATCTACTCAGACATTAGTTTGTGGCTGCAAAAGTGGCTGTGAACATAAAAATAATATAAATAATATAGTTCAAAAATGGAGTAGCATATAACAGAAAGTTGTAATTCGCTACAACGATTTTGTTTAAATCATTTTTCTAGATTTAGGGCATATCGCATTATCAGATTCCATCATTTCACTGTTAATAGCGTTTTGATTCCCATGTTATCAGGCTAAAATGGGATAAATAGTGGCTGTAAAGTCAAAAATTGTGAAAACTATCTTTAGAAAAACCCGCGTACCTTTTTCCATGCTTTATATAAGGTTACTTTCTATATATGTTTGTGTGCCACAAAATTTGAAATCAAATTTTGAAAGCTTTTTTCTCAACCAATTTTGCTCAAATTTTGCACACTTAATCATTTTCGATGACAATACAAGGAAATGGAAAAATTTGACCAATTGGACAAAGGGGCGTGGTACCTCCCATACAAACCACAAATTAAAAATCTATTATTTCTGCTCCTGATAACGGTATTTAAACAAAATTTGGTACGTCGGTTTGGTGTGCATGTTGTAAGTGCTGCTGCAAATATGGGCGGGATTGTACAAAGGGGCGTGGTACCTCCCATACAAACCACAAATTAAAAATCTATTATTTCTGCTCCTGATAACGGTATTTGAACAAAATTTGGTACGTCGGTTTGGTGTGGATTTTTTAAGTGCTGCTGCAAATATGGGCGGGATTGTACAAAGGGGCGTGGTACCTCCCATACAAACCACAAATTAAAAATCTATTATTTCTGCTCCTGATAACGGTATTTGAACAAAATTTGGTACGTCGGTTTGGTGTGCATTTTTTAAGTGCTGCTGCAAATATGAGCGGGAATGGACAAAGGGGCGTGGTACCTCCCATACAAACCACAAATTAAAAATCTATTATTTCTGCTCCTGATAACGCAGTAATTTTTCCTTCTACAAAAGATAACTAAAAAAGAATTTCTAGGCCCAATAGAATTCTGCTTGCATAAAGCATGGATTTGAAAAAAAAGCATGATATTGAAAATACCCAAATATTTTTGTGGCATATGATTGCTGACTTGGAGAATATTTCTGTCAGAATAGTTTCAGAATCTTGGAAGGAGAAAGCTAAATTTAAACAATTGCAATTTTTCAACAATTGCAGCGATTTTTGCGACTGACTACATATATCTTACAAGCGACATTGGTTCTTAATACACAAACAAAAATTCAGACGAATCCATTGGAAATCATTTTAGCCATATTTGCCGCAAAAATGAAAATTAATCAAAAATATCCAATTTGTATTCTTCATTTACCGTGCCCTACCACAATATCCACTTTTATTTCTGCTCCTGATAACGCAGTAATTTTTCCTTCTACAAAAGATAACTAAAAAAGAATTTCTAGGCCCAATAGAATTCTGCTTGCATAAAGCATGGATTTGAAAAAATTTTTTTTTGATTTACTAGTTATAATATTGAAAATACCCAAATATTTTTATGGCATATGATTGCTGACTTGGAGAATATTTCTGTCAGAATAGTTTCAGAATCTTGGAAGGAGAAAGCTAAATTTAAACAATTGCAATTTTTCAACAATTGCAGCGATTTTTGCGACTGACTACATATATCTTACAAGCGACATTGGTTCTTAATACACAAACAAAAATTCAGCCGAATCCATTGGAAATCATTTTAGCCATATTTGCCGCAAAAATGAAAATTATTCAAAAATATCCAATTTGTATTCTTCATTTACCGTGCCCTACCACAATATCCACTTTTTGTAAAAAATGGAAAAGGGATAAAAATGGTACCAATCTGACGGATGAAGCTGGAATCTTTAAATTCGGTGTATACATCCCAGAAAATGCGTTTTCTACACAACATGGCAAACATTTCATAAAAAAACGTTATCGAGTTTACAATAAGTATTATTTATATATTTGAGCATTAATTATTTCAAAATGCATATGCAAAAGTGGCTATGAACCATAAAACCGCGAATAATAGGAAATTTCGAAAACGTTTTAATCGTAGCAATTAGTAACCCTCTTTGATTAAACTGTAAAAGAATGATTTATAATTACTCTTAAAATTAAGGAGTAAATCAGTTTTTTCGCTCTCCTGAAAAGTTGTGTTTTTGTTCATAGCCACTTATGAATATAAGCCCTCGATATGCAAATGTGCCTACCATACACTGAAATATACAGGGTTTTCCAACAAGTGGTGTTATTTGGGTATTTTTGAGATACATGATCGGATGTTTATTTCATAATAAATAGGAAGGTATGCCGTTAATAATGGCCACCACGCTTACAGGACCATATCCTTTTCATGAAATGTTCCATAACCAAATCGCAAAGTGCCTGCCCTATGTCCTCGAATCGACGCTGGGCTGTTGGCGTAGACCTTATCTTTCACGTGGCCCCAAAGGAAGAAGGCTCACAAGAAAAATCACAAGATCTCGGTGGCCAATTGTGATCACCTCTTCGAGAGATAACACGGTCCGGAAACTTTTCCCGTAAAAGAGCAGTGGTTTCACTGCTTGTGTGGCACGTAGCGCCGTCTTATTGAAAGTAAACGTTGTCCAGATCAATATCATCCAACTCCGACCATAAAAAATTATTAATCATCTCTCGATAGCGCAATCCCTTCACCGTAACTGTTGATCCAACCTCATTTTCGAAAAAGTAAGGTCCATCGACCCCGCCGCACCAAACAGTCACACGATGATGATAGAGAGGCATCTCAACAATAACTCTTGGGTTTTCCGAGCCCCAGATGCGAAATGGGCCTCGATGGAATTCCGGATCATTTTCATTCATGAATTTTAATAATTTCAATGCGTTGTTGATGCGTGTATCGTTCCATTTTTAGTATTAGCGTAGTTTCTACTTCTTAAATGTCAAAGAATAAAAGCTTCAAAAGTGACAGCTACCGAAATACCGGGTGAATCAAAATAACACCTCTTGTTGGAAAACTCGGTATAAGTTAAATGACTCTGTAACGTTCGAAGCATGATGACCACTTTGGTCTTTTATATAATTACACTGCCCAATAAATTTAATCTTTTTAAATAGAACCGAATATAATTCTGAAAGGGCCTGTTTTTTAGAATAAACTAAAAGTCCAGCTGTTCTGAGCTTCATTTTACAGTGGATCAAAGTTTTAATTTTTTGGTCGAAGCAAACATTATACTAAGTGAGAAAAGTGTTCTAAATTGAAGACTGAGAGAATTCTTATTGTCAGAACCATATGTATGAGTATTATTTTTGTGGAAGATCTTAAACCTCTAGGTCCTCCCTTTATTGATCAATTTGACCATTTTTCGAGAAAAACAAGAAAAGTCCTTTCAAAAAGAACATTTAAAGATTTAAAATGTTGTACGAAAATATTTGACGGAAAATTTCAGTGGGGGGTCACCCCACTAAAGGAAATTGGAAATAAAGCTCTCCACGCTTAAATAGCAAAATTACACGCCAACTTATACTTTTCTTTTTGGATCATTCGATAATTTTCGACAAAAATGTGGGTATTTCGGTAGAGCGCGGTAAACAAAAAATACAAATTGAATATTTTTGCAGAATTTTAATATTCGAAGAAGATATGGCTAAAAGGATTTTGCACGACATTTCTGTTTTGTAATTTTCTCGCGATCTATCCAACATGTCGCTTGTAATATATATGTAGTCAGTCACAAAAAAGCTGCAATTGTTGCAAAAAAAATCAAATTTTTTTCCTTATCTGGTATTCTGAAGCTTTTCTATCACTAATATTCTCTATTTAGTCAGCAGTCATCAAAAATACTTGTGGACAATGTTATTAGACAATATTTCATATTTTCAAAAACCAACTCTGAAATACTGATATTTCATAAATTCAAAAATTGCCCACACGATTTGTCATAAATGCAGCACAAAAACCTGTACTCCAGAGGAAAAAATCCATAAGCCCTGCGGACGACCTATAGTCCACATAACCGCCGGCTTTGTACATATTTCAGAGGAGATTATCTTCAAGCCCTTCGCAGGAAATCGCTATTAGCGTATTACATAAATTTGCCTTTTTTGCTGTTGTTTAAATGTCCCATTCAATGGGTGGACATTTTGCGTTATTTTGTAAACCCGATTATAACTATTTTTTCTAGAAAACAATAACCTAAAACCGGATTTTAAGCAAATTGAATTTTCGACAAAAAATAACCAAAAGCATGAAAGGAAAGGCTAAAGTCGGGCGGGGTCGACTATATGATATCCTCCACTTTATACACCATTACAATTGAATTCGGGGAATAAAGTGAAATAAGAAACGATTTTTGTACGGGTACTATATCATGAACCGCTTTGACATACTTTCGTAATATATGTTTCCAACTGACATATAACGTGTTTCTCAAATCATATCAAAATCTGTAAAGGTATGTGTTTGAGAGAAAAAAGTTGAATCGGGAAAGTCATTTGTATGAGGGTTATATTAAAACCTGAGATGATGTGGTCCACTTTCACCATAGGTGTTCCTATTTGAAATGTGTGTTTGCAAAATTTGAAGGAAATCGGTTAAAATATGCGTCTCTACAGCGAACAAAGTCAAATGGAGATCGAAATTTGTATGGGACCTATTTCTAAATCTGATCCGATCTGAACCATTTTCACCACAGATGTTTCTAGTGTATGTGGTCTCTAGAGCGGAAAAAGTAAAATTGAGAGCGAAATTTATATGGGACCTATATCTAAATCTGAAGTGACCCATTCTCACCACCGATATTCCCAGTTGAATTATAGGATACGGTGCCAAATTTGAAAATATTTGGTTTGAAAATATTTGGTTTTAGAGCGGGAATAGTATACTCGGAAGCGACATTTGTATGGGGGCTATATAGAAATCGGAACCGTTTAACGTCAAATTAAAACGCGTTCGTCCTTGCCCACAAAACTTACATGTGCTGATTTTTGTTAAGATCCGACTATAACACTAGTCAACAGTCAAAATGTACTCGGGATGCGATAATTTTTTCTGTGTAGATAACCTTGACATGAGCTCGAAAAACGCAATAAAAAAATTTTTTTTCGTTTGGTTTTTTTTTATTATTTTTTTTTTAAATTTTAAAAATTTTTTTTTGGTTAATTTGTTTCGTCCGGCATAACTCGGGAACCACTAGCCCGATTTAATTGAATTAAATTTTAAAAAATTTAAAATTACAATTCCCTTAATCTGTTCATATATTGTTTTCCTATACAAGCAACAGTTTCCAAGTTAAAAATGAATATATAAAGGAAAAAACTTATTTTTTGCCTAAAGATTTACATTTTTTTTTTTAAATCCATAAAAAATCCAAAATGAAAAAAATGTCAAATCTTATTACTTTTACGTAAAGTCACATAACCTATGAGCAAAATGAGACAAAGATCATGAAAATCGATGCACGCGTTTCGCTTTTATTCGCAATTGAGTAAAGGTATGAATTTCAAAAATTTAAAAAATTTTTTTTGGTTAATTTGTTTCGTCCGGCATAACTCGGGAACCACTAGCCCGATTTAATTGAATTAAATTTTAAAAAATTTAAAATTACAATTCCCTTAATCTGTTCATATATTGTTTTCCTATACAAGCAACAGTTTCCAAGTTAAAAATGAATATATAAAGGAAAAAACTTATTTTTTGCCTAAAGATTTACATTTTTTTTTTAAATCCATAAAAAATCCAAAATGAAAAAAATGTCAAATCTTATTACTTTTACGTAAAGTCACATAACCTATGAGCAAAATGAGACAAAGATCATGAAAATCGATGCACGCGTTTCGCTTTTATTCGCAATTGAGTAAAGGTATGAATTTCAAAAATTTGCTCGACATATGCACAACTTTGTCTATGGTAAGGTTTTTTCTTTTTTTTTTTTTGATTCTCAGAATTAACAAAACGGAATAAACAAAGGGTTATGTAATTTTTATGCTTGCGTAAGCAAAGTAATAAACGCTAATAAATGTGCGTGAACAATTAAAAGGAAAAAAGGAAAGGGGACTTTTTTAATTATTTGGGTTTTCCGTTGGCTACCTGTATGATTTTTTTACAGAAATGCAACCCACATTGAAGGGTGGTCATTATTCGGAAAATTTAAGACTCACACATGGTGAAACAGGTATGTAGCCACCGTAAAAAAATATACACCCATTTATAAGTACCTGTCAGTAAAATACTAAACAATACACAGTATAAATAGGTCTTCATTGATCGATTTTACTCATTCAACAAGTGTCGACGAACGCGATAGTTAAAATGAGCAAACGTTCGCGAGGATTTGAATGCAATACCAATCCAAGTAATTTTTGTTACATGTGCGGAGAATACGTTTCTGAAAAAACAAGCGTTGTTTTTCACCTAAATTGAGAGATTCATTTGAAGAGAGCTTCAATTTAAAGGTCTCAAACATAGATGAGCGGTGGACACCAAGTGCTCTATGTCCAAGGTGCTACGTACAGCTAGCTGACTCAAGGTAAGTGTAGATTACGAAATTCAAGAACATATATAACTTATTATTGAAATTCTTTCAGACGACAGCCGAGAATCATCATGCCAATGCTTTGGAGAGCTCCGCTTTGCCATGTAACAGATTGCTACTTCTGTCTTAGCAAAAAAAACAGGCGTGGGAAAAAATATACGATGGACTTACGCTGCTGTTTCAACAGTGAATTTTCCAGTGCCATTTTCCGAAGAACCAGTGGACCCGCAACCGTCCATTTCAAGATGGGCATCTAATAATGAGGCGATACATCCAACATCAGATCCGGAGACAGTAGAAACCACATCAGAATGCGAGTCAACATATACATTGCATGGAGGTCAACGCTTATGTTCCCAAGCAGAACTGAACGATTGGGTTAGAGAATTGAAACTCTCCAAGGAAGATGCAGAGTTGCATGCATCGCGCATGCAACAGTTCGGTTTCTTGGCTTCTGGTGTGGTGACAACAATCTACAGGAAGCGTCATGAACCATACGCAAGGTACTACACAAAAAAAGACAACATCTGTTTCTGTAAGGACATTCCCGGATTATTTGGTGAACTCGGGTACTCTTACGATCCAGGAGAGTGGCGTCTTTTCATCGACAGCAACAAGCAGAGCCTTAAAGCAATTTTACTGCACAACGGCAACGAGAAACCTTCGATTCCAATTGCTCATGCCGTTGACACCAAGGAAACATACGAAGTCATGGACAATCTACTAAAGTGCCTTAACTATGAGAGGCACGATTGGAAAGTTTGTGCCGACCTTAAGGTTATCGGTATCCTTTGTGGATTACAAGGTGGATTCACAAAGTACTGTTGTTTTCTCTGCCTTTGGGACAGCCGCGATCGTCAACATCATTACACCAGGAGGAGTTGGACAGAAAGAGTTAACTTCATCCCCGGCAGCGACAACGTGAAATATACACCACTCATAAAAAAGGAAAATGTTTTTCTCCCACCTCTTCACATAAAGATCGGACTCATAAAAAACTTCGTGAAAGCTATCAACAAAGATGGCGAAGCGTTCGCCTATTTAAAAACCAGTTTTCCTCACCTTTCATCGGCAAAGATTAAGGAAGGCGTTTTCGACGGTCCGCAAATTAAAAAGTTGTTGCAAGACCAACAGTTTAATCTTTAGGCAAAAAATAAGTTTTTTCCTTTATATATTCATTTTTAACTTGGAAACTGTTGCTTGTATAGGAAAACAATATATGAACAGATTAAGGCAATTGTAATTTTAAATTTTTTAAAATTTAATTCAATTAAATCGGGCTAGTGGTTCCCGAGTTATGCCGGACGAAACAAATTAACCAAAAAAAATTTTTTAAATTTTTGAAATTCATACCTTTACTCAATTGCGAATAAAAGCGAAACGCGTGCATCGATTTTCATGATCTTTGTCTCATTTTGCTCATAGGTTATGTGACTTTACGTAAAAGTAATAAGATTTGACATTTTTTTTCATTTTGGATTTTTTATGGATTTTTTAAAAAAAAAAATTAAATCTTTAGACAAAAAATAAGTTTTTTCCTTTATATATTCATTTTTAACTTGGAAACTGTTGCTTGTATAGGAAAACAATATATGAACAGATTAAGGGAATTGTAATTTTAAATTTTTTAAAATTTAATTCAATTAAATCGGGCTAGTGGTTCCCGAGTTATGCCGGACGAAACAAATTAACCAAAAAAAAATTTTTAAAATTTAAAAAAAAATAATAAAAAAAAAACCAAACGAAAAAAAATTTTTTTATTGCGTTTTTCGAGCTCATGTCAAGGTTATCTACACAGAAAAAATTATCGCATCCGGAGTACATGAAATTTTTTTCAATTTGTTGAGTAGTGTAATTGCGACCTTTACTTTGATTACAAGAATAGATAGATCGACGGACATTGTTAGATCGACTCAGAAAGTGATCTGTATAGTAAACGATGGGTCTATCTCGCTTTCTTTTGGGTGTTACAAAAAAAGCAAAGACATAAAAGAACAACCGCCGAGAAATTTGGGTTATTCTTAACTACACCAAATTACCCAAAATTAGAACTAAATAATCGCCCAACAATATAAAATCATCATCACCCATGACGAGAAAATCGTTATGACTTTATCACTGAAATAGAATCAGAAAAAGAAACAATAACCCAATAAAATATTGCAATTTTTGGAAGTTTGGATAATTCTTCGTTGTGAACAAATGATCAAATATCAAATAACCCGATTTATTTTACAACAACTATTGTGGTTTGTTTGTTTTCCTATTTTGTGTAATAATCACTACAGGCATAGTGTTTATCGGATTACCTTTGCTTCATTTTGTTGCAATGTTATGTTAGATTTGGCCAAGGAATGTTGAAAACAAATGACAATATTTTGATATACCCCCATACTAACAACAACTACTTCTGATATTTCTAGACTTGAAGTGGTGCCTCTTCTATGGATTTATTTTATATGTTACAAACAAGCCATACTCGACTTTGAAACTCTAAGCAAAATACAGACGTGTACACTAGAGTGTCTCAAAAAACAAAGTTCATGCTGTCGCAACTTCAACATTAATATCGGTTTATTTTACAATGGACCCCAAAATAATTCGATAAATGCGGTAGTTGATGATAACTTTTGAAAGTACCTCTAATACCTGTTTCAAAATATATTTTATCTAGTTGTGTTCATTTATTACTAGCTGACCGGAGCAAAGTTTATGAATAGCTATTTAAACCGTTTAAAGAAAAAGAGAACAAAGTATTTCTCTGCGATCATTATATCTATTATACAAATCGTAGCCGCAAATCATTTCTTCACAAATTTGTTCCTTTTCAATTTGAATTATAATTCATACTTTTTTAGCGATTAAGTACATTTTTGTATTATGTGATTTTGGCAATTTTCCCGTGAACGATTGTTTAGGCCGTCCCAGCACCTACTTCACTTATTTTTATACCTACCAGATCTACAACTACATTTTATTTTGAAAAAAAAAAATTGACCCAATAACCTGTTTTATACAAGCATAAATATAACATCAAATCCTAAATGTTGTTTTAAAACAGAAAAACAGTACAAGTAATTTTTGTTTTATTTTAAGCTTTTCACTAAATAAAAATTAATCACGAGACAGAAATAACAAGTAAAAACGGAGTTAAGTTCGGCCGGGCCGAACTTTTTATACCATCCACCATGGATTGCATTCCACAGAGGCTGTCGATTTTTGTAGAAGTGCAGTAAATCAATTAGAGGAATGTACACACCGAATTTCGTGCTTCTAGCTGTTGTCGTTTGATATATACCATTTATATCCCTTTTTGTCCCATTTCACCCCCTACGAGTAAATAAGTATAAGAAAGAATAAGTAAGTTCAAGCAGACATATTGAAAAGTTATGCTTAAATACTCTAAAATATTAGGTGTTATAATGGGTATTTTTAGTCCTTGTGAGGGAAAAAATTTTCCCTTTGGGTCGATTTCGCTCAGTTTCAATCCCAACCGATCTACGACTAAAAGACGCTTTTATGGAAAATTTGGACGCCCTAGCTCATTTCGGTTAGATGCTAGCGTGCTTTCAACAGACGAACGGACGGACATGGCTACATCGTTTTAGAATTTTATGACGATCAAGAATATATATACTTTTTAGGGTCTCAGGTCGATATTTCAAGGTGTTACAAACGGAATGACAAAGTTAGTATACCCCCATCCTGGAGGTGGAGGGTATAAAAAGTCAAGTAAGCCATATGTAAATAAATGTTCATGCCATTCCATGCCAAACGTTAACGTTATATTTTTTGACCAATCTTAATGCTTTATACATTGTTTTTGAGGTAATTTCAAAGAAAAGGACCGTCCAACATATTTGTACGAAAAGGATACATACACAAGCTTGTGAAGCAATCCAAACTAATGATCCTAAAAATCATACCGCTTGACATGTATTCTTCCTACGATCAATTACAAACTTTCGAACAAAATGTTTGCGTTGAATTCAGTATTGGTCAAATCGAAACCAATGCGACATATATTAGCAAATTGATAATAATTGATTGATTGACTAAATCAATATATAGACCGATGTGATCGGCGTTTGCTACATATTTTCCTGTCTAAAAAAATTTTTGAGGAACATTTTAATTGTGGCTCCTAGAGCGTCAAGAATTAAAGTGTAGCAAGCGTGTTCCTTCTCCAACAGCATTCGCTTTAAAGCTTCTTCCAAACTGCATTGAAATCGGGCAAAAATTATGTCCTGTAATAATAAACAACAATAGATGGACGGACGGGCATATCTACAACGATTCAGAAAACGATAGTAAGTCAATCGGTACTAAACTCAATGACAACAGGAAACATTTAAGTTTCCCTTGAAATTTGGGCACTCTAGTACCCATATGCACATACATGTGTTACAGCACTAAAGTGTGTCGACATACATACATACATACATATGTGCGTCTTAGAACACAATATAGCTTCGTTAGCTGTGAAAGCAATATGTTGATGAACACCAACCAACCCAATGATGCTCATAATTGTCGTTGTGGTTGTTGGTGCTGTTGTTGTACTGCTTGCTAACACCACAAGTGCGAGAATGCATATAAAAATCTCATTTGGGTTTCAGCTCATGTAGTAGAAAGTGAAAATTTATGGAATAAAAATTAATACTTATTTGCTCATAGAAGAGTCATAACTTCAACTGAAAAATTGCCATTTTCTCAAAACAAGCTAATCAAAATGAAATAAATAAATGCTAATAAAATTAACCGCATGAGCGTGGCATAATTTGTGGCTGCAAAACATGTGTGGATACTGCGCATAAATGAATACAAATTCACAGCATATTTTTAGACATGAAGCAATACATGTACATGTATGTATTTAACAGCATGCTGCTTGCTGTTAATAGACATGATCTGAATAAGCAGAGGCTGTGGATTTTGCATATTGCATAGTAGTAGTTTCGTCTATAGCTTACTCTTAAAATTTTCGGCTTTACAATTTTCCGTTTGTCTCTGGTGATGGAAAATTAACTCACTTGTACAACTATTCACAGATCACTTCAAAAATTACTTAAAACTCTTTATTGATAAGACGTTAGATTCAAAATGTGTACTTCAATTATTTTGTAACCATTTGTAATCTCTATATTTTCCATTGTACAGAATATATTTTTACAGTTTCTAAAAATGCTTCTGTTACACTAAAAGAATTATCTTTGTAGTACTTACCTCTGTGAAAAACATTAAAATGTTGCCAAATAAGAACTTCATGAAACGTAGGAAATGTGTTTAATTTCTCTGAAACTAAGAAATAAAATGTTGTCAAATATGTAATGAAATGTTTCAGTAAAAAAAGGTTACAAGTTAATTAATAACTTTATTCGTCAGATAATTTATAGTTTCATTGCTATTTTAACCATATAACACTCCGTGGAATGGGAATTAGAAGTAGAAATGTTAAAAGCCGGAGCTTTTCAAGAAATCGGTATTCTCTTTGTAGTTTTTATACCCTCCACCTCCAGGATGGGGGTATACTAACTTTGTCATTCCGTTTGTAACACCTTGAAATATCGACCTGAGACACTATACAGTATATATTTTTGATTGTCATAAAATTCTAAGACGATCTAGCCATGTACGTCCGTCCGTCTGTTCAAAACACGCTAGCATCTGAACGAAAGGAGCTAGAACGTTCAAATTTTCCATATATGCGTCTTATAGTCGTAGATCGGTTGGGATTGAAATGGGGCGAAATCGGCCCAAAGAGAAAAATTTTTCCCACACAAGGACTAAAAATACCCATAATAATCCCTAATATTTTAAAGTATTTAAACATGTTTTTTGAATATGTCTGTTTATATTTGCTTGATATTTTGTATGCGCATTCCCATATAGCAAAAACGTGCACCATAAAGTGATTCTTATTTGTAGGGGGTGAAATGGTGCAAAAAAGGGATAAAAATGGTATATATTAAACGACAACAGCTACAAATACGAAATTCGGTGTGTACATTCCTCTAATTGCGTAAAGACGTCAAATATAAGGATTTTTCGAAATTTGTACTTTTAGGGGTTAAAATGAAAAAAAGGCATCAAAATAGTACCAATCAAATGACCGCAGCTAGAGTCATGAAATTCGGAGTATACATTCATCTGACTGTGTAGACACGGAAAATAATCTGGTTTTTCCAAATTCATACTTTTTGGGGTCAAAATAGAAAAAAGGGGATACAAATAGTACCAACCAAATGACCGCAGCTAGAGTCATGAAATTCGGAGTATACATTCCTTTGACTGTGTAGACACGGAAAATAAACGGATTTTTCGAAATTCGTACTTTCAAGGGATACAATGGTGCAGAGGTATAAAAATAGTACCAACTAAACGACTACACCTAGAATGATGAAATTCTAATTGCGTAGAAACGTCAAGGGGGTCAAAATGGTACCAACCAAATGGGCGCAGCTGGAATCATGGAATTCGGTGTATACATTCCTCTGACTGTATAAACTTGCAAAATACAAAGTTTTTTCCAAATTCGTACTTTTTCTTTTACGGCAAAAATAGATTGAATCATGAAGTTAGGTTATTTTGCACTATGTACGTCTGATAATGGATTTTTTAAATTTGTACTTTTGGAATTAAAATAGAATGGAAATACAACCAACTGTAGTTTGAAATAGTTAAAATATTATATTTATTTATAAAATTATTTTTTTAATATTTGTATTTGTTTTGGTTTGGCTATATTAAACAATTTATATTTTCCTGTAATATTACTGCACTTCTACGAAAACCGACAACCTCTGTGGAAGGCAACCCGTGGTTTCGGTTTATAAAAGATAAATTCTTTCTAATCTTTCTTAAAATTTTATTTTTTATGTATGGAATTTACTCAATAAAAAAATATTAAACATTCTTATGTTTTATTTTATACAAAATTGTTATTTGGTGCGGTTTTTTACTGATATTCAGAAAGTGAGTTGTGGTTCTCATTTATTTGGGTAAATCCTTTACTTATAGAGTCCGGGTATTTTGTACAAAAGCCGCTGCGAAGCCACCATAAGAAAGTAGCGTGCAGCCAAGTAATAAATGTCATAATGTCATTTGTAAATAAATTTGCATTCTATAATATATATATAGTCTAGAGCCAGGACAATATAAAACAATTAAAACAAGTAAGGAAAGGCTAAAGTCGGGCGGGGCCGACTATGTAATACCCTACACAACTCCCTGCGTATGTACCTCGCTTTGGTTACTAAACCCAGGTATTTCATGGAATCAATTTTATGTAGTTCATATAAATTATACAGTTACTATAAACTTATCTTTAGTCATATTTAACGTATATGGTTAATAATATGGTAATTGATCCAATTATCCGACAGACAAATACAAATTATACAGTAGTAACAGGATGAATCGGACCGACATTTCAAAAGGGGGCCTATAACAACATTTTGGGCCTGGTCCAAAACATGGGCCTATATATTTCTCATTCACGGTAGGTATTCCTAGTTGAAAATTATCATGATCTGCAAAATTTGATGAAGATCCGATGTAAAATGTAGTTTCTAGAGCTGTAATAGGGTTATACCAAAGTATGGACATATGGGCATCTCCCAAACAAGTAAGGAAAGGCTAAAGACGGACGGACTTTCTATCTCATTACAATTCAATTCGGTAAAAAAATGAAATCGGGAAGGATTTTTGCATCCTGTAAATGTATGTGTTTAATAAAAATTTTAAATCGGAAAGGACATTTGTATGGGGTATATTGAAACCTGGAACGATGTGACCCGCTTTCACCATGTATGTTGGTGAAATATAATATGTATGTATGTATTGGTGAAATATAATATGTAAAGTTTGGCCAAAATCGGATAAACATTCGGGAGCAACATTTGTATGAGCCCTATATCTCAATCTGAACCGATCTTACCCACTTTCACCATAGGTGTTTCTAGTTCGATTATAAAATGTTGTGCCAATTTTAAAGAAAATCGGAAACAATATGCGGTTTCTAAAGCGGAAAAAGTGTATAGGGGCTATATCTAAATTTGCACCGATCTTACCCAAATTCTGCATAGGTGTTTCTAGTTGGATTATAAGATGTTGTACCAAATTTAAAGAAAAGCGGGTAAAGTATGTGGTTTCTAAAGCGGAAAAAGTCAAATAGGGAGCGACATTTGTAAGGAGGCTATATCTAAATCTTAACCGATCTTACCCAAATTCTGCATAGGTGTTTCTAGCTAATTTATAAGATGTTGTGCCAAATGTAAAGAAAATAGGGTACAAGATGTGGATTTTAGAGCGGAAAAAGTAAAATCTGGGCGACATTTGTATGGGGGCTATATCTAAATCTGAACCGATCTTACCCAAATTCTGCATAGGTGTTTCTAGTTAGATTATAAGATATTGTGCCAAATTTAAAGAAACTCGGGTAAAATATGTGGTTTCTAAAGCGGAAAAAGTCAAATCGGGAGCGACATTTGTATGGAGGCTACATCTAAATCTGAACCGATCTTACCCAAATTCCGCATAGGCGTTTCTAGTTGGATTATAAGATATTGTGCCAAATCTAAAGAAAATCGGGTAAAATATGTGGTTTCTAAGGAAAAGTCAAATCGGGAGCGACATTTGTATGGAGGCTATATCTAAATCTGAACTGATCTTACTCAAATTCCGCATAGGTGTTTGTAGTTTGATTATATAATGCTGTACCAAATTTAAAGAAAATCGGGTACAAGATGTGGATTTTAATGCGGAAAAAGTCAAATCGGGGCAACATTTGTATGGGGGCTATATCTAAATCTGAACCGATCTTACCCACTTTCACCATAGGTGTTTCTAGTTTGATTATAAGGTGTTAAGCCTGTGCTTTATAGGGCGGAAAAAGTCAATTCGGGAGCGACATTTGTATGGGGGCTATATCTAAATCTGATCCGATTTCCTCCAAATTCAATACCGATGGTCCATGGCCAGAAAAAATAACATCTGCCAAGTTTCATTACAATCGGACAACAATTGCGACCTGTAGAGTGCGAACAAGCTTAGATGGACAGCAGACGGACAGGCGGACATCGTTAAATTAAAGGTCTAGCTCAATTATTTCTTGGTGTTACAAACATTTGGCGTAAAGCTAACTTATAATACCCTAGTCCACGAAGTGGTGTAGGGTATAACAAGTAAGGAAAGGCTAAAGTCGGGCGGGGCCGACTATATAATACCCTACACCACTCCCTGCGTATGTACCTCGCTTTGATTACTAAACCCAGGTACTTCATGGGAGCAATTTTATGTAGTTCATACAAATTATATAAATTTTATTCATATAATTTATATGCTATAAATTCATCTTTAGTCAAATTTAACGAATATGGTAAATAATATGGTAATTGATCTAATTGTCCGACAGATAAATACAAATTATACAGTAGTATACCAAAGTCATTTCAAAGTATGGACATATGGACGTCACCCAAACAATTCTCATTGCAATTCAATTCGGTAAAAAAGTGAAATCGGGAAGGATTTTTGCATCCAGTAAATGTATGTGTTTGACAAAAAATGTTAAATCGGAAAGGACATTTGTATGGGGGTATATTGAAACCTGGAACGATGTGACCCGCTTTCACCATGTCTGTTCATTGGTGAAATATAATATGTAAAATTTGGCCAAAATCGGTTAAACATTCGGGAGCAACATTTGTATGAGGGCTATATCTAAATCTGAACCGATCTTACCCACTTTCATCATAGGTTTTCTAGTTGGATTATAAGATGTTGTGCAAAATTTAAAGAAAATCGGGTACAATATGTCGTTTCTAGAGCGGAAAATGTCAAATCGGGAGCGACATTTGTATGGGGGCTATATCTAAATCTGAACCGATCTTACCCAATATTTGCATAGGTGTTTCTACTTGGATTATAAGATGTTGTGCCAATTTTAAAGAAAATCGGGTACAATATGTGGTTTCTAAAGTGGAAAATGTCAAATCGGGAGCGACATTTGTATGGGGGCTATATCTAAATCTGAACCGATTTCCTCCAAATTCAATACCGATGGTCCTTGGCCAGAACAAATAACTTCTGCCAAGTTTCATGACAATCGGACAACAATTGCGACCTGTAGAGTGCGAACAAGCTTAGATGGACAGCAGACGGACGGACGGACGGACGGACAGACGGACAGACAGACATCGTTAAATCGACTCAGCTGGTGATTCTAAGCCGATCGGTATACTTAAAGGTGGGTCTAGCTCGATTATTTTTTGGTGTTACAAACATTTTGGCGCGAAACTAACTTATAATACCCTAGACCACGAAGTGGTGTAGGGTATAATAAAATTCTGCTTATTAAGCGGGAACATTTTCATTGGTATACCCTACACCACTTCGTGGTCTAGGGTATTATAAGTTAGTTTTCCGCCAAATGTTTGTAACACCAAGAAATAATTGAGCTAGACCCACCTTTAAGTATACGGATCGGCTTAGAATCGCCTGCTGAGTCGATTTAACGATGTCTGTCTGCCCGTCCGTCCGTCTGCTGACCATCTAAGCTTGTTCGCACTCTACAGGTCGCAATTGTTGTCCGATTGTCATGAAACTTGGCAGAAGTTATTTTTTCTGGCCAAGGACCATTGGTGTTGAATTTGGAGGAAATCGGGTCAGATTTAGATATAGCCCCCATACAAATGTCGGTCCCGATTTGACATTTTCCGCTCTAGAAACCACATATTGTACCCGATTTTCTTTAAATTTGGTACAACATCTTATAATCTGACTAGAAACACCTACGCCGAAATTGGGTAAGATCGGTTCAGATTTAGATATAGCCCCCATACAAATGTCGCTCCCTATTTCACTTTTTCCGCTTTAGAAACCACATATTGTACCCGATTTTCTTTAAAATGGGCACAACGTCTTATAATCCAACTAGAAACACGTATGCAAAAATTGGGTAAGATCGGTTCAGATTTAGATATAGCCCCCATACAAATGTCGCTTCCGATTTGACATTTTCCGTTCTAGAAACGACATATTGTACCCGGTTTTCTTTAAATTTTGCAGAACATCTTATAATCCAACTAGAAACACGTATGCAAAAATTGGGTAAGATCGGTTCAGATTTAGATATAGCCCCCATACAAATGTCGCTCCCGATTTGACATTTTCCGCTCTAGAAACGACATATTGTTCCCGATTTTCTTTAAATTTTGCAGAACATCTTATAATCGAACTAGAAACACGTATGCAAAAATTGGGTAAGATCGGTTCAGATTTAGATTTAGCCCCCATACAAATGTCGCTACCGATTTGACATTTTCCGCTGTAGAAAAGACATATTGTACCCGATTTTCATTAAATTTTGCAGAACATCTTATAATCCAACTAGAAACACGTATGCAAAAATTGGGTAAGATCGGTTCAGATTTAGATATAGCCCCCATACAAATGTCGCTCCCGATTTGACATTTTCCGCTCTAGAAACCACATATTGTACCCGATTTACTTTAAAATTGGCACAACATTTTATAATCGATCTAGAAACACTTATGCTGAAAGTGGGTAAGATCGGTTCAGATTTAGATATAGCCCCCATACAAATGTCGCTCCCGATTTGACATTTTCCGCTCTAGAAACGACATATTGTACTCGGGTTTCTTTAAATTTTGCAGAACATCTTATAATCCAACTAGAAACACGTATGCAAAAATTGGGTAAGATCGGTTCAGATTTAGATATAGCCCCCATACAAATGTCGCTCCCGATTTGACATTTTCCGCTCTAGAAACCACATATTGTACCCGATTTACTTTAAAATTGGCACAACATTTTATAATCGATCTAGAAACACTTATGCTGAAAGTGGGTAAGATCGGTTCAGATTTAGATATAGCCCCCATACAAATGTCGCTCCCGATTTGACATTTTCCGCTGTAGAAAAGACATATTGTACCCGATTTTCATTAAATTTTGCAGAACATCTTATAATCGAACTAGAAACACGTATGCAAAAATTTGTTAAGATCGGTTCAGATTTAGATATACCTCCCATACAAATGTCGCTCCCGATTTGACATTTTCCGCTCTAGAAACGACATATTGTTCCCGATGTTCTTTAAATTTTGCAGAACATCTTATAATCGAACTAGAAACACGTATGCAAAAATTGGGTAAGATCGGTTCAGATTTAGATATAGCCCCTATACAAATGTCGCTCCCGATTTGACTTTTTCCGCTCTAGAATCTACATATTGTACCCGCTTCTCTTTAAATTTGGCACAAAATTTTATAATCGAACTAGAAACACCTATGCTGAAAGTGGGTAAGATCGGTTCAGATCTAGATATAGCCCCCATACAAATGTCGCTCCCGATTTGACTTTTTCCGCTCTAGAAACAACATATTGAGCCCGATATTTGTTTAATTTGGCAAAACATCCTATAATCCAACTTGAAACACCTATGGTGAAAGTGGGTACGATCGGTTCAGATTTAGATCTAGCCCCCATACAAATGTCGCTCCCGATTTGACTTTTTCCGCTCTAGAATCTACATATTGTACCCGCTTCTCTTTAAATTTGGCACAAAATTTTATAATCGAACTAGAAACACCTATGCTGAAAGTGGGTAAGATCGGTTCAGATCTAGATATAGCCCCCATACAAATGTTGCTCCCGATTTGACTTTTTCCGCTCTAGAATGCACATATTGTACCTGATTTTCTTTAAAATTGGCACAACATTTTATAATCGAACTAGAAACGCCTATGCTGAAAGTGGGTAAGATCGGTTCAGATTTAGATATAGCGCTCATACAAATGTTGCTCCCGAATGTTTAACCGATTTTGGCCAAACTTTATATATTATATTTCACCAATAAACATACATGGTGAAAGCGTGTCACATCGTTCCAGGTTTCAATATACCCCCATACAAATGTCCTTTCCGATTTAACATTTTTTGTCAAACACATACATTTACAGGATGCAATAATCCTTCCCGATTTCACTTTTTTACCGAATTGAGTTGTAATGAGAATTGTTTGGGTGATGCCCATATGTCCATACTTTGGTATAACACAAATGGGGTCCATTCTGATCTATAACAGTTCTAGAAACTACATCTTACATGTGATCTTCATAAAATTTTGCAGATATTTTTCAACTAGGAATACCTACAGTGAATGAGAAATATATAGGCCCATGTTTTGGACCATGAAATGTCGGTCCTGTTACTACTGTATAATTTGTATTTGTCTGTCGGATAATTGGATCAATTACCATATTATTAACCATATTCGTTAAATATGACTAAAGATGAATTTATAGTATAATTTATATGAACTACATAAAATTGCTCCCATGAAATACCTGGGTTTAGTAATCAAAGCGAGGTATATACGCAGGGAGTGGTGTAGGGTATTATATAGTCGGCCCCGCCCGACTTTAGCCTTTCCTTACTTGTTATACCCTACACAACTTCGTGGTCTAGGGTATTATAAGTTAGTTTCGCGCCAAATGTTTGTAACACCAAGAAATAATCGAGCTAGACCCACCTTTAAGTATACCGATCGGCTTAGAATCACCACCTGAGTCGATTTAACGATGTCTGTCTGTCCGTCTGTCCGTCCGTCCGTCTGTTGTCCATCTAAGCTTGTTCGCACTCTACAGGTCGCAATTGTTGTCCGATTGCTATGAAACTTGGCAGAAGTTATTTTTTTCTGGCCAAGGACCATCGGTATTGAATTTGGAGGAAATCGGTTCAGATTTAGATATAGCCCCCATACAAATGTCGCTCCCGATTTGACTTTTTCCGCCCTATAAAGCACATATAGTACCCGATTTTCTTCAAATGTGCCTTAACACCTTATAATCCAACTAGAAACACCTATGCTCAAAGTTGGGAAGATCGGTTCAGATTTAGATATAGCCCCCATACAAATGTCGCTCCCGATTTGACTTTTTCCGCTCTAAAATCCACATCTTATACCCCATTTTCTTTAAATTTGGCACAACATCTTACAATCCAACTAGAAACACCTATGCTAAAAGTTGGTAAGATCGGTTCAGATTTAGATATAGCCTCCATACAAATGTCGCTCCCGATTTGACTTTTTCCGCTTCAGAAACCACATATTTTAACCTATTTTCTTTAAATTTGCCACAACCTCTTATAATCCAACTAGAAACACCTATGCAGAATTTGGGTAAGATCGGTTCAGATTTAGATATAGCCCCCATAAAAATG
Source organism: Polietes domitor (assembly GCA_947397865.1). Lineage (NCBI taxonomy): Eukaryota > Metazoa > Arthropoda > Insecta > Diptera > Muscidae > Polietes > Polietes domitor. The sequence goes on from OX377618.1 coordinate 160,326,245, forward strand.
TCGCTCCCGATTTAACTTTTTCCGCTTTAGAAACCACATATTTTACCCGATTTTCTTTAAATTTGGTACAGCATCTTATAATCCAACTATAAATACTTATGCAAAATTTTGGTAAGATCGGTTCAGATTTAGATATAGCCCCCATACAAATGTCGCTCCCGATTTAACTTTTTCCGCTTTAGAAACCACACATTTTACCCGATTTTCTTTAAATTTGGTACAACATCTTATAATCCAACTAGAAACACCTATGCAGAATTTGGGTAAGATCGGTTCAGATTTAGATATAGCCCCATACAAATTTCACTCCCGATTTGACTTTTTCCGCTTTAGAAACCACATATTTTACCCGATTTTCTTTAATTTTGGTACAACATCTTATAATCCAACTAGAAACACGTATGCAGAATTTGGGTAAGATCGGTTCAGATTTAGATATAGGCCCTATACAAATGTCGCTCCCTATTTCTCTTTTTCCGCTTTAGAAACCACATATTGTACCTGATTTTCTTTAAAATTGGCACAACATTTTATAATCGAACTAGAAACACCTATGGTGAAAGTGGGTAAGATCGGTTCAGATTTAGATATAGCCCTCATACAAATGTTGCTCCCGAATGTTTATCCAACTTTGGCCAAACTTTACATATTATATTTCACCAATAAACATACATGGTGAAAGCGGGTCACATCGTTCCAGGTTTCAATATACCCCCATACAAATGTCCTTTCCGATTTAAAATTTTTCGTCAAACACATACATTTACAGGATGCCAAAATCCTTCCCAATTTCACTTTTTTACCGAATTGAATTGTAATGAGATAGAAAGTCCGTCCGTCTTTAGCCTTTCCTTACTTGTTTGGGAGATGCCCATATGGTATAACCAAAGTGCCCATATGTATATGGGACCCATTCTTATCTATTACAGCTCTAGAAACTACGTCTTACATCGTATCATCATCAAATTTTGCAGATTATGATATGATTCAACTAGGAATACCTACCGTGAATGAGAAATATATAGGCCCATATTTTGGGCCAGCCCCAAAATGTTATTTTATTTATTTATTTATTATGAATTACAATACAAAGAAAATTTATATTCTAATTTTGGGTCCAGAGATTGGGCCGGGTGACTAAGACCATAGTAGCTAGTTATTGCAGCGACAGACCAGAGCCTCTGGTGGGAATCGAACCCACGACCCCTACGCTGATAGCCGAGCACGCTAACAACTCGACTACCGGGGCGCTCCCCAAAATGTTGTTTTAGGCCCCCTTTTGAAATGTCGGTCCGATTCATCCCATTACTACTGTATAATTTGTATTTGTCTGTCGGATAATTTGATCAGTTACCATATTATTAACCATATTCGTTAAATATGACTAAAGATGAATTTATAGTAACTGTATAATTTATATGAACTACATAAAATTGTTCCCATGAAATACCTGGGTTTAGTAATCAAAGCGAGGTACATACGCAGGGGGTGGTGTAGGGTATTATATAGTCGGCCCCGCCCGACTTTAGCCTTTCCTTACTTGTTTTTCTTATTTTTATACACTACACCTTAGGATATACCCTCATCCTTCATTTTGTCATTCAGTTTGTAAAACATTAAAATATTTATCGGAGACTCCGTAAAGTATAAATATTATGGGTCGTTGTAAAATTCTAAGACTAGCTTAGAGCTTCAAATTTTCCGTAAATGTGTCTTATGGTTGCATATCGATTGCGATTTAATGTGGGCGAAATAATATTTAGTTTATTTAAGCAAATTTTATGAAAATTTCTCCTTTACAAAGCACCAAAAGTAAATAAAAGGGGATTAAATGATACCAACCGGACGGCTGCAGTTAGAGTAGTGAAATTGGGTGTGTATATTTGTGTGACTTTATATTCGTACCTTTGGGATGATAATGGGATACAATTGGTACCAATCAAGCGACTGTAGCTGTCTGATTGCGTAGACGCAAAAAAAGAGGATTTTTCCAAATTCGTACTTTTAGGGTCAACATGAAAAAGTGATAAAACTGGTACCAAGCACACGGCTGTAGCTAGAATCATGAAATTAGGAGTGTACATTACACTGTGGACGCGGTCCATAATTAATTCTTTTCGTATCAAAATGGCACAGACATTTTGTCTGTTACTGGAATCAAGAAATTGCAGCTGGAGGAAATCGACTCTTAGGAATGAATGAATAATTTTTATTTAAAACAGTAAGTATGCCTTATAGTTTGAAACAATAAACAAATATCGTAATGTGCAATACTATGGTACCGCACTTCTATGTAAAGTCGAAGGCTTCTAATCTGCCAGTAATACTGTGGAATGCACTCCGTGGTGGTGTATATGTAAGATTCGACTAGAGTATCAAACCCGAGACCGAAGCCGGAGTTTTCATCGGAGACCGACCATCGAGTTTTTTTAAAATCGCGGTTTTTGGAAAACCGGGAAACCCGGGCTTTTTTATGTCGGTCTAAACCTGTTTTTCATAGAGCAGTCTCTTTTTCGGTGCTAATTTATTTATAATATACCACTTTTAAGAAATCACGGTTTTCGAAAAACCCGACATTGCAGAAAAACCGGGGTTTTGATCACTCTAGATTCGACCCGGTCGAACTTAACGCCTTCTTTTTATTTAATTTCATGTTATGCAACGATATCGAGACATGAAATTCAAACATTTAAGCGACATTTTTTAGAATAAGCGGCATTTTGAACGAGACTTTAAACATTATACACAAAATTTTTTGGAATTTTATGCTACCTATTTATCGATGCGTAAAGTAAAATATTTCCGGTCAGTTTCTCCATTAATCTTTTTCCTCATAATGAAATATTATATTTTTATATTTTTACAAAGTTCAAGATTACAGCTGGAATACATTTTTTGATCCATTCACTTGCCAATAAATTAACATTTCAAAAAATATTATTTTGTTTTCGTTCATTTTCAGGTAGGTTCGTTAGGGTTTTTTGTAAAAAATTGTAGATTGCTTATTAAACTGGTGCCTTTAAATAAAATGCAACCCTGTCCACAAAATCAGACATTCGATTTCTTATTTTTGATAATAATTAGAATATGAGCATTCCATGTTTGTTTGTTTTGAAATTTTGTGTATGTATTCTTCTCATAAAAATATTGTATACTTATTTTTTGAAAAAATTTCGAAAAACTTTTTCACAAGTTAAGACCAATCGACTTATATATACCCTCACTCTCAGAGAACATGTGTATGGAAGGACTTAAATTTTGCGCCGGAGTATGTTTGTGGGAAATACTAGAAGTTTGTTCCAATTGGAATTGGAGCTCCCATATTTATAAAATAATTGTAAAAACCTGATCAAATGTCAAGTCATATTGGATTCCATTCACCAGTATAAAAGTTATAAAGGATTTAATTTAAGCATAAATATTATTTATGTTTAAAGTGATTATAAAACATTTTCAAATATCAAATTTCAAGTGATTTTGGCTAACCCTTTAGAAGTTATATCGGTTTTATTTTAAACAAGGCTTGTGTCACTTTGTGTGGGAGGCACCAGAAGGGATGTGGTAATATTGTCAATATTCCAAGTGTATGAAACGTCCACATGAGCATTACCAAAGATTAAATTTTCAGAGTATTCCGATCATCCGTATAGAAGTTATAACAGCTTTAATGTTAGGTAGGTTGGGGTAATTTGTGTGGGAGGTACTAGAAGGCGCGTGACAAACCCTACGCGCTTAAACTGATTATAAAAACCTTATCAAATACCAAAATATTGCTAATTCCGAATATCCGTGTGGAAGTTACACTGGTTTTAATTTAACATAGCAATATGGGTAATTTGACTAACTTTTGGGAAAATATTACAATGTACAAAGTTTGAATTGATTCCTTAACTCATTTCGAGAGTTATCGTGTACACCAGCCAGCCAGACAGACGGGCCGACGGACATGGCTCAAACGTCTTAAAATGTTGTGAAACAGATTTGGTCCAAACATACTTAGGGTCTTAAGTCACTCCTTCAATGTATTATTTCAAAAAAGGTGTGATCATTAAATCGCCTGTAACTCCTGAAATACTAAATCGATTTTACTGTAATATACCTTGATTTTAAGCAATTTCAATTAATTATTGAAGTCGAATAGCCGAATTATACTCCTTAAGTTTTTACAAGCTATTTCTTTTATTTTGATTTTCGAAAATATTAGTCATTCCTTATTTAATAATAAAATAAACAAATTATAAAGACTATTTCATTCAATCTTTAAAAAATCTTAAAAGCAAAACAGGTTCGAATGCCTAGAACTGCTCTTTAATCAAAAGTAAAATTTATTATTATTATTATCCATGACCATATCCATTTTGTCGTTCATACGAAAGTACAGGACAATACATTTCACTTCTAATGGCAAATTGTCCCCTTTCACTGCTCACAATAATATTTCTCGCCTTTCCGCACACTGTGTGACCAAACACTTCACATTGAATAGAAAGTACATTTGGTGTAAATAATAATAAAGAGTATTAAATCATATATATATATACAGATTGTCACTTTCGTGTATTTGCTATATATGTATATGTATTTGCTATATAATTATTAAACAGTAATTAGCAATATTGTTATATTTGTATTTAAAATTTTCCATTTTATTAATTCCCGCAAAAAATACGCCTTCAATTAGTATGCTTTTGGAACATAATTTGAAAACACGATTTACTTATATACTCTTTTACATATTTGCAAAATATTCGGTATTTAATTTTGACCGTACCTACTAACTGAAGTTCATTGAAAGTTACGAAAGCCATGTATATTCGTTTGGCTGCATTCAGTAAATTATCATCTCATTAGCTGTATTAGCAAATAAAGCGAAACATTTGTTACAAATCGATGCCCCCGAACAATAGTATGCTAAGTCTGAGAAGTTAGTTTTGCAGCAGAGGCGTTCAAAGTTTACATTATCTAACTAAGTTATTTATAATAGTTAGAACATTTTTGAGTATAACCTTAGATTGGATCATTATGACAATTTGAGAGAATTTAAATTAAAGTCCGTACAATCTAAAAACGCAAAGAACTTGAAAACATGTTAAGTCGACTTAGCATATTATTATTTGGAGACGTTCAAATATTATTGTAATATTTTTGAATCTGTCTTCAGAGTCGACACAGATGTTCTCCAAACTAAGTGGTATATTTTTTTCAAAGGGCTATTCCAAAAGCTTTCAACTAGGTATTGATTTTGAGCCCGTTCAATTTTGATGAAAGGGCACATACATTCATTCCACTTATTCTTGCAGTTAAAATATGGCGTTTGCTCAAATCAGTCTTTGGTGAGAATTTTACTGTAGTCCTGGTGCTCTTGGGTTTTTTTGTGAAGCGAGAGCTCCATAAGGTATTGTCAGATAAATTTTTTCTTTATCTCCAAAGTTGTTATTAAAAATCCCGAATTGTCCCCAAACTATAAAAAAGATGTTTTATTTCAAAGAATTCGACCAAAACAAAAAAATGAATGAGTTGTGGATTCTTCAACAACAATAGAATATTTTGATCATCGTTGTCCCCAAAAAAGTCATGAAAAATCCAAATTATAAAAAAGTTGTTTTATTTTAAAGAATTCGACCAAAACAAAAACAATTTATGAATGATTTGTTGATCCATCAACAATCTATGAATATTGACTTATGTCATCCTATGTGGAGAACAAGCTTATTATTGCAGCAGATGATTACATATTTTTTTAAATTATATACTGTTTGTAGTTTAAATGAGTAAATAAAACTACTTTGTGTATATTTTATTTGATTTATGTGAGTATGTTCATTTTTGTAAATTTCGCCTTGAAAAATTGTTGTGTGTGTTTGGATATGAATACTGTAATTTTTCGAATCATTGGAAATAAGAACACAAAATATTTCTGGTAAAAATATAAATAACAATATGTATATCGTGATGTGTCGGATGATATCTTGTTGAATGAAAAGGATTTTTAATAAGAGTTTGGGGCACACATTTTATTGAAAGAATTTAAACTTATAATAATATTATATTAAATTATATATTAAACTATAACAAATTCATTTCAATGTTCCTTTTTTTGTTGATGGCTTCTTTCTTTTTCGTATATTTATTACAATTTTTTTCTGACCAGCGAAAGATGGTCGTCACCTATAAAAATCGTGATAAAAGTAGTGAGTAGCCAAGTAATAAATTTGTAGACATTTATAGATAAATTTGGATTCCCAGTTAAAATCAAATACTAAATATTTTTTAAAGTACTTCGAATATCCCCACAAAATCCCCAATATATTTTATGAAATCTCCTCAAAAATCCCTTGTTCCATTTCATATTTTCTGTCCTTTTGACCATCATAAAATCCCCATGGTTGGGGACAAATCCCCAATCTGGCAAGTATGAAACTACCACGTCCACTTATACTTAATTTAATTTAAAATTAGTTATAACCCACTTAAAGGATGAGGCTACCAAAAAGGTTTATATATCGTAATATATCTGTGTATATAGCGGGAGTAGCGAAAAGGATCAAAAAGTTCCTTATTAGGAAGAGTTTTTAACTCTACACAGAAATAGCCCATTTGCTATTTCGACAGATCTGCAGCTATTTGACGTATTCTTTGAAACTACAGAGTGCTTGTAGACAAATGCGGGTGATTCCATGCAAAACCTTAAATTTTTACATCACTAGCTAGGATTGCTTCGCAAGATTCTGTATGTATTCTTCTACTAAAAATATTTAATTTGATGAAATCATGATTTTGCATACAATTGTCTGTAACTGCTGAAAGTTTTGACCGATTTTAATGTTCTATTAACGTGGTCGGTATCGCCCTAGCCGATTTTTTTAAGTTTTTATAATTTTGATCGATTTATTTTGATTTTCAAAATGATTAATTGATTTTTATAAAAGGAAACGTGATAGACCCATTATTTATTATACCGATCGACTTAGAATCACTTTCTGAATCGATTTAGTCACATCCGTCTGTATGTCCATCTATTTTTGAAATCAAATTACAGGTCGCAATTAGTGTCCGATCCTAACAAAAAATTGTTACACGAGAACGAACTTCGCCCCCGATTTGAATTTTTCTTCTTAGGAATCACATATTTTATCCGATTTTCTTCAAATTTGGGATAACACCTTATATTTCAACAAAAAACTTTTGGAGCAAGATTTAGATTTATATATATGAGAAACCACGACATCTACATTAGTAGGTCAGTGCATTGATGAGTTGTCTGTCCGAAGTCACTCTTATATGGATCCTTAGATATAGGGACTTTTATGCGAACAAATACCTTCTTTGAGTACCTTCGCTACGGAGTAGGTCGTAACACCGCTAAGTGTTAAAACTTGTATCTTCAAGCACTACCACTACACATGTTAAATATCGAGACAAACTTGACCTCAATATAAAACAAGTAAGGAATGTTCAAGTCGGGCGTGGTCGACTATATGATACCCTACACCTAGTCATTATAAACTATGGTGTAGGGTATAAACAGGCTGTTACATTTGAACCAGGTAATATACAATACAGCTATATGAGAAGAATATACTACAAATTTCATACATACATATCTGTATTTGTAAGGAAATTTGAACAAAAACTTTGAATGGGAGCTATGCATACATAAATCTGAACCGATCTGATCCATCTTTAGTATTGGTTTTCTAGTTGAAATATATATATTCCCAAATTTGATGAAAATCTGTTAAATGTGTGGATCGCAGAGCGGAAAGATTTAAATCGGGGGAGCCATTTAAATGGAAGCTATATATAAATATGAACCGATGTGACCCACTTTCATCATGGATGTTTTTATTTGAAACATTACCTGATGTTTCGAATTAGAGGAAAATCTGTTCAAATATGCTATTTTTAGATCGGAAATATACAATTCGGTGGCGGAATTTATCTGAACCGATCTGACCACTTTTCACCAGAGTTATTTCTAGTTGAAATATAAATTGTTTGCCTAATTTGAAGAAAATCTGTTTAAATATGTGGTTTCTAGAGCGGAAATAACATTTGTTTGTGAGCTATATATAAATCTGAACCGATGTGGACCACTTTCGGCATAGATGTTTTAAGTTGAAATATGAGCTGGTTTGCCAAATATGAAGAAAATCTGTTCAAATATGATATTTCTAGAGCGGCAATAATCAATTCAGTGGCGAAATTTGTATTGGAGCTGTATATATATTTGAACCGATATGGCCCATTTTTACCAGAGTTGTTTCTAGTTAAAATATAAGTAGTTTTGCCAAATTTGAAAAAAATCTGCTAAAATATGTGGTTTCTAGAGTGGAAAGAGTCAAATCATAGGAGACATTTGTATGGGAGCTTTATATAAATCTGAACCGATCTGGCCTATTTTTACCAGAGTTGTTTCAAGATAAAATATATGACGTTTTGCTAAATTTGAAGAAAATCTGTTGAAATATGTGGTTTCTAGAGCGGAAAAAGTAAAATCGGAAGCAAAATTTGTATGGGAGCTATATCTAAATCTGAACCGATTTGCTTCAAATTAAATAGCGTTCGTCCTTATCCCATAAAACTTCGTTGTGCAAAGTTTCATTTAGTCCTAACAACAATTGCGACCTGGACTTTGATTACAAGAATAGATGGACAGACGGACGGACGGACATCGCTAAATCGACTCAAAAAGTGATTCTAAGTCGATCGGTAAAATAAACGATGGGTCTACTCGTTTCCTTTTGGGTGTTACAAACAAATGCACTAAGACATTATACCCTGTGGTGTAGGGTATAAAAACGTAGCAGAAACCTTCGTCATTGGCCAATTGGAAACCATGCGCGACGAATGAAGCTTCTATTCAACCATTCAAGCTATCAAAATTTTAGTTACATAAGTCAGAAGAATGAACTTTGGTTCGATAGTTTATTAACCCATGATATAGAAACAATAAAATATCTAAGAAGAAGTCGTTGATGGAAAAGTAAATTAGTGTGCGATTTCACTATAAAACAAGTAAGACAACGTCAATCGGCTACACCGACTTCTATATACCCTCACTCTCAGAGAAAATGTGTATAAAAAGGACTTTTTTGTAAAGGAGATATAAAGCATTTAATTATACCTACTGTAGAGACAATTGTGTTGTAGGTACAAGAATGGGCGTGGCTAAAGCGTAAATATTTTTTATGTTTAAAGTGATTATAAAAACTTTATCAAATACTAAATTGCAAATGATTGTGACTACCCGTATGGATGTTATATAGGTTTTATGTAACCAAAGTTTATGCCACTTTATGTGGGAGGTACCAGAAGGGGTAATGCAATATCGCCCATATTGCATACGAATGTAACCCCTATAAAAGCATTGCCATATGTCAAATTTCACAGTACCCAGAATTATCGGCGGCGGCGGCGGCGCTAACCAAAATGGGTCTGCGGCTTTCGGCTGATTTGTCGGCTCGTTCTCTCATTACGAAATTTATTTGCCAGTTTTGAGAAATGGGAAGTAACAATTTGTATTGGTTTAAAATACCTTTTTATTTTTTTGGCAAGTAGTTCAATATTCGTTAATATTAATCGATATTAGCCAAAGATCCCACAATTTAATATTATTATCCCATACAATTATTTTTTGGGTGTGGGAATCCATTCCCATAATATGAATGAATTTAACATTTTTGTTTGCAATTACAGATTTTCATGCGAGGCATATTTGACCAGACATCTTGATAGTCCACAATCCTTCCAATGAATGGTAAAGCTCTGCCTACTTTGACACACCAAAGAAGCATAATAATAAGGTTCATGCTCCAAAAATGTCCGAACAGTGCAAATGGTATTATAGTCGGAGGACAGTGTAACTTCATTTCCTAAATACACATATGTGTGCCGACGAAGATCATCTTTGCGAGATTTGTGGCTTTGTGTCCCATACATGAGTGGTCAAAGCGAAACATCTTCAGTGTAAATATTTATAACCATGAAAGCGCACCATAAACTATAAAGCCTTCCAAACATCCACTTTGCTTAGATCGTTTATTTCGTTTATTGTTTTTTATAGGAACACGTGGCCACGCATACTGGGATACCAAATTCAAAGAAAGATCCATATATTTCGCACTAGTTAGTTGTCTAATTCGACAGTTATATTCTTTTGTAATTTTAAGTGGGTTGTCTATTTTGGTAGTAAGATTGGTTGATTTAGAAATCAGTCAGCTTTAAAAAAAATTATCGGCGGCGGCTCGGCTCGTGCAGAAACATGCGGCGGCGGCGGCTTGTCGGCTCAAAATCGGTCGCCTTGTATCTCTGCCGTATAGAAGTTATAACAGCTATAGGTATGTAGTAGTTTATGGTGATTTGTGTGTGAGGTATTGGAAGAGGCTTGGCAAAACCCGCCATATTTGGTACGCTTAAAGAGATTATAATTATAAATTCCAAAATAGAGCTGATTCCGAAGATCCGCGTGGGAGTTATATTGGTTTTAGTTTAACATAGAAATATGGGCCATTTGTGTGGGGAGGTACCAGAAGGGGCGTGGCATTTTCGCCCATCTTCGAACTTAAACTAAGTTTGGGAAAAATATTACCGTGTGCATAGTTTGAATTGATTACTTAACTCCTTTCGAGTGTTATCGTATACACAAGCCAGCCAGAAGGACACACGGACGAACATGGCTCAAACAACTTAAAAAGTTGTGAAACGGATTTGGTACAAACATACTTAGGGTCCTAAGTCACTCCTTCAATGCGTTACACTTTTTTCTGTCCCAAATGATATATACCCTCCTACTCTGTAGAGTGAGGGTACAAAAATATAGTTTTCAAATTAGCTATTTTTTCTTGCATATTTTACTGTATATTTTTATACATTATGTTAATAAAGTAACGAAGTAATGTTCATGCTATTGTTCATTCGTGCTAATATTATTTCATATTTAACACTCCCCATATAATCATATTAATCTGGTTATTATTAAACGAATGGGAATTTTTGCAAGTCACCTCGCATTTACATTGTATGTACTCCCGCTCTCCCTTTGTTACTGTTTCAGGCAAAAAGAATATCATATTTAAAATTTATAATGCGGTTTTGAGCTAAATGGCTATACATATATGCACTAAAAGCATATAATTTTATTTTTGTTGGCACAAATTAATTGGATTTTCACCAATATCATTGTATATAAATATTTATAATTATATCGAATATTTTGTATTTAGTATTTCGTTTATTGAAAACTCTACTAATAGAAAATGGAATTTCTGTGTACCATCGAAATATAATTTGTATTTGGGTTAATAAAGATAATATTGTATAGAATATTGCATAATGGTACATCGTAGTCATCACATTCCTTCGCTACACTCAGAAAAATATTGTAAAATTGAGTCCAAAAATTTTATTTTTTAATTTCCCTTGATTTTAGTGAAGCCAAAAAACGTCTTATAAAACTCTACACCCTGACAATAATTGCTGGAAACATATTCTCATAGTTACAAGGATTTCTATTCATTTTTGTAAAATTCACTTTACGTACCCTCCCTCTAAAAGGGTACTAAAAGGGATGTATGTATGTACAGGTGGGACCTTTAAAATTTTAAATTTGAACTACCGATTGCTTTGAATTTTAAAGGTAGAATAACATTAATTTTTATTTTGGTATTTGAAATTCAAAAATTAAAACAAACTTATTTAAGAAAAATATACATTAGATGGGGTAGCATTTGTTTTTTCTGCAAATTTGGATATTCTGCAGTTTTGGAAACAGATTTAATAAAATGACAAGCAACTAATAATTATAATGATGTAAAATGTCGGTAATTTTATATATAGTTTATAACCTTCACCAGCTCAGAGAGCATCTGCATATAATTTATAATGACTTGCATTTTACTTAGGGTTTGATTATTTGTGTGGAAGGTACAACAAATCATAACTATTTTACAGGAATAAAGTGATTGTAAAGCCATTTCCAATATTAAATTGTTTCTGATCACTTTTATTTTAACCAAAGCTTATGCCAATTTGTGTGAGAGGCCTTGCAATATCACTCATATTGCAGGTGTATATAACGTCTATGAAAACATTAACAATGACCAAATTTCAGAGTATTCCGATCATTTGTATAGAAGTTATAAAATCTTTAAATTTAAATAGTTTAGAGTGATTTGTGTGAGAGATACGTAAATCTGTTTTCTTAACAGCAGAATATTAAAGTTTACAGAAATAAATAAATGCTACCCAACCTAATGTATGTTTTGTTTACCCTTTTTGAATTGCAAATGGAATAATTTTTGAATTTCAAATAAAAACTTTCGAATTTCAAATGGTGTCTTTTGAATTACTTATGACGAGTTTTGAATTGCAAATGACGAGTTTTGAATTACAAATGAAGAGTTTTGAATTTCAAATGATGTCTTTTGAATTTCAAATTATGTCTTTTGAATTACAAATGACGACTTTTGAATTTAAAATGTTGTCTTTTGGATTACAAATGACGAGTTTTGAAGTTCAACTGACATTTTTTGAATTTCAAATGGAATTTTTGAATTTCAAGTGATATTTTTTGAACTGCAAATGGAATTTTTGAATTCAATTGAAAAAGGTGTAGTCATCGTTCTCAGGAACTAAACATTTCTCGCACTTTTTCGAGAATAATTTTACATAAAGACCTTGGTATGAAGGCTTACAAAGTTCAATTGACCTCATGGCCATCCGATGCGTTTTCCCTTCGAAAAATCGAGTTTTCATATGAAGCTCATTTTCACCTCGGTGGCTATGTCAATAAGCAAAATTGCCGCAGAGAACCCAAACTTGACTATTGAGAAACCAATGCATTCACAACGAGTCACTATTGATGTGGCTTTTGGGCTGGCGGCTTCATTGGGCCATTTTTCTTCGATGAGCAAAGAGCCTCTGTAACCGTCAGCGGTAAGTGCTCAATGAATTTTTGTTTCCTAAAATTCAAGAGGATGACATGGACGACATTTGGCTTCAACAAGACGGGGCCACATGTCACACAGCCAACGCAACCATCAGTATACGTACTGGTCAGTATACGCACTGGTTTTTGAAAATCGAATAATCAGCCGAAATTGTGAAGTCAATTGGATGTTTCGGAGCTATGATTTAAACCCTTTGGATTATTTACTGTGCAAGCCATTAAGGATAAAATTACGCAAACCATCCAGAGATAATTGAAGCGTTGAAACATAAAGTCAAAGCTGCTATTGAAGAGATTCGAGCCGTTACTATTGAAAATGTACTGGAAAATTTGGTTGATCGGATGAGGTACTGCCGAGCCAGTCGTCTTAGTCATATGAATGATATTGTGTTCCATTATTAAATGACAAAGTTCAACCTTCCCACTTAATGCAGAAATTTGAAAAAATTATCAGTACTTTTTATAGACGATTCTAATTTAATATTTTAAATGGCCCAGCCTGTAATTTAGGCTTATTCAAAACGGTGCCTTAAGACGATCAAGCTGTGAGCTAAACGTTCCTGCTCCGCTCACCTAAAATCATAATTAATTTATAAGTATTTTTTTAATTTTTTCTTAATTAACTAATAAACACCTTAAATATAATTATTCACTCTTGTCTTAGAATAACTGTCTGTATTTGTGCATTTGTTTGTAACACCCAAAAGGAAGGGAGATAGACCCATTGTTAATTATACCGATCGACTTAGAATCACTTTTTGAATCGATTTAGCAATGTCCGTCTGTCTGTCTGTCCATCAGTCCGTCCGTCCATCTATTCTTGTAATCACTATACAGGTCGCAATTGTAGACAGAACCAAATGAAACTTTACACAACTAAGTTCTTCGGGATAAGGACAAACGCTATTTAATTTGAAGAAAATCGGTTCAGATTTAGATATAGCCCCCATACGAATTTCACTCCCGATTTGACTCTTTTCACTCTAGATACCACATATTTTCACATATTTTTGAACTAGAAACACCTGTGGTTAAAATGTGTTAGATCGGTTCAGATTTATATATAGCTACCATACAAATTTCGCTCCCGATTTGATTTTTTCCGCTGTAGAAACCACATATTGCATCGGATTGTCTTCAGATTTGGCAAAACATCTTATGTTTAAACTAGGAACACCTATGGTGAAAATAGGTCAGATCGGTTCAGATTTATATATAGCTCCCATTAAAATTTCGCTCCCGATTTGACTTTTTCTGCTCTAGAAACCACATATTTTAATAGATCCTCTTCAAATTAGGCGAAATACTTTATATTTGTTTATAAACAAGGGTCAGATCGGTTCAGATTTATATATAGCTCCCACACAAATTTCACTCCCGATTTTACTTTTTCCACTCTATAAACCACATATTTTAACTGATATTCTTCAAATCTTGCAAAATATCTTATATTGCAACTAGAAACAATCATGGTGAAAATGGATCGGTTCAGATTTACATATAGTTCCAATACAAATTTCGCTCCCGATTTGACTTTTTCCGCCTCAGAAACCACAATTTTCACCGAATTTCTTCGAACTGAGCATAACACATTGAACTAGAAGAACTTATTTTGAAAGTTAGTATCTTTATTCCATGTTTGGTACAAATATTCTTTTCGATTTGACAAATTGGACCAGATCCTTCCCGTTTTCACTTTTTTGTCAAATTGAATTGTATTCGGATAGAAAGTGCAGTGTATCATATAGTCGGCCCCGCCCGACTTTAGCCTTTCCTTACTTGTTTTTATATATTTTCAACTTGGCATTTATGATAAATTACACTGTCCGACAGTCCATATTACACTTGCACCAGATGATATAAATCTGAAACTATAGATGAAACAGATTTATTTGGCGTTTTTAGCTTTTCATTTTCTCATTTTCTTGCCCCTGCTAAAAACTTGAAACTTCAAGCTTCTATCTGTATTAGTTTATTAATGACAATCATTTAAGGTTTTGTATCTTAAAAAACAATATATGAATAAACTAGAAGAACTCAGATAGAAGCATGATACTTGAAGTATTTTTAATAGAAATTCTCCTCTTAAATTTGACACTAATACCGTCATAGGGTGCGAACAAGTATATAATATATTTTTTTGAAAAAGTGTATGCTTTGGATTTTCTAGTTCTGTGAACGGGCAACAGGATGGGGAAATGAAAAACTAAAAACGCCAAGTAACTCCATTTTGACTACAGGTTCATAAGTGTATCATCCTGTTCAAGTATAACGATTTTTTTAAAAATTGTCGTACGGTGTTATCATGTCGATCTGAATGTCCATAATAAATTTTGTTAAAAATACACTCGAAATTTATCGAAAAATAATGAATTATATTTTTGCTACATGGAATTTTGTCAATAACGCTTTTGTGTTTGGTAGACATCATTAGACGATGGGATCAATCTACAAAAAATAGTTTTTATACACTCCACGAGAGTATTATGTCTTTGTGCATTTGTTTGTAACACCCAAAAGGAAAGGAGATAGACCCATTGTTAATTATACCGATCGTCTTAGAATCACTTTCTGAGTCGATTTAACAATGCCCGTCTGTCTGTCCGTCCGTCCATCTATTCTTGTAATCACGATACAGGTCGCAATTGTAGACAGAACCAAATGAAACTTTGCACAACGATGTTTTTCGGGATAAGGACGAACGCTATTTAACTTGAAGAAAATCGGTTCAGATTTAGATATAGCCCCCATACGAATTTCACTCCCGATTTGACTCTTTTCACTCTAGATACCACATATTACTACAGATTTTCTTTAAAAATGGCAAAACATCTTATATTGTAACTAGAAACACCTGTGGTAAAAATGTGTTAGATCGGTTCAGATGTATATATAGCTCCCATACAAATTTCGCTCCCGATTTGACTTTTTCCGCTCAAGAAACCACATATTGTATCAGATTGTCTTCAGATTTGGTAAAACATCTTATATTTCCACTAGAAACACCCATGGTGAATATCGGTCAGATCGGTTCAGATTTAGATATAGCCCCCATACGAATTTCACTCCCGATTTGACTTTTTCTGCTGTAGTAACCACATATTTTAACAGATGTGCTTCAAAATTGGCAAAACATATTATATTTCAACTAGAAACACCCACGGTGAAAATGAGCCAGATCGGTTTAGATTTAGATATAGCCCCCATACGAATTTCACTCCCGATTTGAGTTTTTCCGCTCCAGAAACCACATATTTTAACAGATTTTCTTCAAATTTGGCAAAATATCTTATATTTGCATGAGAAAAACACAGGATGAAAATGAGTCAGATCGGTTCAGATTTATGTATATCCCCTATACAAATTTCGCTCCCGGTTTGATTTTTCCGCCCCAGAAACTTCGTATTTTCATCGAATTACTTCAAATTGAGTACTTGAAGAACCTATTCTGAAGTGGGTCACTTCATTCCATGTTTGGATATAGCCCTGATGCGAATATTCTTCTCGATTTGACAAATTGAACCAGGACATATTAGCCTATGATTAGGAAACATACAAAAATTCTTCCCGTTTTAATTTTTTTTCGAATTGTGTTCTGATAGAAAGTGGAGTGTATCATATAGTCGGCCCCGCCCGACTTTAGCCTTTCCTTACTGGTTTTTATTTGCGTAAACATTAAACCCAATTAGCCTTATAAAGCTAACATGATTAGCGTTAGTTTTCATGAATATTTCTGCTAATTATATTCTCATCGATTATTATACCCAATTATTTAAAAATTTAGCATGAATCACTTTAAATTAACAATATTTGATTACATTTCCACTGGTGCACAGATTCATTGAATCCAATCCTGCAAGTCACTTACTGCTGTAAAGTAATTTCAATATTTCATCAAGTCCTTGTAAGGCAATGACAGGTATTACATTACTTTTCACTATTTTGGTCATGCATTGGAAAGCATTTGCAATATAAATTGGCGACATGTTGTAGAGCATTATTTAAATGTTGCAACAACGGCATACAACATACCAACAAACATGCACGCACAAACATTCCTACGGACATACAGACATAACATTTGAACATTTCCTGCATACAAAGTGACATTACAAAAAACATGTTGCCAACATCCACTTCAGTGAGAGCACGAGGGAGGGACATTTCAAAGTGGACACTATTCCTGAAAAGGATTTGTAACTTTAGTTTACTGTACAGCAAAGAAAGGAGGGGACGGCTGCTGGTGGAACATTCTGAAAATCCTCAGATATATTACTAAGCACTTTCGGAGTTACGATGAAGCCAATTTGAACATCATTTATTGTTTGCGCGTTTCATGTGAAATAAAATTTGTGATGCCATACTGCTGCTTATAACTTCAGGGTAAAATTACTATTCGATAATTTGGCAATTTCCTCAGGTATGCTGTGATTGAAAAAGTAATATCTCGGAAGTGGAGTACGCTTTTAAATTTTTAGATATGTGTTTGTGAAGAAGAACTAATCATAAGGATGACGTGGATCAGTTTTAAAAACAGCCTTCTTAACTCGCGCGAAATGATCGGAGGGATAATGTAGTGCATTGGGGAAAAATTAAATGACGATTTTCCTTTTTCTAAATTTATGGTCTATCGTGCTATCAAATTTTGTCAAAGATTTGGGGCAGAATAGTTCCATAAATCCAGCGCGAATATAAATAAAAATCATGTTACCCTCATCATCTGCAAATTAACAGATCACCCTCGTTACGTGACCAACAAAAATATGCAAAAGACTGAGTTACAATGAGGCACGTTAGCCATTTCTAAACTGTTACAATCGACCTGTGCGAGTTTGAATGGATGGAAAGGTACTGCGCTGTGTGTGACTCTGAGTAGCACAGGCAACAAAGTAGCAGCACATGTACAAATGATTACAAAAATTGCAACAGCGACGGAGTCCTTGCCGGGCACAAACTACAAACAGAACTGCATTACTAACTGAGCTTGATGATGGAAATGTCGACAACGGCGTTGATGTCGACGGGGGCAACGTTGTTGCCTGTTGCCCCATAACGATTTCGTACAAACACTGCCGCAGTTGTGATTATTAACAAACCGACTTCAAATGCATTTTATATGCACTCGATGTTGTCGCCTGCCCCGACAACAGCAAAAAAAAGCAACAACATAATTTAACAACAAATGCCGCAAATGAGCAGTCAACAGAGTTCTCGGTTTTTGTTTTGTTCATCCAGGGATGGGATGACGAGTTATAGCAAACGGATACCGAAAGAAGCTAGCTTTTTGAACTCGCCATTGAACGTTCTTAATAGAGAATTTTTTTTCACACTTAAGATCCAATAACATTGGAATTTTATTTTTAGGTAAAATGTTGGATACAAAAACACGACCCAAAAACTATACGAATTTTGGAGAGGTCCAAACTTGGTGAAGTGATTGCTTCGTTAATGACGTAATAATTACGGAACGCGTCTTCTGATTTTAACGGTATTGCAATTGCGAATATATGACTTGTCCTAGCTCAAGGAGCCCACAATTTTCAAATATCCTTAATCGTTGATTTAAAACGTACGTTTTATTTTTTTAATTTTTTATATTTTGGGGTATCAAAATTTCAGAGTGGAGTGACAATTGGTTCAGAAATTATATAGTTCATATAGTTGGTTCAGAAATATAAGTTCAAAGTAGTGTTTCCTCTTATTTCGTCGTTTTTTTTGTTTTTGGTGAATTCCATCATCACTACTTCCACTTTCCCACTTCAATGGAAAATTTCTAAGATAATTCCTATTAAGAAAAAATCTAATTCTACTTCTCTGGACAACTTAAGACCTATATCGCTTCTGCCTATTCTGTCCAAAGTAGTTGAGCATATTTTGAAAGCTCAGCTTTTGACTTACATTGAGAGTAGATCGCTACTTAGTGATTGTCAGTGTGGTTTTCGCGACAACAGAAGTACGTCGATGCTTCTTCTTGGCCTTACCGACACGATTAGGGAAAATTTAAATAATCAACGTCTCTGTGTGCTCCTTTCTCTAGATTTAGAGAAAGCATTTGATCGGGTTGATCATGCATTATTAATAGAAAAATTGTTTAGGTTATATGGGCTGCAGACCAGCGCTTGTCGTTTACTGTTTTCATATCTTACCTGCAGAAAGCAGTATGTACATTAGGGCGTACCTCAAAAAAAAAGTTCGCCGTACACCTTCGAATATGAAGTATTATTGAAAGGTAGTTTCAAAAAAAAAATTTTTATTTTTTTATGCCGAACGTAGGGGTCGCGCTTTTACATTTTTCTATATAACTTGTATTTATAAACGGATTTTAATGTGTGATACATCGATGTTTTTGTCTCGACGAGGCCGATTTTTTTGTCTTTGAAGTCATTGAGCTCAAGCACCCCCTTCTGGTACTTACCCATCATTTCTCAGTTGCTACTACCCTAATGTACCACTCTAATAATCGAAAATTAAAGCTCGCAGAAAATCATGAATCATGTTTGAGCTCAATGACTTCAAAGACAAAAAAATCGGACAAAAACATCGATGTATCACACTTTAAAATCCGTTTATAAATGCAGAAGTTATATAGAAAAATGTAAAAGCGCGACCCCTACGTTCGGCATAAAAAAATAAAAAAAATTTTTTGAAACTACCTTTCAATAATACTTCATATTCGAAGGTGTACGGCGAACTTTTTTTTTTTTACTTGTAACCTGGTACGCTCTAATGTACATGCCAATGGGTTAATGTCATGTGTGTTGTCCGTGAGAAGTGGAGTCCCTCAAGGTTCGGTCCTTGGTCCACTTCTATTTACGTTATTTTTAAATGATCTTCTTGTTAGTCTTGGTCCCTGGTGTGTCCCTTATTCGTTTGCTGATGATGTACAAATCTTATTTAAAGGGGAGCATCAGTTTACTGATGTTTTGCAGGCTAATATTGATTACGTGCTACAGTTGTTTTCTAATTGGGTTGTTTCTAATAGTTTTTCTATTAATGCAACTAAAACAAAAGCACTATTGTATTCAACGCGTCCTGTTGATATATGTCTGCAGTACAATAACGTGTGCGTTGATTTTGTCTGTAGTATTAAATGTTTGGGTGTAATTCTTGATAACAAATTGTGTTTTGAACAGCATATTGACGGTGTCATTGCTCGCGTGAATTCAACGCTACGTCGACTGTATAATTGTGACCTAAGCTTACCTCGCCATATTAAAGAGAATTTAGTCCATGCTTTAATTATGCCCAATATCCTTTATTGTATAGAGGTTTATGCTGGCACTTTAAAGCGCAATACTGATAAGGTGTGTGTGGCTTTAAATAGTGCAATGCGATACTTGTATCATACGAATCGTTTTGCTCACATGACACCTTTCGTAGAAAAATTTTTGGGTTGTTCTTTTGACAAATTTATTAGTCTACGTTCTTTAATAATGTTCTATAAGGTCTACAAAAATCGTTGTCCAATTTTTCTGGCTAGAGCATTTACTCTAACGCGCTCCACTAGATCTAACCAGATAATTATCCCTATGTTAGACCATTATCTAGAAAAGTCATTCCAAGTGAGAGTAGCCCGTGTGTTTAACAAACTACCTGTTAATTTAAGGACTTTTAATATGTCATGTGCGACCTGGCGCAATAAGATCCTTCAACACTTACAGTTAACTACATAGATTTTATTAGGAGTAGTAATAGAAATATTGTAAGAATATTGTAATATACAATATTCTTAATACAGGTGCTTGTGCAATGTTTTGTCTCTTTTTACTTTAAAATTTTTAAATATAAAATTTGAGTAGTCATTCTTAAAACAACTTCTTCTATTATCATTATATTGGAAATATGTCCGATGTAGCATTTCTTTAAAGACCTTCGTCTGTTTTTATTTTTATTATTATTGTCCGGCGATTCATTGGGAACTTAGAAATTGTCATTGTATGTTCTTTTATTATTTATTTATTTTTTATTTAATTATTTATTTTTGTTTAATTACTTATTTTTATTTAGTTGATTATTTTAATTTATTTATGAAAATGTTCAGTTTAAAATCATATTTAATTTTTTTTATTATTTTTTTAAATACTATTTGTTTGTAGTTAGGATCATGATTACTTGTAGTTAATTGTTTAAATAGTTTAAGACATTTAATAAATGTAATTTCTTGAAGAATATTGTAATTCAATTATAATTGGCCACTTGGCTTGGAATTACAAAGAAATAAATGAAATGAAATGAAAAGCGAAAAATATTGTAGTTTTTCGGTATATTACAATGATACCTTGGAAAAAATAAATGCATAAGAAAACAAGAAAGGAAAGGCTAATGATACCCTACATATATGATACCCTACATCACTCCCTGAGTCTATACTTGATAGTCCACTAAATCCGTCGTGGATTTCCCCCTTGGGGGGGCTGTTTTTCATCTACACTCATAAAAAAGTGAACCCTATAATGAGTAAAAATTAACTAAAATTTAGAATAATTGAACTTCGAATAGCGCTAAAGCAAAATTTCCTCAAATCAAGTTCAAACTTTTCCTTGAAATTAGTACATGCTTTGAACTTGATGCTAGTTCAAATTTTCTCAAACCAAGTAAATAAAGGGTGATTTTTTAGCTATTATCTTTTTGGCAATAATGGTTTAAACAGCTGATGCACGTTTCGTGTTTTTTGGTTTACTGTCAAACATCTTCAGTTTGGTCTATAATTTAACCATGAATCGTCTTACAAACGAACAACGCTTGCAAATTATTGAATTATATTATCAAAATGCGTGCTCTGTTAAGAAAGTTCATCGCGCGCTTCCATTTTATGGTCAGTTTGATCGACCCACTGAAGCGGCTACTCGGGCTATTGTGACTAAATTTCGCACCAAATTTACATTGTTGGACATTAAACCACCAACACGCTTACGTAGAGTGCGAACTGAAGAAAATATCGCAGCTGTATCGGCCAGTGTTAATGATGACCATCAATTATCGATTCGTCGCCGTTCGCAGCAATTGGGCCTCTGTTACTCAAAAACGAGGAAATGCCAAAATTGGACTAAGCGGATGGACCATTTGAGGCGCAGTCAAGGTCAACATTTGAATGAAATAATCTTCAAACATTAAATAAATTAAATAAATATGGACCGTACTATCGATTCGAATAAAGATTTCATGCATTTTTCTGAATTGTATGTGTTTTTTAAAGCTTTCCTATAGCTTTTAAAAAATCACCATTTATTTACTCAAACTGAGGAAAATTCTTTCCAAAAACCAAGTAAATTTTTAGTAGTATTTAGTAAATACTACTAGTATTTTAATAAAATTTTGCTGGAAATTTCCTAAAACTAAGTAAACTCAAATCAAGTAAATATTTACTCAAACTGAGGACAATTTTGCTGATTTTTTCCTTACAACAAGTAATTTTTCACTAAAACTGAGGATTTTTTTCCTTGTATCAAGGAAAAAATTAAATTAAAATAAGTTCAATTTAACTAAAAAATCAAACAATTAGTTTTGCTTCAGAGTGTGCAAAACTGATACTAAAAAAGACAGCATGAAATATTTCTCAAAAGTTTCATGATACCTCTGACATAAAGAGTTGAGCTATTACTCCATGATTGTTGCGAACACAAGATAGGCGCCTTCGCAGTGGTTGTTTAGAATAATTCTTAAAGTATTTAAGAAATAAATCTCTGCAAACGAACGAGAATTGCTTCTTAGATTAATATTCAAGATTTTTTTAAACAATTTCAAATGTTTTTTAGAAGTTCATTAATACGTAAATGTACGAAGAGTTCGGCATAAATTTCAGTAAACATTTTAACTTCATTTTAGGAAAAACACATTTTTAAGTTAAAATTTACTAAATGGAATTTTTTCCATACAAAAAATTTCAGATTTTTTTTCTCACTTAAAACCTTGGAAATATTCTTCCACATAAGTATGAATTTACTCAATTGTAAGAATTTTTTATTAGATCCAAAGAAATATTTTTAATTAAATCTACTACCCTATTTCTAGTAAATGAACTATTTACTATGGCTTTGAAAGAAAGAAACTTTACTCATTCATATTTTATTACCAGTTTCTTCGAGAAATATTTTGATACATTCGTCCGGCAAAATTGCATTTCAGTAATCCATCTATCTGTACACTCAAAGGAATATGTCAGTAAAAGAAAGTAGAAAGTCTACTGAAAGAGCAGATTTTCTGCTGTTAAAAAACAGACAGCAGATTTTTATCTGCTGAGATGGTAAACAGCTGTTTGCTGTTTTTAGCAATATAGAAAAAACTTTAAGCATATGTACAGAACAGTATGACCACGTAGATATACATGTTAGCAACATTTTGTTTGAATAGAAGTTATTATAAAGTAATTTATTACCACGGAAAGATATTGCGATTGTCTTTTTTGTCTATTTTAATTAACAACAGCCAATTTTAGCAGACTGCAAAGTTTTTAGCAGTGTGAATGGTGATGTAAGATTGCAGAAAACTGCTACTATGCCAAAAAAACAGTTGCAATAGCAGAGAAGTGTCTGCTGATAGGCAGCAGACAATCGCTTTTATTAACAGACTTGTTCTCTACTAGTATAAATTCTTTTTTTAATAGTTGCTTGAAATTACATACATACATATCGAGGGCTTAATTCATAAGTGTCTATGTACAAAAACATAACTTTTCAGGAGAGCGAAAAAACTGAAATTAATTTGAAGAGAAATTATTAATCATTCTTCTACAGTTTAATCTAAAAAGGATTGTTAATTGTTATCATTAAAAAGTTTTCGAAATTTCCTATTATTCCCAGTTTTATGGTTCATAGCCACTTTTACCTGTTTAAAATTGAGCACTATGAATGTTGAAATAAATAATAAGAATAAGCCATTTTTGTCCAAAGATATAAATAAGATTTATTGTAAACTCAATAACGTTTCTCATGAAATCTTAGAAATGTTGTATAGAAATTTTGGGAAAAAATTTAGCACAAAAAATTACAGTGGAAAAACATGATTTTTAGGGTTATTTTCAGGAGCGTTTAGCTCACAGATGACTTGATCTAGGAACGAAATATTTTGCAAATCCTCATTAAACAATCCAAACTTTATTTTCGTGTGGTGACTGGAACTTGTTTTTCCATTTGTATGGACTGCGACCCAGTCTAATGTTTATATGAAACAGTTTTCTTCGTTTGTCGAAATGGATTTGTATAATCACTGCAAACTGTCAAAATATTAGATGTAACAGAAACCGTTGTTGTTGCATCAGATTAAGATACAGCTCCATAAAAACGTCGCATCGCAAATGTTACAACTTAGCATCAAGCAAATTATTTGCTTTTATTAAGAATGTTTTTAGATTTCATTAAGATATAATAGTGATTCTTATCTACACGTTTTTAAAATTACTAAAAGATTTTGTTATTAAATTTCCAAACTTTTATTGTAGTACGCAATTAAAAGTTCATAAGATATTGCTCTATTCGAATATCAAGAAGTGGTATCGGTTAATACAAATGAAACTTTTCCGAACAATTTGTAGTCCATTAGCGAAATTAGCATTGCACAATCTTGAAATTGGCACAATTCGCTTATTTTTTTGTATTTTTCATAACATTTGTCCGAAATTCAAGAAAGTGTCCACGATTTTTTATGTTTTCATGTTTTCATGATTTTACTGCAAAATTACCATTTCAGACGAGTTATTTTAAAAAGGCCTTAAAAATTCTATATTTTATTGCTTCAGAAAGTCTAGAAGGTTTTAAAAATTATATGTTCGAAACCTCTCTGGGGGGGGGGTTTGAACCCTATAAACACACCCCCCCTTGGGCACGGCTCTGGTCTTTAGTCAAATATAACGAATATGACAAAATTTATGAAAATTTTTGCATTGTGTTACTCCTGAATGTAACAAATAAAATCGGTAGGAAAATTATAATATCATTTTCATCAAAAAAGGCAGTATTAAATAGAATCTTATGCAAATAAATCGGAAGGAACATATGCCGCTCGTTTACTGTATTTGTACCTAACCGAAACATTAAACCATGTGGTCCATGTGGTCACATTTTACGGTAGGTATTCCGATAATAAATATAACATGATGTGGAAAATTTGATTAAGATCCTATGATCGATTTGGCAATGTCCGTCTGCCCACATATTGTTGTAATCAAATTACAAGTCGCAATTATAGTCCGATCTTAACAAAAATTGGCACAAGTAAGTTTTGTAGTTCAGGGACGAACGCTATATAATTTGAGGCATATCTGTTCAAATTTAGATATAGCCCCCATACAAAAGTCGCTCCCGATTTGACATTTTCCGTTCTAGAAACAACATATTGAACCCGATTTGCTTTAAATTTGGCACAACATCTTATAATCCAACTCGAAACACCTATGCAGAAAGTGGGTAAGATCGGTTCAGATTTAGATATAGCCCCCATACATTTTTTGTCAAACACATACATTTACAGAACACAAAAATCCTTCCCGTCTTCACTTTATTACCGAATTGAATTGTATTCTGCTTCGACTTTAGACTTTCCTTACATGTTTTTAATATATCTATATATATATAAAAGAGTTGCGTTACTGACTGACTGACTGACTGACTGACTGACTGACTGACTTATCATTGACCAGCCCCCAGACCAAACGGCTGAAGCCAGGGTCATGAAATTTTCAGGGTAGTTCCCAAATATGACGTAGACGTCGACTAAGAAAGGGTTTTACGAAATTCGTACTTTTAGGGGATAAAATGGCCCAAAAAGGGATAAACATCGAACCTTCGTCCTGACTAAACGGCAGTAGCTATAAACATGAAATTCGGTGAGTTCCTTGCAATGACCATGCAGACGAGCTACAAATAGGGATTTTTCGAAATTTGTACTTTTAAGGGACAAGCGGGACAAAAAGGGATAAAAATGGTACCAACTAAAGTATTACAGCTAGAAACGTGAAATTTGGTACGTAAATTCCTCTGACCATACAGTAACGAAGTAAAATTGGATTTTTCGAAATTTGTACTTTTAAGGGACGAGCGGGACAAAAAGGGATAAAAATGGTGCCAACTAAAGTATTACAGCTAGAAACGTTAAATTTGGTATGTAAATTCCTCTGACCATATAGAACCGAATTAAAATGAGATTTTTCGAAATTTGTACTTTTAAGGGACGAGCGGGACAAAAAGGGATAAAAATGGTACCAACTGAAGTATTACAGCTAGAAACGTGAAATTTGGTATGTAAATTCCTCTGACCATATAGAAACGAAGTAAAATTGGATTTTTCGAAATTTGTACTTTTAAGGGACGAGCGGGACAAAAAGGGATAAAAATGGTACCAACTAAAGTATTACAGCTAGAAACGTGAAATTTGGTATGTAAATTCCTCTGACCATATAGAAACGAAGTAAAATTGGATTTTTCGAAATTTGTACTTTTAAAGAACGAGCGGGGAGAAAAGGGATAAAAATGGTACCAACTAAAGTATTACAGCTAGAAACGTAAAATTTGGTATGTAAATTCCTCTGACCATATAGAAACGATGTAAAATTGGATTTTTCGAAATTTGTACTATTAAAGGGACAAAAAGGGATAAAAATGGTACCAACTAAAGTATTACAGCTAGAAACGTGAAATGTGGTATGTAAATTCCTCTGACCATATAGAAACGAAGTAAAATTGGATTTTTCGAAATTTGCACTTTTAAGGGACGAGCGGGACAAAAAGGGATAAAAATGGTACCAACTAAAGTATTACAGCTAGAAACGTGAAATTTGGTATGTAAATTCCTCTGACCATATAGAAACGAAGTGAAATTGGATTTTTCGAAATTTGTACTTTTAAGGGACGAGCGGGACAAAAAGGGATAAAAATGGTACCAACTAAAGTATTACAGCTAGATACGTGAAATTTGGTATGTAAATTCCTCTGACCATATAGAAACGAAGTCAAATTGGATTTTTCGAAATTTGTACTTTTAAAGGGGCTAGCGGGATAAAAATGGTACCAACTAAAGTATTACAGCTAGAAACGTGAAATTTGGTATGTAAATTCCTCTGATCATATAGAAACGAAGTAAAATTAGATTTTTCGAAATTTGTACTTTTAAGGGACGAGCGGGACAAAAAGGGATAAAAATAGTACCAACTAAAGTATTACAGCTAGAAACGTGAAATTTGGTATGTAAATTCCTCTGACCATATAGAAACGAAGTAAAATTGGATTTTTCGAAATTTGTATTTTTAAGGGACGAGCGGGACAAAAAGGGATAAAAATGGTACCAACTAAAGTATTACAGCTAAAAACGTGAAATTTGGTATGTAAATTCCTCTGACCATATAGAAACGAAGTAAAATTGGATTTTTCGAAATTTGTACTTATAAGGGACGTGCTGGACAAAAAGGGATAAAAATGGTACCAACTAAAGTATTACAGCTAGAAACGTGAAATTTGGTATGTAAATTCCTCTGATCATATAGAAACGAAGTAAAATTTGATTTTTCGAAATTTTTACCTTAAGGGGCGAGCGGGACAAAAAGGGATAAAAATGGTACCAACTAAAGTATTACAGCAGGATCGTGTAATTTGGTATGTACATTCCTCTGACCATATAAAAACAAAGTAAAATTGGATTTTTCGAAATTTGTACTTTTAAGGGGCTAGCGGGACAAAAAGGGTACCGACTAAAGTATTACATCTAGAATCGTGAAATTCGGTATGTAAATTCCTCTGACCATATAGAAACAAAGTAAAATTGGATTTCTCCAAATTTGTACTTTTAAGTGGCGAGCGGGACAAAAGGGATAAAACTGGTACCAATTTTAGTATTACAGCTAGAATCGTGAAATTTAGTGTGTAAATTCCTCTGATCATATATCAGCGCAGTAGTTTGATTTTTCCAGATTTGAACTTCTAAGGGGTGCGCGGGACGAAAAGGGATAAAAATGCTGTACAATCCTGTGTTACCAAATTAAGTACATATTTTTAGGGGAGCAAAAACATGTTACCTATAGTGATTTTTCAAAATGTGTACATTTTGGGAAAGAGGTGCAAAAAGTTATAAACTGGCTGGCTGAATCTAGAAACATGAGATCGAGGATATAAATGGTTGTAATTTTTTGTTCAAAACTTAGTAGAAAACTATACATACGAATTAGTTCAGCTAAAATTGTGCATATCGACAAGCACATTCCTTTGACTGTGTGTGATTGCTAGCTAATAGGAGCTTTCTAAATTACTATTTTAGATTTATCTATATCCACCAAAAGAAAATTAAATAAATACTATCCAAAAACAGAGACGGATAAAATTAACGAATAACTTGCTTTTTCGCGTGCGAAGCAGCGGGTACTGCTAGTATTTTATAAATAAATATAAAATTTTAACTATTTTGAACAACGCAAAAATAAATATAAGACAGTAATCTTCAAAACAGCTTAAATACCCTGTATATTTGGGGATAGTGGGAAATTTTTCCGCTACAGCCGTTTGGTTGGTTGTATTTTCATCCTATTTTAATGCCAAAAGTATGAATTTTGAAAATCCATTATAGCTCACGTACACAATGCAAGATCACCTAACTTCATGATTCTACCAATGTTGTACAATGTAAAATACACATCCCTGGAAACAAGTACGGCATCGTACTGTTGCCAACAATTGCAGCAATTAGTTATTCTGTTTAAGTTGCCACATTAGTTCATAACTCTATTAAATCTCTTTTTTCCAGCTCAAGGTATGCATAGAAAGCAACAAGAGGCCTGGTGAAGATTAAAAAAAAAAAACAAAAATTACGAATTCTGATGCGTTGACTAATTTAAGTCAAAGCTTTCTTGTAATGTTGAAAGGGCGTCTCTGTGATACAGGAGAAATTGTCAGATTATTTTAACCAAAATTAATTGCTCTGTTACCGTTTAAGGCCACTGACACAAAATGTCAGCGTGCACATTCCCCCTTCGTCATACTGAAGTGACATGGCGAAATTATGATGTAATATAAATATTATTTATTTGGGTAAGTGGCATTATAATTAAATGTTCTCGGAATATGAATTTAAGTGGAAGAGCGTCATTACCTACACACATATTTCACCGCGTTAACTGTTTTGGGATGCTTTAATTTTGAGGATGACGTTTTCAATCGTTAAGTATGGGAACAAATGCAATGGGAGCCAGTGAACTTAAGTTGTTTTTGCCCTACAATATGACTGTGCCATTTTGCGTACGCATGAGTATGGTGCCTGAAACGTGCTAAAAAATAATTATTAAATTAAATCACAATACAATATCCCAGTTCAAATCAAATATTAATTACAGACCAAAAATATACAAACGAAAAAATTAAAAGAAAAAAATTCAACAAAATCTCATTATTTCAGTACTACTGGAGAATTCATAGAATATTGTCTCCAGTGTTCGAAAGTTTGTATACATATTATTCCATAAAAAATATTTTATACGCGTTTTAACAGAAAATATAAAAAAATCACGTGTTTTGGCCAATTAAACTTCGAGGTGTGTTCAGCCATCTAAATCTTCTGATTATAATAATTCTTAATATACTTGACCGATTCTATACCTTGTTTTGAAGGTAGTTTTAATTCAAAATATCAAATTAGATTTTATAATTTTATTTCGATTTTCAAAATGATTCTTTTACTGTCTAAATTTGGAATTTTTACGATTTTTTTTTTCAAAATAAAGACAGCCAATATTTAAGTAAAGAGGTCAAAACCGAAAACCGGTGTTAAGCACCGTCCACCGGTTTTTGAAATAATGCTAATTTCGGCAAACCGGGGATACCGGTGTTTCATGTCGTTTAACCGGGTTTTTGATATGCAAAAACATTTGAATTTGTTGGATATATCGTACTTACTATTGCAATAAAATATGAAGATTGGTTTACATACTGTGAAAATAAACTAATGTGATTAGATTGAGGCAACACATTGATTTGCGATATGATATGACCAGCTGAAAAACAACCGAAACTACAATATTATATGGAAAATATGACGTTAAATATATTCGTTCTGCACTTGATGTGAAATGCCGAAGGCTTAATTTTTATACCCTACACCACTTCGTGGTCTAGGGTATTATAAGTTAGTTTCACGCCAAATGTTTGTAACACCAAGAAATAATCGAGCTAGACCCACCTTTAAGTATACCGATCGGCTTAGAATCACCAGCTGAGTCGATTGAACGATGTCTGTCTGTCCGTCCGTCCGTCTGCTGTCCATCTAAGCTTGTTCGCACTCTACAGGTCGCAATTGTTGTCCGATTGTCATGAAACTTGGCAGAAGTTATTTTTTCTGGCCAAGGACCATCGGTATTGAATTTGGAGGAAATCGGTACAGATTTAGATATAGCCCTCATACAAATGTCGCTACCGATTTGGCATTTTCCGCTCTAGAAACAACATACTGTACCCGATCTTCTTTAAATTTTGCAGAACATCTTATAATCTAACTAGAAACACGTATGCAAAAATTGGGTAAGATCGGTTCAGATTTAGATATAGCCCCCATACAAGTGTCCCTCACGATTTGACATTTTCCGCTCTAGAAACGACATATTATACCCGATCTTCTTTAAATTTTGCAGAACATCTTATAATCGAACTAGAAACACGTATGCAAAAATTGGGTAAGATCGGTTCAGATTTAGATATAGCCCCCATACAAATGTCGCTCCCGATTTGACATTTTCCGCTCTAGAAACGACATATTATACTCGATTTTCTTTAAATTTGGCACAACATCTTATAATCCAATTAGAAACACGTATGCAAAAATTGGGTATGATTGGTTCAGATTTAGATATAGCCCCCATACAAATGTCGCTCCCGATTTGACATTTTCCGCTCTAGAAACGACATATTATACTCGATTTTCTTTAAATTTGGCACAACATCTTATAATCCAACTAGAAACACATATGCAGAAATTAGGTAAGATCGGTTCAGATTTAGATATAGCCCCCACACAAATGTCGCTCCCGATTTGACATTTTCCGCTGTAGAAACGACATATTATACTCGATTTTCTTTAAATTTGGCACAACATCTTATAATCGAACTAGAAACACGTATGCAAAAATTGGGTAAGATCGGTTCAGATTTAGATATAGCCCCCATACAAATGTCGGTCCCGATTTGACATTTTCCGCTCTAGAAACGACATATTATACTCGATTTTCTTTAAATTTGGCACAACATCTTATAATCCAACTAGAAACACATATGCAGAAATTAGGTAAGATCGGTTCAGATTTAGATATAGCCCCCATACAAATGTCGCTCCCGATTTGACATTTTCCGCTCTAGAAACGACATATTATACTCGATTTTCTTTAAATTTGGCACAACATCTTATAATCCAACTAGAAACACATATGCAGAAATTAGGTAAGATCGGTTCAGATTTAGATATAGCCCCCACACAAATGTCGCTCCCGATTTGACATTTTCCGCTGTAGAAACGACATATTGTACCCGATTTTCTTTAAATTTTGCAGAACATCTTATAGTCCAACTAGAAACACGTATGAAAAAATTGGGTAAGATCGGTTCAGATTTAGATATAGCCCCATACAAATGTCGCTCCCGATTTGACTTTTTCCGCTTTAGAAACCACATATTGTACCCGATTTTCTTTAAATTTTGCAGAACATCTTATAATCGAACTAGAAACACGTATGCAAAAATTGGGTAAGATCGGTTCAGATTTAGATATAGCCCCCATACAAATGTCGGTCCCGATTTGACATTTTCCGCTCTAGAAACGACATATTGTACCCGCTTTTCTTTAAATTTTGCAGAACATCTTATAATCCAACTAGAAACACGTATGCAAAAATTGGGTAAGATCGGTTCAGATTTAGATATAGCCCTCATACAAATGTCGCTCCCGATTTGACATTTTCCGCTCTAGAAACGACATATTATACTCGATTTTCTTTAAATTTGGCAGAACATCTTATAATCCAACTACAAACACGTATGCGAAAATTGGGTATGATTGGTTCAGATTTAGATATAGCCCCCATACAAATGTCTCTCCCGATTTGACATTTTCCGCTCTAGAAACGACATATTATACTCGATTTTCTTTAAATTTGGCACAACATCTTATAATCCAATTAGAAACACGTATGCAAAAATTGGGTATGATTGGTTCAGATTTAGATATAGCCCCCATACAAATGTCGCTCCCGATTTGACATTTTCCGCTCTAGAAACGACATATTATACTCGATTTTCTTTAAATTTGGCACAACATCTTATAATCCAACTAGAAACACATATGCAGAAATTAGGTAAGATCGGTTCAGATTTAGATATAGCCCCCACACAAATGTCGCTCCCGATTTGACATTTTCCGCTGTAGAAACGACATATTATACTCGATTTTCTTTAAATTTGGCACAACATCTTATAATCGAACTAGAAACACGTATGCAAAAATTGGGTAAGATCGGTTCAGATTTAGATATAGCCCCCATACAAATGTCGGTCCCGATTTGACATTTTCCGCTCTAGAAACGACATATTATACTCGATTTTCTTTAAATTTGGCACAACAACTTATAATCCAACTAGAAACACATATGCAGAAATTAGGTAAGATCGGTTCAGATTTAGATATAGCCCCCATACAAATGTCGCTCCCGATTTGACATTTTCCGCTCTAGAAACGACATATTATACTCGATTTTCTTTAAATTTGGCACAACATCTTATAATCCAACTAGAAACACATATGCAGAAATTAGGTAAGATCGGTTCAGATTTAGATATAGCCCCCACACAAATGTCGCTCCCGATTTGACATTTTCCGCTGTAGAAACGACATATTGTACCCGATTTTCTTTAAATTTTGCAGAACATCTTATAGTCCAACTAGAAACACGTATGAAAAAATTGGGTAAGATCGGTTCAGATTTAGATATAGCCCCATACAAATGTCGCTCCCGATTTGACTTTTTCCGCTTTAGAAACCACATATTGTACCCGATTTTCTTTAAATTTTGCAGAACATCTTATAATCGAACTAGAAACACGTATGCAAAAATTGGGTAAGATCGGTTCAGATTTAGATATAGCCCCCATACAAATGTCGGTCCCGATTTGACATTTTCCGCTCTAGAAACGACATATTGTACCCGCTTTTCTTTAAATTTTGCAGAACATCTTATAATCCAACTAGAAACACGTATGCAAAAATTGGGTAAGATCGGTTCAGATTTAGATATAGCCCTCATACAAATGTCGCTCCCGATTTGACATTTTCCGCTCTAGAAACGACATATTATACTCGATTTTCTTTAAATTTGGCAGAACATCTTATAATCCAACTACAAACACGTATGCGAAAATTGGGTATGATTGGTTCAGATTTAGATATAGCCCCCATACAAATGTCGCTCCCGATTTGACATTTTCCGCTCTAGAAACGACATATTATACTCGATTTTCTTTAAATTTGGCACAACATCTTATAATCCAACTAGAAACACATATGCAAAAATTGGTTAAGATCGGTTCAGATTTAGATATAGCCCCCATACAAATGTCGCTCCCGATTTGACATTTTCCGCTCTAGAAACGACATATTATACTCGATTTTCTTTAAATTTGGCACAACATCTTATAATCCAACTAGAAACACATATGCAGAAATTAGGTAAGATCGGTTCAGATTTAGATATAGCCCCCATACAAATGTCGCTCCCGATTTGACATTTTCCGCTCTAGAAACGACATATTATACTCGATTTTCTTTAAATTTGGCACAACATCTTATAATCCAACTAGAAACACATATGCAGAAATTAGGTAAGATCGGTTCAGATTTAGATATAGCCCCCACACAAATGTCGCTCCCGATTTGACATTTTCCGCTGTAGAAACGACATATTGTACCCGATTTTCTTTAAATTTTGCAGAACATCTTATAGTCCAACTAGAAACACGTATGAAAAAATTGGGTAAGATCGGTTCAGATTTAGATATAGCCCCATACAAATGTCGCTCCCGATTTGACTTTTTCCGCTTTAGAAACCACATATTGTACCCGATTTTCTTTAAATTTTGCAGAACATCTTATAATCGAACTAGAAACACGTATGCAAAAATTGGGTAAGATCGGTTCAGATTTAGATATAGCCCCCATACAAATGTCGGTCCCGATTTGACATTTTGCGCTCTAGAAACGACATATTGTACCCGCTTTTCTTTAAATTTTGCAGAACATCTTATAATCCAACTAGAAACACGTATGCAAAAATTGGGTAAGATCGGTTCAGATTTAGATATAGCCCTCATACAAATGTCGCTCCCGATTTGACATTTTCCGCTCTAGAAACGACATATTATACTCGATTTTCTTTAAATTTGGCAGAACATCTTATAATCCAACTAGAAACACGTATGCGAAAATTGGGTATGATTGGTTCAGATTTAGATATAGCCCCCATACAAATGTCGCTCCCGATTTGACATTTTCCGCTCTAGAAACGACATATTATACTCGATTTTCTTTAAATTTGGCACAACATCTTATAATCCAACTAGAAACACATATGCAAAAATTGGTTAAGATCGGTTCAGATTTAGATATAGCCCCCATACAAATGTCGCTCCCGATTTGAATTTTTCCGCTCTAAAATCCACATACCCGTTTTTTCTTTAAAATTGGCACAACATCTTATAATCCAACTAAAAAACCTATGGCGAAAGTGGGTAAGATAGGTTCAGATTTAGATATAGCCCTCATACAAATGTTGCTCCCGAATGTTTAACCGATTTTGGCCAAACTTTACATATTATATGTCACCTATAAACATACATGGTGAAAGCGGGTCACATCCAGGTTTCAATATACCCCCATACAAATGTCCTTTCCGATTTAACATTTTTTGTCAAACACATACATTTACAGGATGCAAAAATCCTTCCCGATTTCACTTTTTTTACCGAATTGAATTGCAATGAGAATTGTTTGAGTGATGCCCATATGTCCATACTTTGGTATGACTTTGGTATACTACTTTATTTTTTATTTGTCTATCGGACAATTGGATCAATTAAGATATTATTTACCATATTCGTTAAATTTGACTAAAGATGAATTTATAGCATATAAATTATATGAATATAATTTATATAATTTGTATGAACTACAAAAAATTGCTCCCATGAAATACCTGGGTTTAGTAATCAAAACGAGGTACATACGCAGGGAGTGGTGTAGGGTATTATATAGTCGGCCCCGCCCGACTTTAGCCTTTCCTTACTTGTTATGAGTTTATGCCTATGGGAATCGTGTGCTAAGATTCATGTTTTCTTTTCTATTCGCGCCTAACAAAATTGGGAATCTTAGTCAAGTTAGTACAACTTTAAAACCTGTTATGTGTACAGAAAGTATATATTAGAGATACAAGCCGCCGGCGCTGCATGTTTTTACACGAGCCGCGCCGCCGCTGATTTCAACGGATCACATCGACTTCAACCACGCCGCCCATAATTTTTTTAGATCTGAAGGAGTTCTAACTTCGTCAAATCTTACTACCACAAATAGACAACCCACTTGAAATTACCAAAGAAAATATAACTCTCGACTTAGACAACTTACTACAGTGAAATATAGGGATCTTTCTTTGAATTTGGTATACCACTATATGACGTCTATAGTAAGTTGAATGATTGTATCTTGATTTTCAATTCCAGTATGCATGGCCATGTGTTCCTATAAAAAAACAATAAACAACAGCTACTCTTAGCAAAGTGGGTGTTTAGAAGGCTTTATCGTCATGGTGCACTTATGCTTCCTTTCATGGTTATAGTTAACCTGAAGATGTTTCTCTTTGGCCAGAACACAGAACCACAAATCTTGCAACGATGATCTTCGTCGGCACACACATGTATATTTAGGACATGAAGTTGCACTGTCCTCCGACTACAATATCATTTGCACTGTTCGGACACTTTTGAAACAAGAACCTTATTATTGTGCTTCTTTTGTGTTTCAAAGTGGGTAGAGCTTTGGAAGGATTATGACATTCAAGATGATTGGTCAAATATTCCTCACATGAAAAGCTGTAATTGCAATCATTAAATTCATCCATATTATAAAAATTTTGAGAATGGATTCCCAATCAAAAAAAAAATAATTGTATGGGATAATAATATGAAATGGGAACATCGGCTATTATCTGTCTGATTCAGACATAATAATATGACTATTGATGGCACAGGATTGAATTAATAAAATTAAAAGTTTTATTTTACAACTTTGTATAGCCTCCACCTCCAGGGTATACTAACTTTGTCATTCCGTTTGTAACACCTTGAAATATCGACGTGAGACCCTATAAAGTATATCTATTTTTGATCGTCATTAAATTGTAAGACGATCTAGCCATGTCCGTCCGTCTGTTGAAAGCTAGGAGGTCCAAATTTTGCATAAATACGTCTTATAGTCGTAGATCGGTTGGGATTGAAATTGGGCGAAATCGGCCCAAAGGGAAAAAAATTTCCCTCACAAGGACTGAAAAAAACCCATAATAACCCCTAATATTTTAGAGTATTTAAGCATATTTTTCCAATATGTCTGCTTGTACTTACTTTATATTGGGTATGCGCTTTCCCCATCTAACAAGGACGTGCTGGTAAAACGATTTTTATTCGTAGGGGAAAAAGGATAAAAATGGTACAATCAAACTAAAACATCTATAAACACGAAATTCGCTGTGTACATTCGTCTAATTGAGTAGATACATAATATGAAATTATTTTTCCAAATTCGCACGTTTAAGGGATAAAATGGGAATAGAGGGATAAAAATGGTACCAACCAAACGGCTGCACCTACAATAATGAAATTCGCTTTATACGTTCCTCTGATTGCGTAGACACTTAAAATAGAAGGATTTTTCAAAATTCGTATTTTTGGGGTTCAAATGGAAAAAGTGGATACAAATAGTACCAACCAAATGACCGCAGCTAGAGTCATGAAATTCGGAGTATACATTCCTCTGACTGCGAAAAATAAAAGGTTTTTTTCCAAATTCGTATTTTCAAGGGATATAATGAATGAGTACAGGGGATAAAAATAGTACCAACGAATACAGCTAGAATGATGAAATCCGGTGTGTACATATTGCGTAGATACGTAAACTAAAGAGATTTTAGATAGTCTTACTCTTGAGGTGGTAAAATTGAAAAAGGGGATAAAAATGGTACCAACAAAATGGCCGCAGCTAGAGTCATGGAATTCGGTGCATACATTCCTCTGACTGCATAGACACGCAAAATAAAAAGATTTTTCCAAATTCGTACATTTACGGAAAAATTGTGTGAATCATGATGTTAGGTTATTTTGCACTATGTACGTGAGATAATGAATTTACTAAATGTGTACTTTTGGAATTATTGAAATAGAATGGAAATGCAACAAACTATATCACCCACTACCTACCAATATTTATGGTATTTAAGCTTTTTTGAAAATATAAATATAAGAATATCTATTTTTGACTTGAAGTATTATTCCGATATATATAGTGTAAACGTATTGTCTTATAAGCGTGGATTGAAATAATAAAAATATCATATTTATTATATTTGCTTTACATTTACATAGAACGTTGGTATTCTAGAGATATGTTTTTTTTTTAATCATGGCTTAGAAAGGTCGCAAAAGCTCTGAGATCTAATTTGACAATAGCACTTCCCCATTTTCCTGTTGCAGTTTCACGAATTCAATTTCCATTGAAAATATTATTTCTCTCTTCGCATTTCATTTCGAATATAAATAAAATTGGAAAATCTACCGTTAATATAAAATTAAAAATTAAAGCATATGAATGTTTCTATATCACAAAAAAGTTTTTAATATCACCGCAACTATGTTTTTTCGTGCACATGGGTGGTTCCTAACAATTAAGCATTTTTACTGAGAAACGAAAATACAATGGTTTGACTATATATAATGATGTTACATCTACAGAACGACGCATACAGTTTTATTCTTACGTAGCGCACCATATTGCCGATCTTTAGCGACAGATAACTTCACACTTATTTTGTCTTGCCGTTTAAAGTATTTGTCATCACAAAAGTCGTTAAAATACCCAGTGGTTATGAGGACTTATAATTAAGTCAAGTAATATTTGCATTTTGGTTGGTTAGTCAGTAGAAGATAATTGTTGACGATCCATCATATGATCAGTCAGCGTCGCCTACATCTCGAAATAAAAACACATCACTGCTGTTGATGGTAACGCCATCACTGCAATTCTTGGGTTTCTGGTTTCTTTAGTTGTCAACTCACCTTGTATCGAGGCAGATGGCAGTCCCTGTCAAAAAAAAATATTATAAAATGATATTTGTTTTGTTTTTTAAATTGTCTCCTCTAGACTCCGTCTAGGGGAGACCAACAGAGCAACCAAACCGGTAGGATTCTGTTCAATAATAGTTTACGAAAATTCCTACATATGTATAGATTTGAGACCCACCGTATTTTTCGTCAATTTCTGATTTTTATCAATTTCCGATTACTTAATTCCGGTCATATCTAAAGGGACTTCTTCTAGACAAGCGCGTCCATTTTTCGTGTGAAGAAAATACCAAACTAATTAAAAACTAGTAAGGAGGGCTGAAGTCAGGCAGGGTCGACTATATAATACCCTACACCACTCCCTGCGCATATAACTCGCTTTTATAACTAAACCAAGGTGTTTGATGAGAGCAATTTTATGCAGCTCATATACATTATACAGTATACTCTAAATTCATCAATTCAATCTGAATAAATTTAACGAATATGATAAATAATATGGTAATTGATCCAATTTGCCGGCAAATATTCCGAGAAAATATAACATGATCAAGATCCAATAACAAATGCAGATTATACAGCTGAATTATACAATGAATCGGACGGACATTTGAGGGGCATATAACTACACTTGGGGCATGTGCCAAAACATGGACATATACAGTTCTTTTTCACGATAGGTATTCCTAGTGGAAATATATCATGACCTGCAAAATTTGATCAAGATCCGAGTAAGATGTGTTTCTAAAATTGTAATAGAATAGAATGGGGGTTATACCAAAGTATGGGCACATATATTTGACTTTCATAGTATGTATTCTTAGTCGAAATATAATTTAATCTGTAAAATTTAAAAAACTTCCGATGAAAAATGTGGGTACTAGAGGTGTAATAATAAAAAATTGTGGCCGTTTGTAAGAGCGCTACATTAAAAAGTCACTTTCAAAGTAGGCATTTTTATTAAAATATAACATGATCTGCAAAATTTTATCAAGATCCAATGTAAGATGAGTAGCGATAATGGTGTAAACTGGGGGACCAATTGTATGGGGGCTATACAAAAACACTGACCAAATATGTGTGTTTAGTTGTGTGGGAAATTTGATCAAAATCCAAAGTAAAATGTGCATTTTCGAGCAGTATTATTGTAAATCGGAGGTACATTTGTATCAAAACATAGACCAATGTAGTCCACTTTCCCGTTAGCTGTTTATAATTCAAATATAACACGATCCTGAAAATTTTGTCATGATTCCATATATAATGTGTTTTATACCCTAAACCACTTCGTGGACTAGGGTATTATAATTTAGTTTCGCGCCAAATGTTTGTAACACCAAGAAATAATCGAGCTAGACCCACCTTCAAATTACCGATCGGCTTAGAATAACCAGCTGAGTCGATATAACGATGTCTGTCCGTCCGTCTGCTGTCCATCTAAGCTTGTTCGCACTATACAGGTCGCAATTGTTGTCCGTTTGTCATTCAATACCGATGGTCCTTGGCCAGGAAAAATAACTGACAAACGGACAACAATTGCGACCTGTAGAGTGCGAACAAGCTTAGATGGACAGCAGACGGGCAGACAGACGTCGTTAAATCGATTCAGCTGGTGATTCTAAGCCGATCCGTATACTTAAAGGTGGGTCTAGCTTTATTTCTTTGTGTTGCTAACATTTGGCGGAAAACTAACTAATAATACCCTACACGAAGTTGTGTAGGGTATAAAAAGGTTTTGTTAGAGGAGCGCTGCATGCGAATTTTTACTTCAGGTATTTAAGAAATGGTACTTTTGCAAAATATTAATTTAATATCAGCAAGTTAGGAAAGGCTTAATTCGGGCGGGGCCGACTATATGATACTCTCCACTCGCAATCACCTTGTAAAGGTTTTATTATCAAACTTCTATGTCGAAAAATGTGTCAAATTTGAAATATGTGAGTTCTAAGCGGCAAGAACATTTGTAGAGGTTTATATATGGAAACATTGTCTGATGTGATTAACTTCCACAACACAAGTTTCTAAGTGAATAGAACGATATAATAAAATATAATGTATGATATACGATCCAAAAAGTGAAAGTATGTCGATCGGTAAAATAAACGATGGGTCTACATCACTTCCTTTTGGATGCTATAAACAAATGCACAAAGACATAATACCCCAGTGGAGGTAATAAAAATTAGGTGTAATTACATATTCCATGATAATAGATTCCGGCTTTTGTTGGATTGTGTTGTGTTACCGGTCACTTGTGGAGACCAACACCGATCATGCCACCCTCTTTTCGCTTCCACTGGACTTATCTCCGAAAAAGTATATCTCATTTGTTGATGTTATTCTGTTGAAGTTGTTTGCTTGACAACTGTCATTGTTTTTATTTATACAAGAGCAAGAAAAAACAGAAACTTTCTTAGGAACAGAAGAGTAAACCTTTTCTGAAATCAGATCAAAACGAAGAAGTCATTCATAACATAACTGCGACAGCAACGAATTATGTTTTGTGATTCACAGCTTTTGGTCACACGTTAGTCATATTTGCAGGAGGTTACGTTTCCTGGTAATTGCTAAGACATTGTATTTTTTAGAAAAATAGGCTCAGTATTTCCTGAACGAATTCTAATATTTTTTATAAGATAAGAATTGTATTTGAAATGCAAGCTCACGTATGCACCCCAATGAGTGTCATTTGCTATTAAAATGCAGTTATTTTTACATCATGGATGGACCAGGAAAGGATTGAATGGAAAATGGATGGTAGTGAGATGGAATGTTAACACCAATTCTAAAATCAACCTGAGTTTATTTACCACCTGTACAAATTGCTTTACTTTAAATAAATAATATGTTTATATTTTTCAATGCATTACCCTCCACTTTCCACCCTATTACAAGGCTTAAATTGTAAATCCGACCAGTTTGAAATGTCGTCAAAAGGGGATGCAATTTTAGGGTCACAATATTAAACAGTGATATTGGGAAATTGCATTTTAAGCTTTCTCTGTTACGAAAACTTAAATCGAAGAAAAAATATCAGAAGGAGCAAACGTTTGAATTTGCATTAAATAAATTTTTACCATTTTCCTCTTTCAAATCTAGTGTGATTTCCACTACAATAATGAACAATCGATATTAGTGGATTTTAAAGGAACCATCATTACATATGGTCGAAAGTGAGAAAAAATAACGTTCGTTTTCGGAGTCACAATTTTTAATGGTGAATATCTTGAATTAGCTTTACCCTTACACTTCTTATTATGTTTGTTTAACTATAATAAAAATGGACCACAATGTTCCACTTTCACAAGTGACGAATTCGTTGTGAGAATTCATATAATATTCGTTGTAATAGACTGGCGTTGCTCACTTTTAGTACATAATGTAATATAATAGAATTAAACAAAATCAGTTAACACGTGTGGTTAATAAGATTAAAGTTAGTTTATTTAGGACATTTATATAGGACTAATCAAAGCATGAGCTGACGTTACTCACTTTTACAGGGTTTTCACACAATCTTTTGTGTTATTTTGGTATTCAAAGAAAAATACCATTTTTTTAGATAAATGATCGGATGTTTATTTCATAATAAAGAGGAAGGTATGCCGTTAATAATGAAAAACAACATCAGTCAAATGGCCACCACGACCACGCTTATCCTTTCATGAAATTGTCCATAACCAAATCGCAAAGTGGCTGCCCAATGTCCTCGATAGCCCCACGAATTCCATCTTTGAGATCTTGAATCGACGCTGGGCTGTAGGCGTAGACCTTATCTTTCACGTGGCCCCAAAGGATGAAGTCGCAAGGTGTTAAATCACAAGATCTCGGTGGCCAATTGTGATCACATCTTCGAGAGATAACACCGTCCGGAAACTTTTCCCGTAAAAGAGCAATGGTTTCGTTGCTTGTGTGGCACGTAGCGCCGTCTTGTTGAAAATAAACCTTGTCCAGATCAATACCATCCAACTCCGACCATAAAAAATCATTAATCATCTCTCCACCACCACCACCGAGGTAGAAATGGCCCTCATCAGTCAAGATGATTTTTCGATGGAATTCCGGATCATTTTCATTCATCTCAAGGACCCAATCAGCAAAAACACGACGTTGTTGATGATCGGCCGGCTTGAGTTCTTGTGTTAGCTGAACTTTATAAGCTTTAAGACCCAAGCCTTTATGCAAAATACGGTGTAATAACGTTTGTGGAATGCCCAATTCAAAAGAACGACGAGGAATGGACAAACCTGGGAATTCTTCTTGCTGCTACAGCAGCAATATTCTCAGTTATTCTTGAGCGACATGCACAGGTTTCATTCTTCACATCACTAACTTGTCCCAACAGCTAGAATTTGTCCGCCAATTTCTGTACTGCGGTCCGACAAGGTGCTTCACGACGATACAAAAACGCTATAGTTTTGCAAGATTTTCACCATTTTTGTAGTGAATTTTAATAATTTCAATGCGTTGTTTAAGCGTGTTTCGTACCATTTTTATACCCTACACCACTTCGTGGTCTAGGGTATTATAAGTTAGTTTCGCGCCAAATGTTTGTAACACCAAGAAATAATCGAGCTAGACCCACCTTTAAGTATACCGATCGGCTT
Organism: Polietes domitor; assembly: GCA_947397865.1. Lineage (NCBI taxonomy): Eukaryota > Metazoa > Arthropoda > Insecta > Diptera > Muscidae > Polietes > Polietes domitor. The sequence continues at coordinate 160,369,135 of OX377618.1, forward strand.
AGAATCACCAGCTGAGTCGATTTAACGATGTCTGTCTGTCCGTCCGTCCGTCTGTCCGTCTGCTGTCCATCTAAGCTTGTTCGCACTCTACAGGTCGCAATTGTTGTCCGATTGTCATGAAACTTGGCAAAATTTATTTTTTCTGGACAAGGACCATTGGTATTGAATTTGGAGGAAATCGGTTCAGATTTAGATATAGCCCCCATACAAATGTCGCTCCCGATTTGACATTTTCCGTTCTAGAAACGACATATTGTACCTGGTTTTCTTTAAATTTTGCAGAACATCTTATAATCCAACTAGAAACACGTATACAAAAATTGGGTAAGATCGGTTCAGATTTAGATATAGCCCCCATACAAATGTCGCTCCCGATTTGACATTTTCCGCTGTAGAAACGACATATTGTACCCGATTTTCTTTAAATTTGGCAGAACATCTTATAATCGAACTAGAAACACGTATGCAAAAATTGGGTAAGTTCGGTTCAGATTTAGATATAGCCCCCATACAAATGTCGCTCCCGATTTCACTTTTTCCGCTTTAGAAACCACATATTGTACCCGATTTTCTTTAAAATTGGCACAACATTTTATAATCGAACTAGAAACACCTATGCTGAAAGTGGGTATGATCGGTTCAGATTTAGATATAGCCCCCATACAAATGTCGCTCCCGATTTGACTTTTTCCGCTCTAAAATCCAGATATTGTACCCGTTTTTCTTTAAAATTGGCACAACATCTTATAATCCAACTAAAAAACCAATGGTGAAATTGGGTAAGATCGGTTCAGATTTAGATATAGCCCTCATACAAATATTGCTCCCGAATGTTTAACCGATTTTGGCCAAACTTTACATATTATATTTCACCAATAAACAGACATGGTGAAAGCGCGTCACATCGTTCCTGGTTTCAATATACCCCCATACAAATGTCCTTTCCGATTTAACATTTTTTGTCAAACACATACATTTACAGGATGCAAAAATCCTTCCCGATTTCAATTTTTACCGAATTGAATTGCAATGAGAATTGTTTGGGTGATGCCCATATGTCCATACTTTGGTATGACTTTGGTATACTACTGTATAATTTGTATTTGTCTGTCGGACAATTGGATCAATTACCATATTATTTACCATATTCGTTAAATTTGACTAATGATGAATTTATAGCATATACATTATAATCATATAATTTATATAATTTGTATGAACTACATAAAATTGTTCCCATGAAATACCTGGGTTTAGTAATCAAAGTGAGGTACATACGCAGGGAGTGGTGTAGGGTATTATATAGTCGGCCCCGCCCGACTTTAGCCTTTCCTTACTTGTTAGTAATGGCATAGTTTCTACTTGTCAAATGTCAAAGAGTAAAAGCTTCAAAAGTTCAAAATGTTGGAAAACCCTGTAGTAAATATCGTTTTTGAAAAGAGTTTTATTTTGAATCAACATAAATTCCTTTTTTCAAAAGCGTTTATAAATGAAAACAAGTAAAAACGGCGCTAAGTTCGGCCGGGCCGAACTTTATATACCCTCCACCATGGATTGCATTCCACAGATTTTATAAAGAAATATACTATTTGTATTACTTCAAGACACGTTTATAAGGCAAGGCTACCAATACGTTTACACTATATATATATCGAAAATATACTTCAAGTCAATTGAAACAAGTAAGGAAAGGCTAAAGTCGTGCGGAGCCGACTATATAATACCTACACCACTCCCTGCGTATGTACCTCGCTTTGATTACCAAACCCAGGTATTTCATGGGAGCAATTTTATGTAGTTCATACAAATTATATAAATTTTATTCATATAATTTATATGCTATAAATTCATCTTTAGTCAAATTTAACGAATATGGTAAATAATATGGTAATTGATCTAATTGTCCGACAGATAAATACAAATTATACAGTAGTATACCAAAGTCATTTCAAAGTATGGACATATGGACGTCACCCAAACAATTCTCATTGCAATTCAATTCGGTAAAAATTGAAATCGGGAAGGATTTTTGCATCCTGTAAATGTATGTGTTTGACAAAAAATGTTAAATCGGAAAGGACATTTGTATGGGGGTATATTGAAACCAGGAACGATGTGACGCGCTTTCACCATGTCTGTTTATTGGTGAAATATAATATGTAAAGTTTGGCCAAAATCGGTTAAACATTCGGGAGCAATATTTGTATGAGGGCTATATCTAAATCTGAACCGATCTTACCCAATTTCACCATTGGTTTTTTAGTTGGATTATAAGATGTTGTGCCAATTTTAAAGAAAAACGGGTACAATATCTGGATTTTAGAGCGGAAAAAGTCAAATCGGGAGCGACATTTGTATGGGGGCTATATCTAAATCTGAACCGATCATACCCACTTTCAGCATAGGTGTTTCTAGTTCGATTATAAAATGTTGTGCCAATTTTAAAGAAAATCGGGTACAATATGTGGTTTCTAAAGCGGAAAAAGTGAAATCGGGAGCGACATTTGTATGGGGGCTATATCTAAATCTGAACCGAACTTACCCAATTTTTGCATACGTGTTTCTAGTTCGATTATAAGATGTTCTGCCAAATTTAAAGAAAATCGGGTACAATATGTCGTTTCTACAGCGGAAAATGTCAAATCGGGAGCGACATTTGTATGGGGGCTATATCTAAATCTGAACCGATCTTACCCAATTTTTGTATACGTGTTTCTAGTTGGATTATAAGATGTTCTGCAAAATTTAAAGAAAACCGGGTACAATATGTCGTTTCTAGAACGGAAAATGTCAAATCGGGAGCGACATTTGTATGGGGGCTATATCTAAATCTGAACCGATCATACCCACTTTCAGCATAGGTGTTTCTAGTTCGATTATAAAATGTTGTGCCAATTTTAAAGAAAATCGGGTACAATATGTGGTTTCTAAAGCGGAAAAAGTGAAATCGGGAGCGAAATTTGTATGGGGGCTATATCTAAATCTGAACCGAACTTACCCAATTTTTGCATACGTGTTTCTAGTTCGATTATAAGATGTTCTGCCAAATTTAAAGAAAATCGGGTACAATATGTCGTTCTACAGCGGAAAATGTCAAATCGGGAGCGACATTTGTATGGGGGCTATATCTAAATCTGAACCGATCTTACCCAATTTTTGTATACGTGTTTCTAGTTGGATTATAAGATGTTCTCCAAAATTTAAAAAAAATCGGGTACAGTATGTCGTTTCTAGAGCGGAAAATGTCAAATCGGGAGCGACATTTGTATGGGGGCTATATCTGAATCTGAACCGATCTTACCCAATTTTTGCATACGTGTTTCTAGTTGGATTATAAAATGTTCTGCCAAATTTAAAGAAAATCGGGTACAATATGTCGTTTCTAGAGCGGAAAATGTCAAATCGGGAGCGACATTTGTATGGGGGCTATATCTAAATCTGAACCGATTTCCTCAAAATCGGACAATCGGACAACAATTGCGATCTGTAGAGTGCGAACAAGCTTATATAAACAACAGACGGACGGACAGACAGATATCGATAAGTCGACAATATGTCGTTTCTAGAGCGAAAAAGTCAAATCGGGAGCGACATTTGTATGGGGACTATATCTAAATCTGAACCGATCTTACCCAATTTTTGCATACGTGTTTCTAGTTCGATTATAAGATGTTCTGCAAAATTTAAAGAAAATCGGGTACAATATGACGTTTCTAGAGCGGAAAATGTCAAATCGGGAGCGACATTTGTATGGGGGCTATATCTAAATCTGAACCGATTTCCTCCAAATTCAATACCAATGGTCCTTGTCCAGAAAAAATAAATTTTGCCAAGTTTCATGACAATCGGACAACAATTGCGACCTGTAGAGTGCGAACAAGCTTAGATGGACAGCAGACGGACAGACGGACGGACGGACAGACAGACATCGTTAAATCGACTCAGCTGGTGATTCTAAGCCGATCGGTATACTTAAAGGTGGGTCTAGCTCGATTATTTCTTGGTGTTACAAACATTTGGCGCGAAACTAACTTATAATACCTACGAAGTGGTGTAGGGTATAATGACAAAAAAAAACCAGAAAATTAAAAAAATATTAAGTACTTTTTATAGCCAATTCTAATTTAAAATTCTATTTCTAACGAATTTTTATTTTTTTTAATTTCGCTGACAAATGGACTCCAATTGACATAAAATATATAATCTTTTGAAAAGCTTGTTTCGTTTTCTAAGTTTCAAAAACAAAAAAAATGTTACTCACAATTTGTGAACTCAAAAATGTAACCTTTTTCATCAAATTGATGACATGTTGGACCAAAATCGTTTTTCGAACGATATTTTGAATATTTAATATTGATTTGGTTCCCCTCTATAATGTCGTGTGCTGATCTCTCCTCAAATGTGAAAATTTACTGTCTAACCCAAGATGTCGATAGAAAATCGAAGCGAATGAAAGTCTGTCACCAATTTAAAAAATATATATTACTCCATGTTTTGTGACTCGAGTCGAGTCGATTTGAATCTGACAATATTTACTCGGATTCATTTTTGCAAAATTCAAATTATGTATTTAGGAAACTATTGTCATTTCTTTATTATACACTCCACGAGAGTATTATGTCTTTGTGCATTTGTTTGTAACACCCAAAAGGAAACGAGATAGACCCATTGTTAATTATACCGATCGTCTTAGAATCACTTTCTGAGTCGATTTAGCAATGTCCGTCTGTCTGTCTGTCTGTCTGTCCGTCCGTCCATCTATTCTTGTAATCACGATACAGGTCGCAATTGTAGACAGAACCAAATGAAACTTAGCACAACGATGTTTTTCGGGATAAGGACGAACGCTATTTAATTTGAAGAAAATCGGTTCAGATTTAGATATAGCCCCCATACGAATTTCACTCCCGATTTGACTCTTTTCACTGTAGATACCACATATTACAACAGATTTTCTTTAAAATTGGCAAAACATCTTATATTGTAACTAGAAATACCTGTGGTAAAAATGTGTTAGGTCGGTTCAGATTTATATATAGCTCCCATACAAATTTCTCTCCCGATTTGACTTTTTCCGCTCTAGAGACCACATAATGTATCAGATTGTCTTCAGATTTGGTAAAACATCTTATATTTCCACTAGAAACACCCATGGTGAATATCGGTCAGATCGGTTCAGATTTATATATAGCTCCCATACAAATTTCGCCCCCGATTTGACTTTTTCCGCTCTAGAAACCACATAATGTATCAGATTGTCTTCAGATTTGGTAAAACATCTTATATTTCCACTAGAAACACCCATGGTGAATATCGGTCAGATCGGTTCAGATTTATATATAGCTCCCATACAAATTTCGCTCCCGATTTGACTTTTTCCGCTCTAGAAACCACATATTGTATCAGATTGTCTTCAGATTTGGCAAAACATCTTATATTTAAACTAAGAACATCTATGGTGAAAATAGGTCAAATCGGTTCAGATTTAGATAGCTCCCATACAAATGTCGTTCCCGATTTGACATTTTCCTCTGTAGAAACCACATATTGTACTCGATTTTCTTTAAATTTGGCACAACATCTTATAATCTTACTAGAAACACCTATGCAGAAATTGGGTAAGATCGGTTCAGATTTAGATATAGCCCCCATATAAATGTCGCTCCCGATTTGACTTTTTCCGCTTTAAATGCCACATATTCTAATCGATTCTCTTTAAATGTGGCACAACATCTTATAATCTAACTAGAAACATTTTAGATATAGGTCCCATACAAATGTCGCTCCCGATTTGAATTTTGCGCTCTAAAAACCATATATTGTACCCGATTTTCTTTAAATTTGGGACAACATCTTATAATCCAACTAGAAACACTATGCAGAAATTGGGTAAGATCGGTTCAGATTTAGATATAGCCCCCATACAAATGTCGCTCCCGATTTGACTTTTGCCGCTTTAAAAGCCACATATGGTGCTCGATTTTCTTTAAATTTCGCACAACATCTTATAATCTAACTAAACAAAACTATGGTGAAAGTGGGTAAGATCGGTTCAGATTTAAATATAGCCCAAATTCAAATGTTGCTCCCATAAGTTTAACCGATTTTGGCCAAACTATACATTTTATATTTCACCTATTTCGTTCCAGGTTTCAATATATCCTCATACAAATGTCCTTTACGATATAAAATTTTTTGTCAAACACATACATTTACAGGATACAAAAATCCTTTCCGTTTTCACTTTTTCACCGAATTGAATTGTATTCGGATTGGAAGTGGAGTGTATCATAGAGTCGGCCCCGCCCGACTTTAGCCTTTCCTTACTGGTTTTATTATGATAATATTGGTATGGTTCAATTATGTATGGAACAAAATATAGGCCAAATGGCCGCCGCGACCTCGGCGGTACACATCTCATTTGAATTTCTATGCCGTTAAAGTGCCGAATTATCTCATCCTTTAGCTCTTGAATTGTTGCTGGCTTATCGATGTACACCTTTTCTTTCAAATAACCCCAAAGAAAGAAGTCCAACGGTGTCAAATCACATGATCTTGGCGGCCAATTGACATAACACGGCCATTGAATTTGTCGCGCAAAAGAGCCATTGTTCCGTTAGCTTTGGCACACATCGTCCACATCCATATCTTCCAATTAGGGCCATAAAAAGTTCGTTATCATCTCACGATAGCGAAGACCATTCACAGTAACTGCCTGACCGGCCTCATTTTTGAAAAAATACGTCCCGATGATTCCGCCAGCCCATAAACCGTACCAAACAGTCATTCTTTGTGCATTGGTTTGTCGACAATCACTCTTGGATTATCATTCGCCCAAATGCGGCAATTCTGCTTATTGACGAATCCACTGAGGTGAAAATGTGCCTCATAACTGAAGATGATTTTCTTCGAAAATTGATCATCCACTGTTGTCATTTCTTGACACCATTCTGACCATTGACGAAGTTTGGAATGGTCAAGAGGCTTTAGTTCTTGAGTCAATTGCACCTTGTAAGACTTGCATTTGTCTTTATGCATAATGTTCATCAACGACGAGCGTGAGAGGTACAATCGTTGGGCACGACGACGAGCAAATGAAAGGTAGAAAAAAATTGACATTTAGGTGTGGTTCACATTCAACATCGGCCCTTACAATTTAACCACCCTTTATTTAAAGTACTGCTGAACATTTTAAATCTTTTTAAAGGTTCATTTTTTTTTTCTGATTATAGTGGAGGGGATATACTCATAAAACTAACCCAGATAGAATTTGACGCAGATTTTGTCTGTTTCATTTCCTTCAACCCTTTTCGCTACATGACATCTTTCGTACGGTAAACACAAATAAGAGTCTATTGAACCTTTACTGGCTTTTGCGGATTTATTTTACTGCTATGGCAAATTTTTAAATTTTAACACAATTAAATTTAATACATCCAATAAATAACATCTTCAACTGACAATGCCAAAATAAATAAAGCAACGAATGATGCCTGACTCTTTTGTTTCGTTCGCAAAAAAGGATTGAAGTCAATCATCATGAATGAAAAGTCAGCAATAATAAAAGTTAATGCAAACAAAAACAACTGAGTAAAGGAAATGCCCCGAAGACCGAGTAAACAAATACAAAGAGCAAAACAATATGCAAATAGAAATGTATCTACATAAGTGTGGCCCAAAACACACAAAGTATTTTTACTGGGGTGTCATCGACATCAACTTTCCAAGAAATTTTGTATTTGAGCTTCAAGGGTTACTCACTATCATAATCTGATATATTTATAAATGATTTGCGTATTTTATTTTTTTTTATAACTGTGGACCACAGTAGTCTACATACAGTCGTATGTACCTAGCAGGAAACAACAATCGGAAACTATTAATAATATAAGTCTATAAAAAGGAAAAATAATGGAAAGAAAACCTATATGGGCCATTGTTGCACTCTATTCTTCCCGTAGATGAAATTGACTTACATTCATTTGTAAATTCGCATTGATCATAAATCTTTCATTATTTAACAATGAGAACAAATGCATCTCCTATGTCCTAGCCATGATTCTTGGGATTTTAATAACATGTAGGCGTAAAATACTTTTAGTTTGGTTATCGTCTTAGTATTGGGTGTCCAAAACATGGTCTTTGAGATATTCTAATACTACTAGCTGATTTTCAAAATGATAACCTATTAACAAATTGTTTTATAGCGGCATTCACTTGGTTTAAAATGTGATTTTTTTAATAAATTAAATATTGAAAGAAATTTTAAAGATATATTTCACAAAAAATCTCCAAGTGAAGTTTTGTAGTTGACCGTAATATTCCACGGGTTAACTTAATTCGTCAATTTGAGATCAGTTTCAAACACAAAAGCTTGAAATACGAATTTCGGTGTTTACATTCCTCTAATTGAGTAGATTCATAATATAAAAGTAGTTTTTCCAAATTCGTCCTTTTAAGGGGTAAAATGGGAATAGAGGGATAAAAATGGTACCAACAAAACAGCTGCATATAGAATAATGAAATTCGTTATATACATTCCTCTGACTGTGTAGACAGGAAAAATAAAAGTTTTTTTCCAAATTCGTACTTTCAATGGATACAATGGGTACAGAGGGATAAAAGTAGTACCAACTAAACGGCTACAGCTAGAATGATGAAATGCGGTGTGTACATCCGTTTCATTGCGTAGACACGTAAAATAAAAAGATTTTAGAAGGTCGTACTCTTAAAGGGGTAAAATAAGAAAAAGGGGATAAAAATGGTACCTGCCAAATGGCCGCAGCTAGAATCATGGAATTCAGTCTATACATTCCTCTGATTGCATATACATGCAAAATAAAAAGATTTTTCCACATTCGTACTTTTTTACTTTTACGGCTTTTTTACTTGTACTTTTGGAATTAAAATAGAATGTAAATACAACCAACTGTAGCACTCACTATGTACCAATATTTATGGTATTAAAGCTTTTTTGAAGATGTAAATATAAGAATATTTATTTTTGTTGTTTGTATGTATAGTTGGTCTGTTATGTTGTATGTCTTGTCATTTATTTTGGTTCAAGACCATAGGTTGTGCCGAAGTCTTCAGCAGAACCCAAAATTAGCAAAGAAGGCAAAGTGAGACCTTTATTGTTGCAGCTGAAAGTTGACTGCGCAGTTTCGATGGGCGCTACACCATCTCATCAGAACTTTCGCAACGAATGTATGTCTTTGACTTAAATCAGGGTTCATATTAGTACCAGCGGTCACATATTTCTAATGAGAAACGCTGATAAACAAAATATTCCACCGAACTAAGTCGACACACTAAAAATCTCACTTTGCCAATTCAATGTTGTTTTGTGCATGTGCTCGCATCGCTCGCAACAATGCAAAGGTTGTTGTTGTACGGTATGTCCCGTCTTCACTGTACCTCGTGTGTATTGTTGTTGTTTGTATGTATAGTTGGTCTGTTATGTTGTATGTCTTGTCATTTATTTTGGTTCAAGACCATAGGTTGTGCCGAAGTCTTCAGCAGAACCCAAAATTAGCAAAGAAGGCAAAGTGAGACCTTTATTGTTGCAGCTGAAAGTTGACTGCGCAGTTTCGATGGGCGCTACACCATCTCATCAGAACTTTCGCAACGAATGTATGTCTTTGACTTAAATCAGGGTTCATATTAGTACCAGCGGTCACATATTTCTAATGAGAAACGCTGATAAACAAAATATTCCACCGAACTAAGTCGACACACTAAAAATCTCACTTTGCCAATTCAATGTTGTTTTTTTACTAATATGAACCCTGATTTAAGTCAAAGACATACATTCGTTGCGAAAGTTCTGATGAGATGGTGTAGCGCCCATCGAAACTGCGCAGTCAACTTTCAGCTGCAACAATAAAGGTCTCACTTTGCCTTCTTTGCTAATTTTGGGTTCTGCTGAAGACTTCGGCACAACCTATGGTCTTGAACCAAAATAAATGACAAGACATACAACATAACAGACCAACTATACATACAAACAACAACAATACACACGAGGTACAGTGAAGACGGGACATACCGTACAACAACAACCTTTGCATTGTTGCGAGCGATGCGAGCACATGCACAAAACAACATTGAATTGGCAAAGTGAGATTTTTAGTGTGTCGACTTAGTTCGGTGGAATATTTTGTTTATCAGCGTTTCTCATTAGAAATATGTAACCGCTGGTACTAATATGAACCCTGATTTAAGTCAAAGACATACATTCGTTGCGAAAGTTCTGATGAGATGGTGTAGCGCCCATCGAAACTGCGCAGTCAACTTTCAGCTGCAACAATAAAGGTCTCACTTTGCCTTCTTTGCTAATTTTGGGTTCTGCTGAAGACTTCGGCACAACCTATGGTCTTGAACCAAAATAAATGACAAAATATTTATTTTTTTTAATTGAGTTGAAGTATTATTTCGATATATGTAGTGTAAACGTATTGGTAGCCTGACTTATAAGCTTGGTTAGAAATAATAAAAATATTATATTTATTTATTGAATTATTTTTTCAATAGTTCTATTTGTTTTGGTTTGATTATATTTTCCTGTAATGTTATTGCAATTCTACGAAAATCGACAGCCTCTGTAGAATGCAATCCATGGTGGACCCGCCGAACTTAACGCCGTTTTTACTTGCTTTTTTGTTATAATGGTTAATTTTTTTTTGAGAATTAATCACAATATTTTGTACACAAATTCTTTGCTTTCTCAAACAAGTACAATTAAATAAAAATCACTTTTTCCCATTCGCGATATATGAGTTTTCGAAACTACCTCAAACTCAAGTTACCCTATTTCATATAACAATTTCCATATGAGTCATTCCACGTGAAGCGGCACAGTTTCTGACTTCGATAGCAGCGATTGTTTTGAAAGTTTGTGTATGTATTCTTCTCATAAAAATATTGTATACGTATTTTTGAAAAAAAAAATTAAATTATTTAAAATTTAAAAGTGAAAAACTACTTCTTTTTTCAAAAAGGTGTGTCCATTCAATCATATATTAAGAGGAAAGTTCAAAAAAGGTCGCAGTGCGAGATAAACGCAGAATTCTTCAACAGTCTTCGAATTCAAGTACGTCTTTGAATAAAATTGTAGCTATTGCAAGTGTGAACGTTAGCAAAACCACTCCGTCAATATTACAACCACGTTTAAGTTCCTAATTCGATCTAAAAATAACAGAAAAAACCGACACTTAAACCCGCCCACAAAAAACAGAGGTTGCAGTCAGTTCGCGAAGGATCAAGGTCAACCCAACGACTAGGGTAATTTTTCCGGATGAAAAATTATTCAATATCGATGGTCCGTATGCATATACAGGGTTTTCCAACAAGAGGTGTTATTGTGAATCAACCGGTATTTCGGTATCTGTCACTTTGTTTTAAAGCTTTTATTCTTTGACAAGTAGAAACTATGCCTTTACTAAAAATGGAACGACACACGCTTCAAATACGCATTGAAATTATTACAATTCATGAATGAAAATGATCCGGAATTCCTTCGAAAAATCATCTTGACTGATGAGGCCCATTTCCACCTACGTCAACAAGCAAAATTGTCGCATCTGGGACTCGGAAAACCCAAGAGCTATTGTTGAGAAGCCTTTCCATCCTCATCGTGTGACTGTTTGGTGCGGTTTATGGTCCGGCGGGGTCATTGGACCTTACTTTTTCGAAAGTGACGTTGGATCAACAATTACGGTGAATTGATTGCGCTATCGAGAGATGATTAATGATTTTTTATGGTCGGAGTTGGATGGTATTGATCTGGACAACGTTTACCTTCAATAAGACGGCGCTACATGCCACACAAGCAACGAAATTTTTCTTTGAATACCAAAATAACACCTCTTGTTGGAAAACCCTATATGACACCGAAAGACCATTTTTTAAAAAGGATACAATTTTTCAAAAAATTTTTTAATACTTATTCGAATCCTATGATAACTATATAAGTGTAAAATTGACGAGGAGAATATATGTTAACAAAAGTAGTTCAATTCTCCCTCTTACTTTAATTAGTTTATTCATATTTTACTTTTTAAGAGGAAGACTTGAAATGGTTGTTAAAGTATACACAGAAAAAAATATTGGGCCAACATATTCAAGCAAACATATTTGATTTCGGTTTTCAATAAACGGGTTAATTAATTTTTTAATTGAATTTGTGTTTAAGAATTTTTTAATAATATCAATTAATTTTTTAATTGATTTTTATATTATGGCAGATACAAATATAGCCGGCGATTCTCGTTTGCTTTCGGCTCTTGCTTTGTTTATTTTATTTTTTTTTACTTTCTTTGATACAAATCTGTTGCATTGGATAGAGCAAGGTGTCGCTGTGCGTTTATTTTAACAATTGAACTTGTTGTTTTATTGGATTTTTAAATATTTTGATTAAAGTATTAATTGATCCAATTAAAACATTTAATTGAACATTTTAATAAATGTAACTAAATTAGTTAATTAAAATTCTCGAAATATTTCAATTACATTTTTTAATTGAAATCTGATTTTTGTTTTTTCTGTGTGCTACTTTTTTAAATACTCTATCGGTAGAATATTTAAAATAATTTTGCAAAAATTGTATCCTTTGCAATCCTTTTAAGAGGCAACAGTATGAGGAAATGAAAAACTAAAAGCGCCAATTAACTCTATTTCGCCTATTTTTTCAGTGACATGTCATTCATATCATGCCACCAGGTATTAGTTTAAACATTGCACATAATTCTATGCACCAAAATGTTGAAGAAATCTCACGATAGTCTGCCACCGGATCCTCTATTGGTGTTCGCATTTGCCTCTGTCAATGTTAGCAGATATTATTGAGTAGCATTCCTTTAAACAATGAAAATGTGGTAGGTTTCGATTTGTTTTTCTCAGTAAACACACTCTGATAAGATTCACTTTACCAGTTGGCGTAAATCGTAACTGCCGTAAATGAAATTGTCGTCAACGGTTACCTGATGATTTTTTGGAATATGTTGCTTAAATTGTAAATTGTAATTGTAATAACGACATTGTAATAAACACCGATAGCTGCAAGACAAATGCTTGCATCCAACTGTTTTGAGGACAAGTTGACTGACAATGTTGAAATTAATGTGAAAGTATTCAGTTTGTTGGGAATGTCATGAGTATGCGCGGCAGTCTATTACATATCGGATGAGACCACCTGATATTATTTAGCGATGGTATCATGATTACGGCGTTTATAATTATAAATACTGTTAAGATATATCTTTGAAATGGTATTATCTGCTGGTCAGTTATTATAAATCAAAAATTGAGATAAAATCGATGCCATTTCCCCCTTAATATGTGTAAGTTTTTTCGCTAGTTTCTACATAGCAGTAGATATGGATAATGTGGCGGAATTGTCGCCAATTATCGACAAACCGACGACATTGTCGCTAATATTGACTTCGATGACAATGTGTGTGACTATTAAAATATAATCAACTATTTGTATGGAATGTCACCAATATGTCCTCGTGCATTTACAGTGGTCTTGTACTCGTCGTTTAAGATATCTTTAAGACATTGCTATCTGGTTTACTTATCGACCTTTCGCATAATATGATCGGTAGAATTTTATATGCGGTATGAAGGAGATAAACACACAGTATAGTGAATTTCTAATTCATTATTTCTTCAAACAAGTTGTACTAACAAACCATATCACCTTTTTGTGAAATCCAAATCTTTTATTCATGAAAAGTGTAATATTGTGATCAAATAACACATTAGAACGAAATTTCAAACACTGTGCCGGTGATTTGTCGACACAACAACAAAGATAATCACTGGTCGGTGCCCGCAATACCTCAACTCCAAACAAAGTTACATACAAATCCACCAACTTAGCGCACCTTGCTGCAGGGTACCTCTCTGGAAACAAAAAAAAGGAAATCGAAAATAAAGTGAACAGCATAAATAAAACAGAAGCACAGAGAACAATTTTACCTAATAAGCCAGCAACAACAACGAAAACATTAAATCTGATTACCAAACAACAGCAAAAACAAACAACTACAAAAAGACCATCAGAGCATCAGTTAAACGAACGAACACACGAACATACACTCTCTGACACAGACACAGAGGAAGATGCAAACCAAACAGATACAATTCGAATGAATGTCAATCACATTTGGAGCCCACAGAAGTATGTACGACACACGACACAGCACAGTAGCATTGACAGGAAATATTGAGAGGCACAGCATCGGTCTCGGATCAACTGAACATGATTTGTTGCGAACAGGAACAGGAAACAGCTCTAACAACGTCAACGTTACTCAACGTCTCACACACCCCAACAAAATAACAGCATCATCGTCTATATCATGCAGGGGTGCAGTGATGCTAACTTTTTGAAAGTCAAAATGGAAAAATCGAAAAAGGCGTGAAGTAACGTAGAAATTGTAATGAAAGGCGTAAGAAGCGTTTAAGTTTACTCTCAGAAGTTAACAATCACAAAGGCTGCATAAAAACAAAATACCACGTAATACAGAAAAAAATCGTCTAAAGTAGGTTCCTTACAACTCAAAGGAATATCAGTGAGGAGTTTAGAATCAGCTATAAATTTTGATTGAAGCTCAGAGAAAAGTACTTTGTAAATCATTAGAGACGGTTAATAAGAACTTCCTCTAAACGAGAACTGTGTAATTGGTGAGTTTTTCGAAAATCTAGACATTTCAGGATCAAAGGAGTTAAAAGGGGACAAGTTCAGCCGTGTCAGAACACAATGCAGAACAATGTAAAGAATATTAGTTGTTTGTAACATGTAAAGGAAAGGGAAGTAGACGTATCGATATAAATTTGTTTCAGAAGGAACTATGAGTGGCGTACATCGTGATGCATCGGTCCAAGTCTTGATACAGGTCTATCCGATTTGACAACTTCCTTTCAGGAAGCTACCAATAATTGTTCAAATTTTGCAGAAGAACGTTCTTTGATCATATATTTGATCTTTTTGATCTAGTAAACATTTTTGAGTTTTATAAAAAAATAAGAAAGGACCTAAGGATTATTTGAGGAATCAACAATGAAAATCGGACAATGGGGTATATATTTAAAAAATAGCCTAACCTTATTACTTTTCTCATTTGCAATTTAAAAGAAAGTACATTTTTTTGGTTCAAATGCTCAGATAAAAGGTTATTACCGATTTTCAACTTTTTCAGATTTTGAAAATTTTTTTCGAGTTTTTTTTAAGAGTTTTTGCACTCTGGTTATACCCTATACCACTTCGTGGAATAGGGAATTATAAGTTAGTTTTCCGCCAAATGTTTGTAACGCAAAGAAATATTCGAGCTAGACACACTTTTAAGCATACCGATAGGCTTAGAATCAGCTGAATCGACATATCAATGTCTGTCCGTCCACTTGTCCATCTGCTGTCCATCTATTGCCATGAAATTTGGCAGAAGTAATTTTTCAGCTCAAGGACGATCGGTATTGAATTTGGAGGAAATCGGTTCAGATTTAGATATAGCCTCCATACAAATATCCCTATAATTTACACTATTACTGCTCTAGAATACACATTTTACATGGGATCATGACAAAATTTTCAGGATCGTGTTATACTTGAACTAGAAACAGCTAACAGTAAAGTGGACCACATGGTTCCATGTTTTGATATAACCCCAAACAAATGTACCTCCGATTTACAATATTTCTGCTCTAAAATGCACATTTTACATCTTGGTCAAATTTCCCACTCCATGTTACATTTAGACTAGAAGCTCCTATTTTGAAAGCTAGCTATATAGCTATTTAGCCCCTATACAAATGGTCCCTCCGTTTACACTATTATCGCTCTACAGGGCCGTGCGCAGGGGAGGGGTTTTGGGGAGAGGTTTAGAACATATACTTTTTTAAAACCTCCTACACTTTCTGAAACAATAAAATATAAAAATTTTAAGCTTTTTTAAAATAAAGTCTGAAATGGTAATTTTGCAGTAAAATCATGAAAACACGAAAATTACATAAACAAGAAAAAACGGAGTTAAGTTCGGCCGGGCCGAACTTTATATACCCTCCACCATGGATTGCATTCCACAGAGGATGTCGATTTTCGTAGAAGTGCAGCAATATTACATATTAATATAATTTTTTATAATAGTTTAACAAGTAAAAATATTGAAAAAAATATTTTACAAATAAATATAATATTTTAATTATTTCAAACTACGCTTATAAGACAAGGCTACTAATACGATTACATATCGAAATAATACTTCAAGTCAATTCAAACAAGTAAGAAGACGTTAAGATCGGCCGGGCCGAATCTTATATACCCTCCACCACGGAGTGCATTCCACAGTATTACCAGCAGATTAAAGGATGTCGACATTACATAGAAGCACAGTACCATATTACGAAAATTTTGATATTTTTCTGCACATAACTATAATTGTTTACTATTTCAAACTATAATGTATACTTATGCGCACTGTTTAAAATCGACTACTATATATAAATAAAATGTTGTAATTGTGAAAGTGAACATGCCTAAATATTAGGCGATAGTCAGTCGCCATTAGAAAGAAGCATTTTCAGATACAGACAAAGTGATAAGAAAAGTATAAATTTTAAAGATATCCCCATATCCCCAGATTCGCCCCATTCCCCGACCAAATATACAAATTTCGAAAAAAACCCTTTTTTCGAGTCTTCATAGTCAGAATGTATACACCGAATTTCAAGATTTCAACTTCAGCGGTTTGGTAGGTCCCATTTCTATCCCTCTTTTTAATTATATCCCTTAAAAGTACAAATTTCGAAAAATCCCTCTATTTTACGTGTCTATGCAATTAGAGGGATGTACACACCGAACTTCATGATTGTAGCTGTTGTCGTATCATTGGTACCATATTCTATCCCTTTTTGTCTCATTTCGCCCGCTAAAATTTTTATTTTCTTTGTGGTGCTTCCAAGCTACAAGAGGAATGTCCGCAACAAATTTTAACTGTCTGAAAATAAGAAATTTAATTAATAAGCCATGGCTACCAATATTTGTATATATATAATGGATATAATACTTCAATTCATAAGTAAATATAAGGGAGCAATCATAAATACCCTAAATATTGGGGGATAGAGAGCGTATTTTCAGCTACAGTCGTTTGGTTGGTTGTATTTCCATCCTATTTTAATTTCAAAAGTATAAATTTTGAAAATACCTTATCTCTCACGTACGCAGTATAAGACAACTTCATGATTCTACCATTTTTGTCGTAAAAACAACAAAATAAAGTACGAATTTGTAAAAAAATATTTTACGTGGCTATGCAGTCAGAGGAATTTATACACCGAATTCCATGATTCTATCAGCGGCCATTTTGTTGGTACCATTTTTATCTCCTTTTTCCAATTTTGCCCCCTCAAGAGTACGACTATCTAAACTCTGTTTATTGTACGTATCTACATAATTAGAGGGATGTACACACCAAATTTCATCATTCTAGCTGTATTCGTTTAGTTGGTACTATTTTTATCCCCTGCAGCCATTGTATCCCTTGAAAGTACGAATTTGGAAAAAACGTTTTATTTTTCGTGTCTACGCAGCCAGAGGAATGTATACTCCGGATTTTATGATTTTAGCTGCGGTCATTTGGTAGGTACTATTTTTATCCCCTTTTTCCATTTGAGCCCCAAAAAGTAAGAATTTTGGAAAGTTCTTTTATTTTACGTGTCTACGCAATCAGAGGAATGTATACATCGAATTTCGTTATTCTAGGTGCAGTCGTTAGGTTGGTACTATTTTTATCCCTCTATCCCCATTTAACCCCTTAAATGTACGAATTTAGAAAAAATACTTTTATATTATGTATCTACTCTATTAGAGGAATGTACACGCCAAATTTCGTGTTTCTATCTGTTGTCGTTTGATAGGTACCATTTTTATCCCTTTTTGTCCCATTTTGCCCCCTACAAATAAAAACACTCTATGGTGCCCTTTTATGCTATAAAGGGAATGTGTATTGCAAATATCAAGTAAATACAAGCTAATATGTTCAAAAAAAAGGCTGAAAAACTTTAAATATTAAGGGGTATTTTCAGTCCTTGTGAGGGAAAAATTTTCTTCCTCTGTGCCGATTTCGTCCACTTTCAATCCCAACCGATCTACAACCATAAGACACATTTAGGAAAAATTTGAACCTTCTAGCTCATTTCGTTCGGCCGCTATCGTGCTTTCAACAGACAGACAGAAGGACATGGCTATATCGTCTTAGAATTTTACCACGACCCATAATATATATACTTTATGGGGTCTCCGATGAATATTTCAAGGTGTTACAAACGGAATGACAAAGTTAATATAACCCCATCCTGGAGGTGGAGGGTATAAAAATAAATAATCTTATATTTACATTTTCAAAAAGTTTAAATACCATAAATATTAGTAAAACGCGATCATAGGGATGTGTACAGCGAATTTCATTATTGCAGGTGCAGTCGTTTGTTTGGTACCATTTTTATCCCTCTATTCCCATTTTACCCCTTAAAAGTACGAATTTGGAAAAAATACCTTTATATTATGTATCTACTCAATTAGAGGAATGTACACTAGAGCGTACCAGGTTACAAGTAAAAAAAAAAAAGTTCGCCGTACACCTTCGAATATGAAGTATTATTGAAAGGTAGTTTCAAAAAAATTTTTTTTATTTTTTTATGCCGAACGTAGGGGTCGCGCTTTTACATTTTTCTATATAACTTCTGCATTTATAAACGGATTTTAAAGTGTGATACATCGATGTTTTTGTCCGATTTTTTTGTCTTTGAAGTCATTGAGCTCAAACATGATTCATGATTTTATGCGAGCTTTAATTTTCGATTATTAGAGTGGTACATTAGGGTAGTAGCAACTGAGAAATGATGGGTAAGTACCAGAAGGGGGTGCTTGAGCTCAATGACTTCAAAGACAAAAAAATCGGCCTCGTCGAGACAAAAACATCGATGTATCACACTTTAAAATCCGTTTATAAATACAAGTTATATAGAAAAATGTAAAAGCGCGACCCCTACGTTCGGCATAAAAAAATAAAAATTTTTTTTTGAAACTACCTTTCAATAATACTTCATATTCGAAGGTGTACGGCGAACTTTTTTTTTGAGGTACGCCCTAATGTACACACCTTGTATATTCGTGTTTCTAGCTGTGTCGTTAAATATGTACCATTTTTATCCCTTTTTGCCCCATTTCACCGCCTACAAATAAGAATCACTTTATTGTGCACGTTTTCGCTATAAGGGGAATGCGCATACCAAATATCAAGCAAATATAAACAGACATATTCAAAAAACATGCTTAAATACGCTAAAATATTAGGGATTATTATGGGTATTTTTAGTCCTTGTGAGGGAAAATTTTTCCCTTTGCACCGATTTCGTCCAGTTTCAATCCCAACCGATCTACGACTATAAGACGCATGTATGGAAAATTTGAACGTTCTAGCTCCTTTCGTTTAGATGCTAGCAGACGGACGGACGGACATGGCTAGCTCGTCTTAGAATTTTATGACGATCAAGAATATATTTACTTTATGGGGTCTAAGTTCGATATTTCAAGGTGTTACAAACGGAATGTACAAGTACGAACATACTAAACGAATTGTGTCAATTTCAAGATTGTGTAATGCTAAATTCGCTAATGGACACCAAATTGTTCGGAAAAGTTTCATTTCCATTAACAGATACCACTTCTTGACATTTGACTAGAGCAATATCTAATGAAATTTTAATTGTGTACTACAAGTTTGGAAATTTAACAACAACATCTTTTAGTAATTTAAAAAAGTGTATATAAGAATCATTATGATATCATAATGAAATCTAAAAACATTCTTAATAAAAGCAAATAATTTGCTTGATGCTAACTTGCTTAACTATGAGTGCCAAACTTTGGACAAATTTGTAGTATTGGAATGAAATCATTGAAAACTAATTTACCTCTAAATTAATAATTATGTAAAAATCTATTGGCGAGACGAAATTCTTCGTTTATGCGAAAAAGTATTGGAGTAACCTAAGTTGTTTTTATGCAGACATTTTTTACTTTTACAAAAGAAAGTACTATAATTTAATTTTTAAATAAAATACAATTTGCATTTTTAAATTTCCACCTCTCTGAGCATAGAAATCGGGTGGGACAATTTTATAAGGGTTATATCAACAAATTGACCCACATATTCCACTTCCACAACAGATGTTCGCAGGTAAAATATAATATGGTGTGGCTATTCGTATATGTATTCCGTTTGCAATATGTGCTTTGTAGAGCGCTAGGATTTAACATTTGCGATGCGACATTTTTATGGAGCTGTATCTAAATCTTAACCGATGTGACCTATTTTTATAACAGATGTAACAACAACGGTTTCTGTTACTTCTAAATGTTTTGGGAGATTTTTGTAATGATAATACAAACCCATTTTGACAAACGAAAGAAACTCAAAAACGATGTCCACGTGTCTAAAATTTCGTTTCAAATTGTGTCAATTATTTTTCAGCGTTAATATTTTTTATTTTTGTGTACATATGTAACAGAAACAACAAATTCAGTAACTTGGATCTACGTAGGAAGACAAAACTCTAAAATAACAATTATTTGTTTTTTTTTTTAATTAAAATTTGTAGGTGTTTCTTCTTGCATCGAGTACAAAAAAAGCTGTATTTGTTTTCGAATTTGTACATATTTAAGATTATAAAAATGAAGAAACATTTTCAAATATTTTTTATTTAATCGGAATATTAAATAGATTTTGAAGAAACATCCTGTTAGCCATGTAACTACAGTATAAATTAAAAATCCCAAAACTCATTAGACATCATAGTTAGACCCATACTTTGTCAACAAGCATATCCAATTTTCTGCATTTATCATTGAAAAAATGTGGGGCCTGAAGTGTTAAGCGCCGAGGAATGCGATCGTTTTTGTGTAATATTTCGTAAAAATATGTATGTATGTACTTTCAAGAAACTATTTGAAGAAAAAAGAAGTTATACACTTAGAGAACAAGTCTGTTAATAAAAGCAGTGATTTTCTGCTGCCTACCAGCAGACACTTTTCTGCTATTACAGCAGTTTTTCTGCAATCTTACATCACCATTCACACTGCTAAAGAGTTTGCAGTCT
Organism: Polietes domitor; assembly: GCA_947397865.1. Taxonomy (NCBI): domain Eukaryota; kingdom Metazoa; phylum Arthropoda; class Insecta; order Diptera; family Muscidae; genus Polietes; species Polietes domitor. Next base: position 160,390,300 of record OX377618.1, read on the forward strand.
GCTAAAATTTCAGCAAAAAATCTGCTCTTTCAGTAGACTTTCTGCTTTCTTTTTCTGACAAATTCCTTTGAGTGTACTGATAGATGGATTTCTGAAATGCAATTTTGCCGACGATGTCTGTCGGACGTCTGTTTCCAAATATTTCTCGAAGATCCTGGTGATAAAATATGAATGGTTTCCAAACGCTCACGTAATCACACATAATCAAAATAACGTCATTTATCATTGCGCCATAGACTGACTAGACTTCACGAAAGACTTGAACATTGATTGAAAATTGACTAAAATAATTAACGGAATTTTCGCCTGCTTTATTTTTTGTAAAACTATATGGAAACCCCTTCCAGGGGAAATCCTGCGCACGGCCCTGTCGCTCTAGAACCCACATCTTACATTGGATGTTGATACATTTTTGCAGATCATGTTATATTTTAACTAAGAATGCCTACTTTCAAAGTGATCTATATGGGTCCTCTTTTTGATGTAGCGCCCATTTTATACTTTTATCACTATAGAACCCATAGTTTACATCAGAAGTTTATCAAATTTTGCAGATCATGTTATATGTCAACTAGAAATAGCTACTGTGGAAGTCAAATATGTAGGTCATATTTTGGTATCGCTTTTTGCAGTTCATGATATATTACAACTAGGAATAGCTACCGTGAATATAAACAATATAGGCCCATGTATTTGGCTCAGGCGGCAAATGTCCATCCGATTTATCGTAATACCGATGTAAAATCTGCATTTGTCATCGGATTTTGATAGATTTTTCCAGATGATGTTACATTTGCTCTCGGAATACCTGTCGGAATATAAATATAATCAAACAAACCTTCATTCTGATCAAGTTTTACTCAAGGACTTATTTTCCACAAGTAAAATTCTTAAGTGAAAATGGGTCACATCGGATCATGTTTTGATACAGTCCCGTTTACATTTCTACTGATCTAGGAACAACTAATTGCACATATTATTTTAAGCCAAAACTTTCTGTGGAAAACAAGATCACATAAGTGCATGCTTTGGCATGATACACTTATAAATGTCGCTTCCAATCTCAAAAGGTACTAATATTGAAGATTCAACATGTTTCGCATTCTCAGTAGAATGTACACACCTAACTTCACGATATTAGTACAAATTTCGATAAATGCCTTTTTTATATACTCCACTTAAGGATGGATTTCGCCTAGGCCTAAAGGGAAACATTTTTTATTAACAAGGACTGACTATTTAAGCAATTTTGTTTAAATGTCTGCTTATATGCTCTTGAAAAAGTAACTAAAATTTAAAAAAGTAACTAAATTGAAAAAATAATTTTATAAATAAATATAATATTTTTATTATTTCAAGCCGCACTTATAAGATAAGGCTACCAATACGTTTACCCTATTAATACAAATCGAAATAATAAATCAAGTCAATTCAAAAAATAAATATTCTTATATTTGTATTTTCAAAAAGGTATGTAGTGGGTGCTACAGTTGGTTGTATTTCCATTCTCTTTTTAATTCCAAAAGTACAAATTTTGAAAATCCACTATCTCACGTACATAGTGCAAAATAACTTAACTTCATGATTCAACCAATTTTTGCCGTAAAAGTACGAATTTGGAAAAATCCTTTTTATTTTGCGTGTCCATGCAGTCAGAGGAATGTATACACAGACTTCCATGATTCTAGCTGCGGCCTTTGGTTGGTACCATCTTTCCAATTTTACCACCTCAAGAATACGACTATCTAAAGTCTCTTTATTTTATGTGTCTACGCAATTAGAGAATTTCATCAGTCTAGCTGTTTAGTTGGTACTATTATTTATACCCTACACCACTTCGTGGTCTAGGGTATTATAAGTTAGTTTCGCGCCAAATGTTTGTAACACCAAGAAATAATCGAGCTAGACCCACCTTTAAGTATACCGATCGGCTTAGAATCACCAGCTGAGTCGATTTAACGATGTCTGTCTGTCCGTCTGTCCGTCCGTCCGTCCGTCCATCTGCTGTCCATCTAAGCTTGTTCGCACTCTACAGGTCGCAATTGTTGTCCGATTGTCATGAAACTTGGCAGAAGTTATTTTTTCTGGGCAAGGACCATCGGTATTGAATTTGGAGGAAATCGGTTCAGATTTAGATATAGCTCCCATACAAATGTCGCTCCCGATTTGACATTTTCCACTTTAGAAACCACATATTGTACCCGATTTTCTTTACATTTGGTACAACATCTTATAATCCAACTAGAAACACCTATGCTAAAATTGGGTAAGATCGGTTCAGATTTAGATATAGCCCCTATACAAATGTCGCTCCCTATTTCAGTTTTTTCGCTTTAGAAACCACATATTGCACCCGATTTTCTTTAAAATTGCCACAACATCTTATAATCCAACTAGAAACACGTATGCAAAAATTGGGTAAGATCTGTTCAGATTTAAATATAGCCCCCATACAAATGTCGCTCCCGATTTGACATTTTCCGCTCTAGAAACGACATATTGTACCCGATTTTCTTTAAATTTTGCAGAACATCTTATAATCCAACTAGAAACACGTATGCAAAAATTGGGTAAGATCGGTTCAGATTTATATATAGCCCCATACAAATGTCGCTCCCGATTTGACATTTTCCGCTCTAGAAACGACATATTGTACTCGATTTTCTTAAAATTTTGCAGAACATCTTATAATCGAACTAGAAACACGTATGCAAAAATTGGGTAAGATCGGTTCAGATTTAGATATAGCCCCCATACAAAAGTCGCTCCCGATTTGACATTTTCCGCTCTAGAAACGACATATTGTACCCGGTTTTCTTTAAATTGTTCGGAACATCTTATAATCGAACTAGAAACACGTATGCAAAAATTGGGTAAGATCGGTACAGATTTAGATATAGCCCCAATACAAATGTCGCTCCCGATTTCACTTTTTCCGCTTTAGAAACCACATATTGTACCCGATTTTCTTTAAATTTGGCACAACATTTTATAATCGAACTAGAAACACCTATGTTGAAACTGGGTAAGATCGGTTCAGATTTATATATAAACCTAAACAAATGTCACTCCCTCCGCTCTAGAAACCACATCTTGCACCCGATTTTCTTTAAATTTGGCACAACATCTTATAATCTAACTAGAAACACCTATGCTGAAAGTGGGTATGGTCGGTACAGATTTGGATATAGCCCACATACAAATGTCGCTCCCGATTTGACGTTTTCTGCTCTAAAATCCACATATTGTACCCGTTTTTCTTTAAAATTGGCACAACATCTTATAATCCAACCTATGGTGAAAGTGGGTAAGATCGGTTCAGATTTAGATATCGCCCTCATACAAATGTTGCCCCGGATGTTTAACCGATTTTGGCCAAACATTACATATTATATTTCACCAATAAACATACATGGTGAAAGCGGGTCACATCGTTCCAGGTTTCAATATACCCCTATACAAATGTCCTTTCCGATTTAACATTTTTTGTCAAACACATACATTTACAGGATGCAAAAATCCTTCCCGATTTCACTTTACCAAATTGAATTGTAATGAGATAGAAAGTCCGTCCGTCTTTAGCATTTCCTTACTTGTTTGGGAGATGCCCATATGTCCATACTTTGGTATAACACAAATGGTGGATGATTTATTACAGCTCTAGAAAATAAATCTTACATCGGATCTTCATCAAATTTTGCAGATCACGGTATTTTTCAACCAGGAATTCCTTCCGTGAATGAGAAATATATAGGCCCATGTTTTGGACCAGGCCCAAAATGTAGTTATAGCCCCCCTTTTGAAATGTCGGTCCGATTCATCCTATTACTACTGTATAATTTGTCTATCGGATAATTGGATCAATTACCTTATTATTAACCATATTCATTAAATATGACTATAGATGCATTTATAGTATAATTTATATGAACTACATAGAATTTCTCCCATGAAATAAATGGGTTTAGTAATCAAAGCGAGGTACATACGCAGGGAGTGGTGTAGGGTATTATATAGTCGGCCCCGCCCGACTTTAGCCTTTCCTTACTTGTTTTATCCATCTGTACCCATTGTATCCCCTGAAAGTACAAATTTGGAAAAAAAACCTTTTATTTTTCGTGTCTACGCAGTCAGAGGAATGAATACTCCGAATTTCATGACTCTAGGTGCGGTCATTTTGTTGGTACCCCTTTTTTCCATTTGAACCGCAAAAAGTACGAATTTCGAAAATTCCTTTATTTTACGTGTCTACGCTATCAGAGGAATGTATAAAACGAATTTCATTATTCTAGGTGCAGCCGTTTGGTTGGTACCATTTTTATCCCTCTATTCCCATTTTATCCCTTAAAAGTACGAAATTGGAAAAAATAATTTCATATTATGTATATAGTCAATTAGAGAAATGTGCACAGCGAATTTCGTGTTTCTAGCTGATATCGTTTGCTAAGTACCATTTTTATCACTTTTTGCCCCATTTTACTCCCTACGAATAAACATCACTTTATGGTGCACCTGTTTTTTGTATGGGGGCTATATCTAAATCTGAACCGATCTTATCCACTTTCTGCATAGGTGTTTACAGTTGAATTATAGGATGTTTTGCCAAATTTAAAGAATATCGGGCTCAATATATGGTTTCTAGAGCGAAAAATGTCAAATCAGGAGCGACTTTTGTATGGGTGCTATATCTAAATCTGAACCGATCTGACCCACGTTCTGCATAGGGGTTTCTATTTAGATTATAAGATGTTGTGCTGAATTTAAAGAATATCGAGTACAATATGTGGCTTGTAAAGCGGCATAAGTCAAATCGAGAGCGACATTTGTATGGGGGCTATATCTAAATCTGAACCGATATTACCCATTTTCACCATAGGTGTTTCTAGTTCGATTATAAAATGTTGTGTCAATTTTAAAGAAAATCGGGTACAATATGTGATTTCTAAAGCGGAAAAAGTGAAATAGGGAGCGACATTTGTATAGGGGCTATATCTAAATCTGAACCGATCTTACCCAAATTCTTCATAGGTGTTTCTAGTTGGGTTATAAGATGTTGTACCAAATTTAAAGAAAATCGGGTAAAATATGCGGTTTCTAAAGCGGGAAAAGTCAAATCGGGAGCGACATTTGTTTGGAGGCTATATCTAAATATGAACCGATCCTACCCAATTTTTGCATACGTGTTTCTAGTTGGATTATAAGAAGTTGTACCAAATTTAAAGAAAATCGGGTACAAGATGTGGATTTTAGAGCGGAAAAAGTCAAATCGGGAGCGACATTTGTATGGGGGCTATATCTAAATCTGAACCGACCTTACCCACTTTCACCATAGGTGTTTCTAGTTCGAGTATAATATGTTGTGCCAAATTTAAAGAAAATCGGGTGCAAGATGTGGATTTTAGAGCGGAAAAAGTCAAATCGAGAGCGATATTTGTATGGAGGCTATATCTAAATCTGAACCGATCTTACCCAAATTCTGCATAGGTGTTTCTAGTTGGATTGTAAGATGTTGTGCGAATTTTGAAGGAAATCGGGTACTATATGTGCTTTATACGGCGAAAAAAATCAAATCGGGAGCGACATTTGTATGGGGGCTATATCTAAATCTGAACCGATTTTCTCCAAATTCTGGTCCTTGGCCAGAAAAACTTACTTCTGCCAAGTTTCATGACAATCGGACAGCAATTGCGACCTGTAGAATGCGAACAAGCTTAGATGGACAGCAGACGGACAGACGGACGGACAGACAGACATCGTTAAATCGACTCAGCTGGTGATTCTAAGCAGATCGGTATACTTAAAGGTGGGTCTAGCTCGATTATTTCATGGTGTTACAAACATTTGGCGGAAAACTAACTTATAATACCCTAGTCCACGAAGTGGTGTAGAGTATAATAATACTCTCGTGGAGTGTATAAAAATATGTTTTAGTTTTTCAAACGAAAGCACATCACTAGCAGCAAAGCGATAATCTAATGATTTTAAGATACTTCCATTTATTTTCGGCGTTTTTCCTCAGCCTCAAAAGAAGCACTTGATATTGTTCCAAAATATCAAGTTGTCATCACTCGCTATGTGTGGACATAATGGGAAAAGTAGCTCAAGCAAGAACAACAACAGCAAATTGGGGATTTTAGTTGAAACCAAATTTAATTGAACTGGTCGTCAATCGAAAGAAGACCAAATAAATGAAGTTATGATTTGGACCATAAATTTAATTTTAAATAAATACATCCTCCTCTCTCTCACTCGTAGTATTTTGTTAAACAAGTCCTTCAAACAGAACGTTCCTGACCGACCCTCACTGATGGGTTGATGGATAGATGGCAGGACGACTAATAAACGGAAATGACTTTGTTGAATACCAACAAAAATAACCGGAAACAAGAATTTTATAAAAGTTTTGTTTTCGGCCATGTCGCTGTGTTGTTTAGTTGATTTAATGACTATTGCCCGAGCTTTTGAGTATTGCCTTCCCAGAAACATTGATTCCATTTGTTGCTGGAAAATATCGTGGAAATTCAGGTCGATTTCAATATGCCAATTAAAGTAACTTCGAACACGTTTTTAAATATTTTTGATTGGCTTTATATATTTACCTGGAAAGTCAGGGCAAGTTTTTTTTTTCAATATTTAGCTGCGCCTATAATATCCAAAAAGAACGCCGCACACTAATGTATCTACATCGCTTGTCAAAACGTCGAATTGTAGCGTTAGCGCTCATTGCTTGCTAGCTACAAGTGACAATTTCAAGTTTTCAAAGTCGTTATCTGGAAAACAAAAACTTGTTCCCACATCCAATTAAAACCCCTTTTTCTCTTGATTTCTTTGGAACGGAAAATGTTTCAAAGTTTTTGCGATCCCAGGCAAAATTGTAAATAACATTTTGCATATGTATGTACATATGTACATATTGAAACATATAAATGTCTACATACTTACTTAGAAGAAGACAGCTAAATCCACAGATGCCAACACTAGACGACGCAGCAAACGATGAAATCACAACGTGCACAGCCACCGCAAAATTGCATCATACACTCGCATGAATATGTTGTTAAATATTATGACACTTTTTACATTTGTTTATTTATGTATTTGAAACTAAGTTTTTCCCTCAAAAAGAAAGCCTTGAAGATTTGTATCGTTGCAGTGCTGCATTTGCCGTAATACTCAAGTTGAACTACTTGAGAAAATTAACAAAATCTCAATCACACTTCATTAGTTTGCAATTTCTATAGAGGAAGCAAATGCATTTAGGAATAAATTGTCGTATGCCACCACAGTCATCATTATCATTCTAGTTCTATGGCTTTTAAGTGCATACATATGTACATACGTAAAGTGTTCACATTGGAAGTGTAGCAACTGCATTTATTTTACCGAACTTTGGAAAACTTTGCGGTATTTTAATTAGGAAATTGTCAGTTTATCCAGATGGGTGCAAACAAGGGTGTCCTGATAAACGCTTGGAAGTTGACAAACAATTTCCTAGAAATAAAAGTACATTATTTGACAATATTTCTTGTAGTAAATATATGCACAAAATTGAAAAACCAAACAAAAAATCACTTTTTATTGACAGCGAACTGTTAACAATTTAATTTTGCTTTGTTGAATTAAATGAATATAAATTATTCGAAATTATCCCAAATCAGTTTCAATTTCATACTTGTATATGTTTCTATGTCGTTAACATTCCCGAATTTCCTAACAATTTGTTCATATTTCGTACTTCATGAAATATAAACAAGTAAGGAAAGGCTAAAGTCGGGCGGGTCCGACACCATACACCACTCGCTTTGATTACTAAACTCAGGTGTTTCATGGAAACAATTTTATGTAGTTCATATAAATTCATCTTTAGTCGCATTTAACGAATAAGGTAAAAATATGGTAATTGATACAATTTTCCGGTAGATATTCCGAGTAATGTAAATATAACATGATCTGGAAAAATTGATCAAGATCCAATGACAAATACAGATTATACAGCGGTAATAGGATGAATTGGACGGATATTTGAAGGGGGCTTATAACAACACTTGGACCTATGCCAAAACATGGGCTTATATAATTCTCCTTCACGATAGGTATTGCAAATTGAAAAATATCATGATCTGCAAAATTTGTCAAGATCCAATGTAAGATGTAGGTTCTAGAGCGATAATAGTGTGTACTTGGGGCCCATTTGTATGGGAGCTATACCCAAATATTGACCTAGTCTAGTCTAAATGTAACATTTGTGGGAAATTGTATAAAGATCCGAGCAGTAATAGTGTAAATTATATGGATATTTGTATGGAGACTATATCTAAATCTGAACCAATTTTCTCCAAATTCAATACCGATCGTCCTTGGCCAAAAAAAGTAACTTCTGCCAAATTTCATGATAATCGGACAGCAATTGCGACCTGTAGAGTGTGAACAAGCTTAGACAGACAGCAGACGGACGGACGGACAGACAGACATCGTTAAATCGATTCAGCTGGTGATTCTAAGCCGATCCGTATACTTAAAGGTGGGTCTAGCTCAATTATTTCTTGTTGTTACAAACATTTGGCGCGAAACTAACTTATAATACCCTAGTCCACGAAGTGGTGTAGGGTATAAAAATGTGCTTAAATACTCTAAAATATATGGGGTTATTATGGTTTTTTCAGTCCTTGTGAGGGAAAATTTTTTCCTTTTGGGCCGATTTCGTCCACATTCAATCCCAACCGATCTACGACTATAAGACGTATTTATGCAAATTTTTGACCTCCTAGTCCCTTTCTTTTAGATGCTAGTGTGCTTTCAACGGACGGACGGACGGACATGTCTAGATCGTCTTAGAATTTTATGACGATCAAGAATATATATACTTTATAAGGTCTCACGTCGATATTTCAAGGTGTTACAAACGGAATAACAAAGTTAGTATACCCCCATCCTTGAGGTAGAGGGAATAAAAATGGAGAAATATGGGTTTTATAGCCAAATGATTTTTTACAAATGGACCAAAATGTTCCAGAGGTCAGTTCAGACAGGAATGTTAGGTGTCAAAATTCTGAACATCAGAATTGCCCTATCCGCAAGATCGAGTAAAATGTATGCACCAATTTTCATCAAATCGAAAAAGGTCAAAATCCGTACTGTTACGCAATCTTGTGGAATATTTAAGAAGAACCCGAAAAACCCCGGTCCGACTGTTGTTTCAAAAAAAGAAAACCGGGCAACCGGTTATTTTGAAATTTATTTTCTATTTTTATTTTGAAATAAACCGGGGTTTTAGCCGTATTTATTCATTCTGGCATGTAATCTATGGAATGGAGAAATTTAAAAAACAATTTTTAAAATTTTTGATTTGAACTGGGATATTGTCGTGGCTCAAGACCATTTTGCATCTATATTTAATAGAATGCAAATTTATTTACAAATGGCATGGTGACATTTATTACTTGGCTGCAGACTACCACTATCATGATTTCCACCCTGTCTAAAGGTTTCATTCAGGTGGCTTCGCAGCGACTTTTCAACATCAAACCCGGCCTCTATAAGGAGATGATTTTCACAAACGAACGATAATCACAACTCACTTGCCGAATTTGCGTTTAAAAAATCGCACCAAGTAATAAAGTACGCATGCCATCTTACAAGCATCTCATTGAGTTGCATATGTAAGTATGTGTATGTGCAGGTATAGTTACCCAGCAATACTTCTGCCGTGCCAACGCTCATTTGTTTTAGTTTTTTCGTTTGTATTTTTTTGGTCTGTAATCAATATTTGATTTGAACTGGGATATTGTCCTGGCTCAAGACCATTTTGCATCTATATTTAATAGAATGCAAATTTATTTACAAATGGCATGGTGACATTTATTACTTGGCTGCAGACTACCACTATCATGATTTCCACCCTGTCTAAAGGTAAGATGGCATGCGTACTTTATTACTTGGTGCGATTTTTTAAACGCAAATTCGGCAAGTGAGTTGTGATTCTCGTTCGTTTGTGAAAATCATCTCCTTATAGAGGCCGGGTTTGATGTTGAAAAGTCGCTGCGAAGCCACCTGAATGAAACCTTTAGACAAGGTGGAAATCATGATAGTGGTAGTCTGCAGCCAAGTAATAAATGTCACCATGCCATTTGTAAATAAATTTGCATTCTATTAAATATAGATGCAAAATGGTCTTGAGCCAGGACAATATCCCAGTTCAAATCAAATATTGATTACAGACCAAAAAAAATACAAACGAAAAAACTAAAAAAAAAAAATTTTAAAATTTTAAGATTAACTCTCGTTATACCCTACACAACTTCGTGGACTAGGGTATTATTTTAATTAGATTAGATTTTGTTATCATTCTTCATATAGCTCCGTTAAAGTAATCGATAGTAAAATATTTATAATTATAACCTACTACTTATAACTAAAGCAACAGGAAAATAAAGTTTCGATTACTGTTTAGTATTGTTTGAAAAGTACTTCTTAAAGTTGTCCATATTTCTCTTAAAATATTCTCTACATTTTCCCATAAAAGAAATTTGCTGATACTTGATAATTCTTTCATTCAAAACGAATTACATTTGAGGGAAATGTTGCAACTATTTCAGTAAACATTTGGAGTATGCACCAAAAGAATTAATTTTTCTCAAAATTTAATCAGATAGACTGGTCAGGACCAATGTCTATTACAGAATTTTAATAATAGGTTTATTTCTATAAGACTTGATAACAAAATCCTAAATAAAAATAAAAATTTCACTCAAAAAAATATTTTTCAAAATTGTCACCAACAACAATAAATATGTATGTGTGTACAAAAATAAATTTTGAAAAAAATAATTTTATGTTAAAAATTTTGAACTTAGCCTGGAAATTATCCAGTGTAAGTCAAATTTACGGTTATCGAGGCTAAGTCCAGAAAAGTCAACACCAAATAATTTTTGAGAATTTATTTTGATACAAATAGTTGGCGAGAATGTCAACAAATAATTAACGTTTTCCTAATATCACGTTTCGAAATATGATTTCTTAAAAATAAGATCATGGAAATTTATATTCAGCCTTAGGAAATAAAATTAAAAATATTTTTATGGTATGTATTTTCAAAATCATCTAACCGCGATTAGAAATCAGAATTCAGAAATATCCAAAGTTTGCAGAGATATCAGCATTTTTACTAGTTTCCAATTTCCAAGTTTTGAATGACCCACAACTCGCGAAACACAAAGAGACGAGATATAAATTTTGCCACGTGTCATTGTCTTGCATGACACAATATCCTTACCAAATTTCATCAAAAAATATAAAAGGGTGGACGTACCATACAATCTTTAAAACTTACATGAAATCCTCTGGGACTTAATATTTAATCATAATTTTGCAAATTTTAGTTTTACAAATATTGAAGTCGGGAGCATTAGAACGTCCTGACATAACCTGCGGATGCACGGAATTTGCCCCGATTAATTTATACAACAAGCTACAATTAACCGTAAGAGGCAGTTCTTTTTCTTAAGATAAGCAGCATTTCAATTAATATCCAGTAGTTTTTTAACAACTTATATACATATAATCTTTTTGCACCTTTATGTTATTATATAAATACTCAACTTATCAGATCGCCTCCTTTACGCTTAACTAGGTTAAAGTGCAACTTAAATTGTCTCCATACAAATTCTGTAGGTTGAAAAGATAAATATGAGCATATGGTAATTATACATTTGTAACCCTTGCATTAAGGCAAACACACATACACATTCTTGAGTATGCAAATATATAGGTCAAGAAGTTTGGCAAATTGGCCCTTAATTGTTGCCACAAAATAACGTTTTTCATTAATGAAATAACGTAGCAAGGGCAGGCGAAAGGCCGCAGATGTATGAGAACACTCATATGAACACATTTTACTTCCAGTGAATTTTATTTTCGCCTTGAAGTCATCATCTTTTCGATTTTCTTCAAGTACTTTAGTTAAAGTGTATTTAATACTTTTGAAGTATTGCATACATTTAAAGTATTAAATAGCGGTGTTAAATCGTATGATCTAGTCGGGCGATTCTGTTTGTCGAAATGGGAAACTATGAGGTCTGCACATGTCTTACAGTGGGATAACAGAATCTTCATCTCAGTGGTACTCAGATTTCTGTAATTTCTTAAACAACGTTCGAAAGACCTAAGATTGCAACTGATTTATCTGAACTAAATACTAACATTTATCTGAAAGTCCATGTATAGGGTGTTTTTTATTGGGGTATAGAACTTTAAGTTGGCATCACTTTTTTAACTGGCGGCCATTTTGTCAGCTGTCAAGTGATTAATATTTAGTTTGGTTTGCCATTCCATCATGAACAGGTTGACAAAAGAACAACGCTTGCAAATCGTGCAAATTTATTTCGAAAGTAATGGTTCAGTTCGCGAAGTTCACCGCAAGCTCCGTCCATATGGTCGACATAATCGTCCATCAGAGCAATTAATTCGGTTAACCATGGATCGTTTTCGCACTACGTTTACTCTATGTGATAATACGCATCCGCAGAGACGTCGAACAGTGCGCACCGAAGAAACAATTGCCGCTGTAGAGCAAAGTGTTGAAGAGGACCCGAATGAATCGATTCGCCACCGTGCACAGCAATTGGAGCTTTGTCCATCAACTTTATGGAAGATTTTGCGCAAAGATCTTGGCTTGCGACCTTACAAGATCCAGCTTGTGCAAGAATTAAAGCCACATGCCCGAAATCATATTTAAACATTAATGGCATAAAATTATCCTTCCAATAAAGCCAAATTGATGGATATTAAAACGATTTTCTTGTGTTTTATTTCAATTCGAAGTTCTATACCTCAATAAAAAACACCCTATATATGTTTTCTGATGTATTTCTGATCTTTCTAAATTCGAAAACGATATAAAAAATTTTTGGATGGTTATTTCTCTTTAATGTTTACTAGAATTCAAATTTTAGTTGAAGGAGCCCTTAATACCTTTAAGCTGATGTTATCGAACTTTTATTCCCAAAAAAGAAAGTATAAATATTAAAGACACCTCGAAGAAAATTGGAATTTTATTAAGAAACAAGTAAAAACGGAGTTAATTTCGGCCGTGGCGAACTTAATATACCCTCCACCATGGATTGCATTCCACATAGGCTGTCGATTTTCGTGCAGATGAAATGCAGTAACATTACAGGTTACAAACTTTGACAGATTTTCTTCAAATTTGGCAATATATTTCAACTAAGAACAGCTCTGGTAAAAATATGATAGATCTGTTCAGATTTATATATAGCTCCCATACAAATGTCTCCTCCGATTTGATTCTTTCCGCTCTAGAAACCACAAACTTTGACAGATTTTCTTCAAATTTGGCAAAACAGCTTATAATTCAACTAACAACAGCTCTGGTGAAAATAGGATAGATCGGTTCAGATTTATATATAGCTCCCATACAAATGTTGCTTCCGATTTGACTCTTTCCGCTCTAGAAATAGCATATTTGAACAGATTTTCTTCTACTTCGGCACATCAGCTAATGTTTCAAATAGAAACAACTATAGCGAAAGTGGGTCACATCGGTTCAGATTATATATAACTACCGATTTGATTCTTTCCGCTCTAGAAACCACATATTTAACACTCCATAAAATTTGGGAAAGCGTCTAATATTTCAACTAGAAAACCTTTGCTAAATATGGGTCACATCGGTTCAGATTTGTATATAGCTCCCATTCATAGTTTGTGTTCAAATTTTCTTACAAATGCAGATAGAAGTATGGAATTTGTAGTATATTCAACTCTTATTGCTGCAACGTATATCACCCGGTTCAAATGTAATGACCTTTTTATATCCTATAGGCTATAATGACTAAGTGTAGGGTATCATATAGTCGGCCACGCCCGACTTTAACATTCCTTACTTGTTTTTTGTATGTTTCATGTTTGTCGAATTTTGTTCAAAGCACTTTGAATATACATTTTTATTCTTGTCTTATAGTAACTTATTGTTCGAATTATTGGACCATTATGTTTTTTTCATTGTGTCTGTGGAAGGTACCACCCCCTTTGCCCTATCATGATCTAGTATATCCAGTAACCATCACCTGTCCAGAAGTTAGATACAGTAATATTTTCAGGCGAATCGGTCCACCCGTTTGGCTTCCTATACATAACACACAGACATACAGACACACATTGATAAGTTTCGAATTGATGTAACAAGAATTTTGGCTCTGAAAATCCATCTCATGTATTAAAATATTTCACAAGAAAGTAGTCGGTGACGTAATTTTTCGTCCAATATTCATCATTTAGGCATTATTCGAAAGGAATTGATTCCATCTATTTATTTTTCATAACTCAAAATATATGAGTTTTTAGCTGTCACTTTAAAAAACCGCAAATTCAATTATAATATCAATGAGTTATTCTAAGTCAAGCATAAAAATTTATATTTAAAGTGCTTCCAAGGGTCTATTGATTCAAGAAAAAAGTTGCACAAAAATGCTGATAAAAATTACACGGGGAAAGCATAATTGTTAGAGGAGTTTTCAGGAACGTTTAGCTCATAGACGGCTTGACTCAGCGATGAAATATTTTGAAGATCATCATTTAATCTTCATTTTTGGAGGGTGGCCGCAGCAATTTATTTTCGTGACCCATCCTAATGTTTATACTATATATATTGAAATAATACGTCAAGTCAATTAAAAAAGTATTTATAAGGCAGCAAAAGCCTAATACCCTAATATTAAATACCATAAATATTGGGGGATAGTGGGTGCATTTACAGCTACAGCCATCCTATTTTAATGCCAAAAGTAAACATTTTGAAAAATACATTATCTCTCACGTACACAGTACAATATATGATCATACCCATTTTTGCCGTAAAAGTAAACAAGTAAGGAAAGGCTAAAGTCGGGCGGGGCCGACTATATAATACCCTACACCACTCCCTGCATATATACCTCGCTTTGATTACTAAACCCAGATATTTCATGGCAGCAATTTTATGTAGTTCATATATATTACACAGTTACCATAAATTCATCTTTAGTCAAATTTAATGAGTATGGTAAATAATAAAGTAATTGATCCAATTTTCCAGCAGATATTCCGAGTAAAGTAAATATGACATGATCTGGAAAAATTGATCAAGATCCAAAGACAAATACAGATTATACAGCAGTAATAGGACGAATCGTAGGGACATTTGAAGGGGGCCTATAACAACACTTGAGGCCTGTGCCAAAACATGCGCCAATATATTTCTCATTCGCGGTAGGCATTCCTAGTGGAAACAAAGAATGATCTGCAAAATTTGACGAAGATCCGATGTAAGATGTAGTTTCTAGAGCTGTAATAGAGCAGAATGGGGCCCAATTTGGGTTATACCAAAGTATAAACATATGGGCATCTCCCAAACAAGTAAGGAAAGGCTAAAGTCGGACGGAGCCGACTATTTGATACACCCCACTTTCTATCTCATTACAATTCAATTCGGTAAAAAACTGAAATCGGGAAGGATTTTTGAATTATGTAAATGTATGTGTTTGACAAAAAATGTTAAATCGGAAAGGACCTTTGTATGGGGGTATATTGAAACCTGTAATGATGTGACCCGCTTTCACCATGTATGTTTATTGGTGAAATATAATATGTAAAGTTTGACCAAAATCGCTTAAACATTCGGGGCAACATATGTATTGGGGCTATATCTAAATCTGAACCGATCTTACCCACTTTCAGCATAGGTGTTTCTACTTCGATTATAAAATGTTGTGCCAATTTTAAAGAAAATCGGATACAATACATTGTTTCTAGAGCGGAAAAAGTCAATTCGGGAGCGACATTTGTATGGGGGCTATATCTAAATCTGAACCGATCTTACGCACTTTCAGCACAGGTGTTTTTAGTTCGATTATAAAATGTTGTGCCAATTTTAAAGAAAATCGGATACAATACATTGTTTCTAGAGCGGAAAAAGTCAAATCGGGAGCGACATTTGTATGGGGGCTATATCTAAATCTGAACCGATCTTACGCACTTTCAGCACAGGTGTTTTTAGTTCGATTATAAAATGTTGTGCCAATTTTAAAGAAAATCGGGAAAAAGTCAAATCGGGAGCGACACTTGTATGGGGGCTATATCTAAATCTGAACCGATCTTACCCACTTTCACCATAGGTGTTTTTAGTTGGATTATAAGGTGCTGTGCCAATTTTAAAGAAAATCGGGTAGAATATGTGGTTTCTAGAGCGGAAAAAGTCAAATCGGGAGCGACATTTGTATGGGGACTATATCTAAATCTGAACCGCTTTCCTCCAAATTCAATACCGATGGTCCTTGTCCAAAAAAAGTAACTTCTGCCAAATTTCATGATAATCGGACAACAATTGCGACCTGTAGAGTGCGAACAAGCTTAGGTGGACAGCAGACGGAAAGTCGGACGGACGGACAGACAGACATCGGTAAATCGATTCAGCTGGTGATTCTAAGCCGATCCGTATACTTAAAGGTGGGTCTAGCTCGATTATTTATTGGTGTTACAAACATTTGGCGGAAAACTAACTTATAATACCCTAGTCCACGAAGTGGTGTAGGGTATAAAAAGTACAAATTAGTAAATTAAATAAAAATTCGAATTCCATGATTTAAGCTGCGACCATTTGGTTGGTATCATTTCTATTCCCATTTTACCATTCTACCCCCTTAAAAGTACGAATTTCGCAATTCTTTTTATTTTAGGTGTCTATGCAATTAGCGGAATACAAACACCAAACTTCATCATTCTAGCTTTAGCCGTTTAGTTGGTAGGAATGCATACTACGAATTTCATAACTCTAGCTGTGGCCATTTGATTGGCACATTTTATCTCTTTTTTCCCATTTTACCTCCTAAACGCACGAATTTCGACAATTCCCTATTTTTTACGTGTCTACGCAATCAGAAGAATGTATACACCCAATTTCATTATACTAGGTGCAGCCATTTGGTTTGTACCATTTTTATCCCTCTACTCCCATTTTACCCCTTAAAAGTACGAATTTGGAAAAAATACTTTTATATTTTAACAAACGCATCCGCCACTGACTTTTAGCATCGCTCAGTCCTAATTGGAAAGCCTTTATAAACGAAATTAATTTTTCAGCGTCTAGAGACATATTACGGAGTACATCTTTGGCGAAAAATGGTGACTCCTTACAAAATCATTTTCTTTGCGTTATAAAATGTTATGTTACGTAGCTCAAGCACACGTTAACAATTGTTCAGAGGACGCGAACTCTAAATAGAATCTGTCAATAAACTATAAATGCTCGCGCATACATCGCTCTCGAATGATGTAAATTCAACAGTTTTTTTCTTTCACCGTCCAACGGAAAAAACCACAGGCTAAATTGTTATAAATTGATTTAGCCACTCTGTCAATTTGGAATTTACCATGGCGCAAATAAAAGCCGCCATACATTGTTGATTACCTTGACATGACATCGTTTTAACGAAAAACTCTCCCAGTTTTTCTCCCCCGGGGCCAAAAGCAGCCAATGCTCTGCAACGTGGCCGTTGTTTATAAATCTTTGATAAATCAAATAAAAACCGAACACAAAACAAGCCTTTCGTTTTAATATTCCCAATGAAAGGGGGGTTTGCTTAAAACGAAAAAATGCCGATTGTATACCAAACAATCGAGGGAAATAAAACTACTGCAAAAGTAAATAGCAACGCTGCTGATGCTGAGCTGCTACCAGTCGTTATGATGTTGACGACGTCGACGTCGACGACAATGATGATGAGGAGGACCCTGATGCTGGTGATAATGGTTGCGTTGACAATGCCATTGGATGACAAAAGTGGCTTATGAGGCCAGTGCGTGACCTTTCTTTGCAGGCGAATGGAACAACAGCAGCAGCGTCAGAAAAACTATGCTGTAGTGCTCGTTCAACTACCACTACTACTATGTATCACTGTTTGTTTTAATTAGTGAACATGGCGCTATTTACCCCTGCTTTTGTCATTTAAAAAAAGTTAACATTGCCTTAGGCCATCAACCAAAATCATCATTGTCAACCTTTGTCAAGAGTTTGTTTTGTAATGTCGCAAAGAACGAATGAAAATTACACTGGAAAAAAGCAAAGTGGATATTTGCATACTCTTGAGAAAACTCTGCCTGTGCCTCAAAGCAACAGCACAATATTTCTCGTAACCTCTACCTTTAATTATACAGTCAGAAATGTACAGACAGCCGCAGACCATTGAATTACCACCACATAACAACACTGGTAAGATCAAGTAACAATCTAGATTCTACTCTCTAAAATTTGATCCCATCTCTTTGTCAAAATTGGAAAACTCTACCAAATTTTATTGATATTATTTCTATGGCCATAGTAAACCTTTATTCAGAATGTCTTGGCCAAACAATGATTGGGCTTTCTCTGCAAAAAGTTCTGCTCTCAATGCAGCATTTACATTTTAAGGAATGTATTAGTATGGAACATATGAGGTCCAACAAATGTTTGGGGTTTTCAGCAATAAAATGATTTTGAAGGATGTTAGCATAAGATCCACTGTATACAGATTAACACTATGCAAATATAGTGTGACAAAAATAAACAAGTGAAAATGGCGTTAAGTTCGGTCGGATCAAATCTTATTGGTGGATTATTAAAGGACGTAACGTACCATATGGGCATTTCTCCATAAACACACTGTTGCGCGTTATTTTAATAATGGTAAAACTGACTTCGTCACAGTCTTTAGTTGCTAATATTTTAAGACAATGCAGATCAATTGTTTCCTTCTTTAAAGTAATTATAGATTTTCTTACGTTGTACACAAATATAGGGTGGGCCATTTAAAAATTTAAAATAGAATCTCAAACTTCTGGTTTTATTGGATAGGTTGAACTTTGTCATTTAATAGTGGAACACAATCTATCTATCTATATATATAAAAGAGTTGCGTGATTGAGTGACTGAGTGACTGACTGACTGATCACTCCCCAGACCAAACGGCTAGAGCTAGAATCATGAAATTTGGTGTGTACATTTCTCTAACAGTGTAGAGGTGTGATAAGACGGGATTTTTCGAAATTCGTACTTTTAAGGGGTAAAACGGGGTAAAAAGGGATAAAAATGGTACCACCGCATGGACCAAGCGGCTGGGCCTAGAATCTTGAAATTTGGTATGGATATTCCTCTTGCGGCATGAAGACAACCCAAAAAGTGACATTTTAAAAATTCGTACTTTTGGGGGGTTAAATGGTACAAAAAGGGACAAAAATGGTACCAATAACATGGTTGAAGCTAGAATCATGAAATTTGGTGTGTACATTTCTCTTACAGCGTAGATATAAGATATGAAGTGAGTTTTTCGAAATTTGTACTTTTAAGGGGTAAAATGGGCTGAAAAGGGATAAAAAATGGTACCACCGCAATGACCAAACGGCTGGGCCTAGAATCTTGAAATTTGGTATGGACATTCCTCTTGCGGCATGAAGGCATACCAAAAAGTGGTATTTTAAAAATTCGTACTTTTGGGGCGTTAAATGGGCCAAAAAGGAACGAAAATGATACCAACAACACGACTGAAGCTAGAATCATGAAATTTGGTGTGTACATTTCTCTTACAGCGTAGATATCAAATTTGAAGGGATTTTTTCGTAATTCGTACTTTTCGGGGGTGAAATCTGGTAGAAAGGGATAAAAATAGTACCACCGCAATGACCAAACGGCTGGGCCTAGAATCTTGAAATTTGGTATGGACATTCCTCTTGCAGCATGAAGACATCCCAAAAAATGTTATTTGCAAAATTCGTATCTTTGGGGGGTTAAATGGGACAAAAATTGTACCAACATCATGGCTGAAGCTAGAATCATGAAATTTGGTATGTACATTAGGGCGTACCTCAAAAAAAAAAGTTCGCCGTACACCTTCGAATATGAAGTATTATTGAAAGGTAGTTTCAAAAAAAAAAATTTTTATTTTTTTATGCCGAACGTAGGGGTCGCGCTTTTACATTTTTCTATATAACTTGTATTTATAAACGGATTTTAAAGTGTGATACATCGATGTTTTTGTCTCGACGAGGCCGATTTTTTTGTCTTTGAAGTCATTGAGCTCAAGCACCCCCTTCTGGTACTTACCCATCATTTCTCAGTTGCTACTACCCTAATGTACCACTCTAATAATCGAAAATTAAAGCTCGCATAAAATCATGAATCATGTTTGAGCTCAATGACTTCAAAGACAAAAAAATCGGACAAAAACATCGATGTATCACACTTTAAAATCCGTTTATAAATGCAGAAGTTATATAGAAAAATGTAAAAGCGCGACCCCTACGTTCGGCATAAAAAAATAAAAAAAATTTTTTTGAAACTACCTTTCAATAATACTTCATATTCGAAGGTGTACGGCGAACTTTTTTTTTTTTACTTGTAACCTGGTACGCTCTAATGTACATTTCTCTTACAGCGAAGAGATCAGATTTCAACGGAGTTTTTAGAGGGATAAAAATTGTACCACCGCAATGACCAAACGGCTGGGACTAGAATCTTGAAATTTTGTAAAAAAAATCCTTTATAGCTTCAACGCGCCCAAGAAATTTTTTTTTCATAATTCGTACTTTTTGGGAGTGAAATCGGGTAAAAAGGGATAAAAATAGTACCAATTAAATGGATGCAGCTGAAACCATAAAATTCGGTGTGTACACCCCTCAAAATGTTTAGAATCGCAAAATAAAGGAATTTTTTGAAATTTGTACTTTTAAAGGGAAAAGGGATAAAAAAGGTACCAACAACACGGATGACGCTACAATAATGAAATTCGGTGTGTATATTCGTTTTACAGCGCAGATCACTAATAAGAAAACATTTTTCGAAATTTGTACTTTTAAGGGATTAAATGGGATAAAAATTGTACCACCGCCCTAACTAAACGGCTGGGCCTAGAATTTTGAAATTTGGAACGGGCATTACTTTTATAGCACGAATGCGACCAAGAAAATATTTTTCCAAATTTCGTACTTTTTGTGGGTGATATCGGATAAAAAGGGATAAAAATGGTACCAATCAAACGGATGGAGCTGGAATAATAAAATTCGGTGTGTACATACCTCAAAACCCTTAGAAACGCAAAATGACCGCATTTTTTGAAATTCGTTCTTTTAATAGGTAAACGGGGAAAAGGGGATAAAATAGGTACCAACAACACGGATGACGCTACAATAATGAAATTTGTTTTACAGCGAGAAGTCATTTTTCGAAATTTTTAATTTTATGGTATAAAAATTGTACCATAGCCCAGACCAAACAACTGGGCCTAGAATCATGAAATTCGGAACGGGCATTACATTACAGCACGAATGCGAATAAGAAAACAATTGTACATACCTAGAATCATGAAATTCGGAACGGGCATTACATTACAGCACGAATGCGACTAAGAAAACAATTTTTCAAAATTGCGTACTTTTTGTGAGTGAAACTGGGTAGAAAGGGATACAAAATGGTACCAATCAAATAGACGGAGCTGGAATCATGAAATTCGGGGTCTGTATCCTTGAAAATGCTTACAAACGCAAATTGAAGGAATTTTTCGAAATTCCTACTTTTAAAGAGTAAACGGGAAATCGGGGATAAAAAAGGTACCAAGAACACGGTTGACGCTACTATCATGAAATTCGGTGTGTATATTCGTTTTATAGCGCAGATCACTGATAAGAAAGAATTTTTCGAAATTTTTACATTCAAGGGATTAAATTTGTACCACGGCTGAAGCTAAAATTGTGAAATTCGGTGTGTATATTCCTCTGACCGTGTAGACGTAAATGTATACTTTTAAGTAGAAATCGTAACAACAATCGATTAAAATGATACCCGCCAATGTAAGGTATATATTACTCTGACGTGCAATACAGAAGTATTGCATCAAAATGTGTACTTTAAAGGTGGAAGCGGGTCAAAAGTGATAAAAATCGAAGAAACCAAATTGGGGAAATTGGGATAAAGATGGTACTAATCAAAGTTTATAGCTGGAATATGAAAAGAATGTTAGAAATTTGGTTTGTACATTTCTCCGAGTAAGTAGATGCGCAACATAAAATAATATACAAAGGTGTGTGCAGCGATGGTGGCAAAGATTCCCATCATCCGTATAGAATTTATAAAATGTTTAATTTTACGTATGAAGTGGTAATTTTTGTCGCAGGTACAAAAAGGAACACTGCAAATTCATGCATATTTGGTACACTCAAAGTGATTATAAAAACTTTATCAAATATCAAAATACAACTGGTTGCGAATATTTTACTAGGAATATGGACTATATGTGTGGGGGTACCATAACGGGTATATCAATTTCATCCATCTCCGAACTTAAACTAAGTCTGAGAAAAATAATACTTTGTTCATAGTTTGGATAAATTACTTAATTCCCTTCGAGAGTTATCGTGTACACCAGCAAGCCAGACAGACAGACGGACGTGAAAGGGATTTATTAAATACTTAGGGTATTAAATCACTCTGAGTTACACTTTTTTCCATCCCAAATGCATATATATCTACTCCGTAGAGTGAGGGTATAATTATCTCGGATTTTTTAAGAAAATTGTTGCAATTTAAATTAATCACTTGACTGCGTATAAATTGATGGCACAATATAAATTATTTTTTGTTTAATTTGTGCAAGGGGGACAAAAATTCGGTGTATAAATTCCTCCAGCTACGTAGGATTTGGAATCGAGAATTTGGTGGGAATACGTAGTTGGGAAACATAAAGCATGTTTTAAAATTTTGTGAGCATTTACAAGCGATTTAACCCGAAAAAAATATCCTTACACCGCATAGGAAGTAGCGGGTATTTGCTAGTATCATTCATATGACTACTACTACTGGCTCAGCAGTACCTCATCCGATCAACCAAATTTTTCAGAATATGGCCCAATGCCCGTCAGCCCAAAATCCACACCAAACAGTGACTCGTTGTGGATACATTGGCCTTTTCACGTGTGGTTTCACTGCATCCCAGTTGCAGCAATTTTGCTTATTGACATAGCCACCGAGATGAAAATGAGCTTCATCTGAAAACACAAAAAAAATTTACACGTAAATTTCTTACAGTTTGCGTTAAAGACTCACTACTTTGGAAGTAAGTTTTTAATATTTCCCACTTTTGTTCGAGCGTATATGACACCATATTTGTAACCTTCCATATTTGTAACCTTCTTAGACAATATACAAATGGGCGGTATTTGAAAGATGGGGAATATTTTATTTGAATTTTGTAAAATTACACGTTTTCTTTGGATTTTTAGCACAATAGTAAAGAAAGATTACAAAAAAATAAATATTCATTCGTCGAAAGCCGACTTAAGTCAGGACAATGGAAATTATATTAATTTTTTAGTTTTTTGTTGTCTGATTAGTGAACAATTTGATTGACTTTCTAGATGTTTTGAATTTAGTACATTTGAATTCCAGCTATTCGATTAAGTAAGTTCTTCTTACGTAGGAAGTTTATAGTTTTGGTTATGGAAAGGAGGAGAATCACACCCAACCTAAAATAAATTTGATTTTTGACAATTCTTCCTTTTTCGCCGTAAACTAAAGTTCTGTTCTTCAATATTCTCCATGGAACATATCCATTGATTATAAGTGGTACATAGATTACCGATCACAAGAAAACACTATGAAACCTGATTTTAATTTCCGTCTGTTTTTCAGCCAGTTTACTATAAAACAGAACAACATTTGTAAAATCGTTAATCCTGTCAGCTCTAAAATAGTATATTTTGAACGTACTTGGAAAAGCCGATATTATCTGTAAATAGGACCTATTGATATTATTAATTTATATATATTAATTTATATATATTGGTTTATTTTTTAAAAACTAACAATTCATCTGTAAACAGATTTGGCTTAATTTCTGCAATACAACAGCTAGTTCTCCCTCGAAGTATGTGTAAAGTAAAGTGCCATAGTTTCCAAAAAATTTAAATATAAATTTGTCAAACTTAATATTTTGCAACACCACACTCGTTTAACAATTTTAATCAAAATCGGAAGACCTTCAAAATTGTATATTTTATTTAATATGGAATTCCTCATTTGTGCCGAAATCTCAGAAACTACTTGGGATCTCACCCAGAAAATAATAAAAACAAGTAAAAACGGAGTTAAGTTCGGCCGGGCCGAACTTTATATACCCTCCACCATGGATTGCATTCCACAGAGGATGTCGATTTTCGTAGAAGTGCAGTAATATTACAGGAAATATAATTTTTTTAATATAGCCAAACCAAAACAAATACAAATATTGAAAAAATAGTTTTATAAATAAATATAATATTTTTATTATTTCAAAACATTATTTATTTCAAATCAAAAAATAAATATTCTTATATTTACATTTTCAAAAAGCTTAAATACCATAAATATTGGTAGATAGTGGGTGCTACAGTTTGTTGTATTTCCATTCTATTTTAATTCCAAAAGTATTACCCTCTTGACGTTTCTACGCAATTAGAATTTCATCAGTCGTTTAGTTGGTACTATTTTTATCCCTCTGTACCATTGTATCCCTTGAAAGTAAAAATTTCCAAAAATCCGCTTATTTTCCGTGTCTACGCAGTCAGAGGAATGTATACTCCGAATTGCATTACTCTAGCTGCGGTCATTTTTTTGGTACTATTTTTATCCCCTTTTTCATTTTAACCCAAAAAATACGAATTTCGAAAAATCTTTTTATTTTACCATTTTTATCCCTCCGTACCCATTGTATCCCTTGAAAGTACGAAGTTGGAAAAAACCTTCTATATTTCATGTCTTCGTAGTCAAAGGAATGTATAATCCGAATTTCATGAATCTAGCTGCGGTCATTATTATTATTTTTATCCCCTTTTTCTATTTTGGCCCCAAAAAAATACGAATCTCGAAAAATCAGTTTATTTTCCGTGTCTACACAGTCAGAGGAAAGTATACTCCGAATTTCATGACTCTAGCTGCGGTCATTTGATTGGTACTATTTTTATCCCTTTTTTCATTTTAACCCCAAAAAGTACGAATTTTGAAAAATCCGTGTATTTTACTTGTCTATGCAATCGGAGGAATGTATACACCGAATTTCATTATTCTAGGTTCAACCGTTTGGTTGGTACCAATTTTATCCCTCTATTCCCATTTTACCCCTTAAAAGTACGAATTTGGAAAAAATACTTTTATATTATGTATATACTCAATTAGAGGAATGTACACACCGAATTTTCGCGTTTCTAGCTGTTGTCGTTTAATATGTACCATTTTTATCCCTTTTTTGCCCCATTTCACCCCCTAGAAATAAGAATCACTTTATTGTTCCCGTTTTTGCTATAAGGGGAATGTGCGTACCAAATATCAAGCAAATATAAACAGACATATTCAAAAAACATGCTTAAATACGCTAAAATATTAGGGATTATTATGGGTATTTTTAGTCCTTGTGAGGGAAAAATTTTTCCCTTTGGGCCGATTTCGGCCCGTTTCAATCCCAACCGATCTACGACTATAAGACGCATTTATGGAAAATTTGAACAATCTAGCTCCTTTCGTTTAGATGCTAGCGTGCTTTCAACAGACGGACAGACGGACGGCATGGCTAGATCGTCTTAGAATTGTATGACGATCAAGAATATATACTATATATATATACTATATATACTAATATATACTTTATAGGGTCTCAGGTCGATATTTCAAGGTGTTACAAACGGAATGACAAAGTTAGTATACCCCCATCCTGGAGGTGGAGGGTATATAGTATAGTATATAGTATATACTGGGTGGGGGCATTAGCATGGGTTTATACCAACAACGTTCGTTAAACGTATTCCTAGTTGAAATATAACCTGACGTGCAAAATTTTATCAACATCTAATGTTAAATGTGGGCTCTAGAGCGGTGAACAGAGGAGACGTTGCGGGGGGAAACTCTGCAATAATTGCTTGGTTCTAACCGCCTTTCCTTGTCTGTTGTTAAGGTGAGATCAGTTGCCAATAGAGAATAAATACTTCGAGAGATTGGAGACTTTAGGGAACTATAGAGCAAACAAAATTAAAACTTTTATGTCTTTCATGCAATTTCTCATTGAGTAGAGAAATAATGGTTAGAGAAATAAAACGAGAAAGATAAAAACAAAGACAATTATTTGTTAATTCAAGAGATAGGGTTTATTTCCCAGCTCACCTTCGGAGTGTTGATGGAAAAGTGAGAGTTCATTTCAAAATATATTCTTAGGAAGCTTTTCAAATTCGTATTTTGTAGTTTATAATATTTAGTACAATATTCAAATCGATTTTCCTTATAATTCACAGTAAGGACGTACATCGATGTATATATCAATTCGTATGTTGTATTTAACGATGATTCACAATAAAAGTAATTATAATCTGTTCTATTTGAAACTATCGTGTTCAAAAACTTAAGGAGTTACGTTAATGTAATATTGTCTAAAATACGATTTTAGACAAGCGGTAGGAGTAAAAATTTGGTGGACCATTGGGAGGGGGGCTACATCAAAAAGTGACCACTTTCACAGTAGGTATTCTTAGTTCAAATTTAATAAGATTAGCAAATTTGTAGTGTAAAATTGTATGCGGGCTATACGAAAATGTGAACCATTATAGTTGACTTTC
The DNA here is from genome assembly GCA_947397865.1 of Polietes domitor. NCBI lineage: Eukaryota > Metazoa > Arthropoda > Insecta > Diptera > Muscidae > Polietes > Polietes domitor. Next base: position 160,416,955 of record OX377618.1, read on the forward strand.
TAGTTGAAATATAACATAATGTGAAAAATTTGATCAAGATCCGGTGTAAAATGTTCATCTTAGAGCAGCAATAGTGTAAATCGGAGGCACATTTGTATGGAGCCTATATAAAAGCATGGATCCATGAAGTCCACATGCACAATAACTGTTTCTAGTTCAAATATAACATGAAACTGAAAATTTTGTCATGAGCCCATGTAAAATGTGTATTCTGGAGTAGTAATAGTGTAAATTATAGGGATATTTGTTTGGAGCCTAATCCAATACCGATCGTCCTTGGCCAAAAAAAAATAAAATTTCATGACAATCAGACAACAATTGCGACCTGTTGAGCTTATATGGACAGCAGACGGACAGACATCGTTAAGTCGATTTAGCTGGTAATTCTAAGCCGATCGGTATACTTAAAGGTGGGTCTAGCTTGAACTTATAACACCCTAGTCCAGGAAGTGGTGTAGTGTATAATAAAACGTTATTTTACTTATCTACGTATACTCCTACCCTATGCACACTGGTCCCAATCCATTTTTTATGGCATAAAGTCGAAAAATAAAGATACAATCTTGTAATTTTGCACATTTCCTAGACATAACATACTTAATCAACTCCCAAATAAACTCAATATATAACCAACATAATTATCACCCTGTATTAGTACAGGGTGGCCAAAAACAAAATTTTATGAAATCTTTAAATAATAAAAATTATTTCGCTTTGACGAACAATGTTTTTCTGAACATTATTACAAAAGCAAAATATAGCATACAAATATTCTACTTGACACTGCAATTTAAATGATTATTTCAGGAAATAATATAAAATGTCTACATGTGTACAGAAAATTGAATGGCGTTATATACCATTTTAAAGGTACTTACAATATCTTTAAAATGAGATGTTGATGGGTCTCATACTCAAATCTGATTCAGAGATATGCTCAAATATGTGTACTATGGCTAATCGTAATTGTTCTAAAATAAAGTAGCAATTGTAGGAGTTTGCCGAAAAATGCTGAAGATATATTAATTCTACCATAAACTACACACTCAGACGAACACTTTCATATTTAAACCTTGAGTCAAGTTGAGTCCTACATATAACTTTTAGTCCACGACATTTATAGGTTATGCTCACTACGAATCGCAAAATTACAACACTTAAGAAAACTGACAAGACTACAGTAATCACAAAATGTTAAATATAATTGTTCAACTAATTACGCTGGCCTTCAATTTAAATAATCTAGCTCTTCATTATTTTCTTTTTATGCCTTAATTTTAAGTATTTTGTATAACTGCTTTAGACCCTAATTAATTCCACTTTTATCAACGGCAAACTTTAAATGCCTCTCAGACTTACAGTGTTGCCACCTAGTTTTTTCCAATGCATTTTCTTGATAGCTTGGAGTGTTGCCATTAAGAAAATATGTACATATTTAACAATTTCCAATTTAAATTTTTTGAATTTCTGCCAAAAAAATATGGATTTGGGACCATAATGCTATGGTGGAGGGTATAAAAAGAAAGAGACATTTCCTGCTTACTTAATAAGCATGTCCATATGAAAGAAGCAATTCATTTTTGAAACATGGAATAATACTAAGTGAGAGCACATCGGCAATTGAATTGGACACCCTTACCAGTCGTATTTCAGTGGCCAAATGTTATACGCCATATTATTCATTGGCCAAAAGACAGTCATAACTAATAGTTTCATATTTTTCATTTGAATATTATAAAATAGCCGTTTGCAAAATGTTATCCAGATAATTCAATTTAAGTAAGTCATTTCAAATCCTTCTCGGAATAAAATGATTTTTACATTTTCAATATTGCTGAGTGCCCTTTAAAAATGAAATACTTCAAAGTTGTTTAGCCCAAAATATTCTTTTTGGATTTATGACGGCCTTCTCGAAACAGAGCGCTATGGTTGTTGCAATGTATGTATGTGCGCAACAACCTCGTGGATTTTCGTTGTTACCATTATGCTTCGTAGAGTAAAAATATTAAATTTCACATTCATTCACATTTCACGTACCTACTAAATATATGTATGATCTCGCCAGAAAGAGTCTGTCACTTACGGTTGAAAGCTCCGTATAAAACACCGGCATTAGGCACTGGCCTCAACATTAGCATTAGTTAAATACAAGTGGTGCATGAGAGTGTCCTTTGGAAGAGACCAACTTGTCAGTTCTGTTTGCAAGCAAACTTGTAACCTTACTGTGGGGCATTTGGTACATGACATTAGGCACGTATTTTTATATATTTTATATAGCAATTAATTGGACTTGAAAAGTTTTCGAATAATTACCAATTCCAAAACCTAGTATATACTCTCTACTTACTCGAAATATATCACAAATTTAAGGAAATGCAATCAATACCTGCTAAATGGGCAAAACTTGAATTAATTTTAAAAATTTAATTAATTACTTTGGTAAAAAGACTTGGGGAATTTAAAGTGGAACAATAAATTTATGAAAATTTCTGGATTTGCGAAAAAGTTATGAACAAGTCTTAGAATTATCTATTTTTTTTTCAACTTTAAACGTACAGCCTTTAAACTGGAAATAAAAAGCTGGAATTGATTTAATAAAACAATATGAATTTGTCTGGAACCGAAACAAACCGAATATTTGATCACCAAATAATATAAATGCAAACACAAACGAAATAAAAAGTTAAATAGAAATGAAAATTACTCTATACTGCTCCCGGTTGGTTACATATGTAAATACGAAGGTTGTTCGTTAAGTCAATGATGAACAGGTACAATTATTGTCATTATTATTTAACATGCTTTTAGATGGAATACAAATAGATGAAAAGAATTGGACTTTATCAATTCGGAAAAAATTATTATACTAAGTTTGTCATTCCGTTTATAACACCTTGAAATATCGACCTGAGACCCTATATAGTATATATACATTCTTGATAGTCATGTCCATCTGTTGAAAGCACGCTATAAACGAAAACAGCTAGGATGTTCAAATTCTTCATGAATACATCCTATAGTTGTAGATAGGTTGGGATTGCAAATGGGCGAAAATGGTCCACAGGGAAAATGTTTTCCCTCACAAGGACTGAAAACATGTATATGTATAAAATAAAATGAAAATAACGTGATTTTTTGTGTAGGGGGTGAATTGGGCAAAAAGGGATAAAAATGGTACCTATTAAACGACAACAGCTGGAAACACGAAATTCAGTGTGACACAATCCTCTAATTGATAATAAATAATAAACAAATTCGTACTTTTAAGGGGTTAAGAATGATAAAATTCGTAGACACGTAAAATAAATAGATTTTCGAAAGTTGTCCTTTTAAGGATTGAAATGGGGAAAAGGGGATATAAATTGTACCACCTAAATGGCCGCAGCTAGAATCATAGAATTCGGCGTATAGATTTTTCTAAATTCTTACTTTATTTGGTATTTTTAACGCAAATACCATATATGTGTACATAAGAAATATGGATTTTCAAAATTAGTACTTTTGGAACTAAAAGAGGACAATAATACAACCAACCAAACGGCTGTAGCTGAAAATGCACCCACTATCCCCAATGTTTGAGGTATTTGAACTATTTTCGAATATTGCTGCCTTATATTCATACTTTTTGAACTGACTTGAAGTATTTTTTCGATATATGTGACCTGGTCTACGGAAAGGGGGCTTAGGTGTCAAAAAATCAATTTTCACTTTTTGGTTGATTCGGATGGAAGATGAGATGCTTTTCACGTGGTGAAAAGCAGAAAGTCCTAACTTGCTTAGAAGTGTACTAAAAATGTAGAGAAAGAAGAGTAAAAATTCGAAAAAATATAATTTATTGGTAATGAACACACAAGCAACTTACACGATGAACTATAATAATATTCCGACCAACAACAACACTTACTGGACGTCCGGCGCGGAGAACAATTAACGAGATAATGAGAAACTGACGAAACGAGTTGCTTACTTTTAACAGCTTTTTCACAGAAAACTAGTTTTCGCACGTAAGCTCCCTTTTCGTAGACCAGGTCACATATGTATATAGTATAAACATATTGGTAGCCTTGCTTATAATCGTGGTTTAAACTAATTTAAATTGAAGGTATTGATTGTTGACCTTTTACTCTTAATTGTTTATGTTATAGTTCGGCTCAAGGTCCTTGATAATTAAAAAGGCGCGATGTTCTTTTTAAATTTATATATTTTTGCCAATATTTCGATTAACGTCGATAGTCATCTTCAGGGGATCTAACAAAAACAAATATTTTTCTTAAAAGTTAAACAACAATAACAAAACATTAGCATTTACATTTAAATTTAACAAGTAAGGAAAGGCTAAAGTCGGGCGGGACCGACTATATAATACCCTACACCACTCCCTGCGTATATACCTCGTTTGATTACTTTATACAGTTACTATAAATTCATCTTTAGTCAAATTTAATGAGTGTGGTAAATAATAAAGTAATTGATCCAATTTTCCTGCAGATATTCCGAAAAAAATAAATATAACATGTAAAGTAAATATAACAAATATAAATACAGATTATACAGCGGTAATAGGATGAATCGGACGGACATTTGACGGGGGACTATAACAACAATTGAGGCCTGTGCCAAAACATGCGCCTATATATTTCTCATTCACGGTAGGTATTCCTAGTTGAAACATATAATGATCTGAAAAATTTTATGAAGATCCGATGTAGGATGTAGTTTCTAGAGCTGTAATAGATCAGAATGGGCCCCATTTGGGTTATACCAAAGTATGGACATATGGGCATCTCCCTAACAAGTATGGAAAGGCTAAAGACGGACGGAGCCGCCTATATGATACACCCCACTTTCTATCTCACTACAATTCAATTCGGTAAAAAAGTGAAATCGGGAAGGACTTTTGAATCCTGTAAATGTATGTGTTTGACAAAAAATGTTAAATCGGAAAGGACATCTGTATGGGGGTATATTGAAACCTGGAACGATGTGACCCGCCTTCACCATGTATGTTTATTGGTGAAATATAATATGTAAAGGGAGCAACATTTGTATTGGGGCTATATCTAAATCTGAACCGATCTTACCCACTTTCACCATAGGTGTTTTTAGTTGGATTATAAGATGTTGTACCAATTTAAAAGAAAATCGGGTACAATATGTGGTTTCTAGAGCGGAAAAAGTCAAATCGGGAGCTACATTTGTTTTGGGGCTATACATAAATGTGAACCGATCCTACCCACTTTCACCATAGGTGTTTTTAATTGGATTATAAGATGTTGTACCAATTTAAAAGAAAATCGGGTACAATATGTAGTTTCTAGAGCGGAAAAAGTCAAATCGGTAGCTACATTTGTTTTGAGGCTATATCTAAATGTGAACCGATCTTACCCACTTTCACCATAGGTGTTTTTAATTGGATTATAAGATGTTGTGCCAATTTTAAAGAAAATCGGGAACAATATGCGGTTTCTACAGCGGAAAAATTGAAATCAGGAGCGACATTTGTATGGGAACTGTATCTAAATCTGAACCGATATTACCCACTTGCAGCATAGGTGTTTCTAGTTCAATTATAAAATGTTGTGCCAATTTTAAAGAAAATCGGGAACAATGTGTGGTTTCTAGAGCGGAAAAGTCAAATCGGGAGCGACATTTGTATGGGGGCTGTATCTAAATCTGAACCGATCTTACCCACTTTCAGCATAGACGTTTCTAGTCCGATTATAAAATGTTCTGCCAATTTTAAAGAAAATCGGGAACAATATGCGGTTTCTAGAGCGGAAAAAGTCAAATCGGGAGCGACATTTGTAATGGGGCTATATCTAAATCTGAACCGATCTTACCCACTTTCAGCATAGGCGTTTCTAGTCCGATTATAAAATGTTCTGCCAATTTTAAAGAAAATCGGGAACAATATGCGGTTTCTAGAGCGGAAAAAGTCAAATCGGGAGCGACATTTGTATGGGGACTATATCTAAACCTGTACCAATCTTACCCACTTTCACAATAGGTGTTTCTAGTTCAATTATAAAATGTTGTGCCAATTTTAAAGAAAATCGGGAACAATATGTGGTTTCTAGAGCGGAAAAAGTCAAATCGGGAGAGACATTTGTAATGGGGCTATATCTAAATCTGAACCGATCTTACCCACTTTCAGCATAGGCGTTTCTAGTCCGATTATAAAATGTTCTGCCAATTTAAAGAAAAGCGGGAACAATATGCGGTTTCTAGAGTGGAAAAAGTGAAATCGGGAGCGACATTTGTATATGGGCTATATCTAAATCTGAATCGATTTTCTCCAAATTCAATAACAATGGTCCTTGACAAATTTCATGACAATCGGACCACAATTGCGACCTGTAGAGTGCGAACAAGCTTAGATGGACAGCAGACGGACGGACAGACATCGTTAAATCGATTCAGCTGGTGATTCTAAGCCGATCCGTATACTTAGAGGTGGGTCTAGCTCGGTTATTTCTTGGTGTTACAAACATTTGGCGCGAAACTAACTTATAATACCCTAGTCCACGAAGTGGTGTAGGGTATACAAATACAAAATGTACGGTTGTCCACTGTGAAAGTTTATTACCAACTAGTTCTTATTTCGTCCGTCGATACATTTGAGAACATCTACCAGTGTCAGTTTTGTAATTAAGTCTCTTTTCTAGTGTATAACGTCTGAATTAATTTTTCTCTTCCACTAATTCATTTACATCGTCAAAATTTGGTTTTTGACCAGTTAGTGTACAGTGGGCTGCAAGTGCTGTCTTTTGTTCTAGATGTTTTTTCAATGGCTTTATGGTCAGAATTGCGTGATGAAAGTCTAGTTGGTTATTTTGTCTTCATTGTACCGACATATACCTTTTGGCATATGTCAGACTCGTCACCATTGCATGTTATTTCATATACTAGATTGGATCTATATTCTTTCGTCACTAGTGGTTTTGTCCTGCTAAATAATTGATTATATGCTTTATATGCTAGGTATGCTATAAAGGTATAAAACTCATTGATTTGTATATTTTTGGTGTTGTTGTTTCCTGATTCTTTTCCCTTTTTCCATGGCTCGTCTTATTAAATCATTTATGGTTTTGTTGGGGAAGTCATTCAGTCTTAATATGTGGTGTATTTTCTGCTTGTTCGATTCGTGGAATTCCTTGTCACTCATTGCTAAAACTCTAGATATAATATTCGTCGCTGTGTTTATGATTGTCCTCCTTGGGCGTTTAGAATGATAGTTATTTAATCCTCACGATGCGGTTGTCTTCGGTTACCAATCTAGTTTAAGTTTGTTTCTAATTATTAAAGCGTCCAAATATGGTATCCTGTTGTTAAGTTCCTCTTCCATTGTGAATTGATTTTGTCTGTTGTATGAATTAATAATAAATAGTGTACTTTCAACATCCGTTTTATTTATTATCCAAACAGGTCGTCCACATACTTGTTCAATAATTTTGGCTTTTGATTCATAATCTTAATTGATTATTAATTAATTCCTCCACCACTATGTCTGCTATCACTGGGAAGCAGGTAATCCCATAGGCATTCCTTTTTGTTGTCGGTATATCTTGTCTTCGTACTTAAAATATCGTGAGTCCTTTATGCAATATTTCTATGAATAGTCCATGTGGTATTTTAGCATATTTTTCAAGTATGTCCCATCTTTCTTCTATCGTTGACGATCGAAATCGGGCCATAGAAAATAATTTTCCCTAACAAGGACTGAAAATATCCCCTAATATTTAGATTATTGATATCCCCTTAATATTTAGATTTATATGCACTCGAAATTTGTTGCGTACATTCATCTTGTAGTTAGAAAGCACCACAAAAATAAGAGATTTAGCGGCTAAACTGGTACAACAAGAGATAAAAATGGTACAGATGATACTACAATAGCTACAAACATGAAATTCGGTGTGTACATCGCTATAATTGCGTAGACACGTGAAATGGAGGACTTTTTCGAAATGTTTACTTTTTAGGGGATAAAATTGGAAAAGAGGGATAAAACAGGTACCAACCAAACCGCTGAAGTTCAAATCATGAAAATCTATGTATGCATTCACCTGACTGCGTAGACACGAAACACAAAGAATTTTCGAAATTTGTCCTATTAGGCGGAAAATGGGGACCAAACGGCTGAAGCTAGGGTCATGGAATGTTCAGGGTAGTTCCCAAATATGACGTAGACGTCGACTAAGAAAGGGTTTTACGAAATTCGTACTTTTAGGGGGTAAAATGGCCCAAAAAGGGATAAACATCGAACCTTCGTCCTGACTAAACGGCAGTAGTTGGAAACATGAAATTCGGTGAGTTCCTTGCAATGACCATGCAGAAGAGCTACAAATAGGGATTTTTTGGAATTTGTACTTTTAAGGGGCGAGCGGGACAAAAAGGGATAAAAATGGTACCAACTAAAGTATTACAGCTAGAAACGTGAAATTTGGTATGTACAGTCCTCTGACCATATAAAAACGAAGTAATATTGGATTTTTCGAAATTTGTATTTTTAGGGGTCGAGCGGTACAAAAAGGGATAAAAATGGTACCAGCTAAAGTATTACAGCTAGAAACGTGAAATTTGGTATGTAAATTCCTCTGACCATATAGATAAGAAGTAAAATTGGATTTTTCGAAATTTGTTCCTTTAAAGGGTGAGTGGGACAAAAATCGATAAAAATGGTACCAACTAAAGTATAACAGCTAGAAACGTGAAATTTGGTATGTAAATTCCTCTGACCGTATAGAAACGAAGTAAAATTGGACTTTTCGAAATTTGTACTTTTAAGGGGCGAGTGGGAGAAAAAGGGATAAAAAATAGTACCAACTAAAGTATTACAGCTAGAACGTGTAATTTGGTATGTAAATTCCTCTGACCATATAGAAACGAAGTAAAATTGGATTTTTCGAAATTTGTACTTTTAAGGGACGAGCGGGACAAAAAGGGATAAAAATAGTACCAACTAAAGTATTACAGCTAGAAACGTGTAATTTGGTATGTAAATTCCTCTGACCATATAAAAACGAAGTAAAATTGGATTTTTCGAAATTTGTACTTTTAAGCGGCGAGCGGGACAAAAAGGGATAAAAATGGTACCAACTAAAGTATTACAGCTAGAATCGTGGAATTTGATATGTAAATTCCTCTGACCATATAGAAACGAAGTAAAACTGGATTTTTCGAAATTTGTACTTTTAAGGGACGAGCGGGACAAAAAGGGATAAAAATGGTACCAATTAAAGTTTTACAGCTAGAAACGTGAAATTTGGTGTGTAAATTCCTCTGACCATATAGCAGCGCAGTAGTTTGATTTTACGAAATTTGTACTTCTAAGGGGTGCGCGGGACGAAAAGTGATAAAAATGCTGTACAATCCTTTAAAGGAGAATGAATGTGTTACCAAATAAAGTACATATTTTTAGGGGAAGCAAAAACATATGTTACCTATAGTGATTTTTCAAAATGAGTACTTTTTGGAAAAGAGGTGCAAAAAGTTATAAACTGGCTGGCTGAATCTAGAAGCATGAGATCGAGGATATAAATGGTTGTAATTTTTTGTTCAAAACTTGGTAGAAAATTATACATACGAAGTAGTTCGACAAGCACATTCCTTTGACTGTGTGTGAGTGCTCCTATTTGGGTTACCAAATTACTATTTTAAATTTATCTATATCCACCAAAAGAAAATTAAATAAATACTATGCAAAAACAGAGTCGGATAAAATTAACAAATAACTGGCTTTTTGCGTGCGAATAAAAATGGTACCAACCAAACGGTTGCAGTTAGAATAGTGAACTTCGGTGTCTACATTATTCGGACTGCGTAGACACTATATAAAGGTATATTTTGTTATTCGTACATTTACAATCAAAATGAGATAACTGTAACTAGAATTATGAAATTCAGTGTTTATACTCGTCCGTAGTTGCGCAAAAAGATGATTTTTAAAAATTCGCCCTTTTCGGATAGAAGAGAAAAAGTAAAACAACTGATACCAAGCAACCGGCTGTAGCTTGAATCACGAAATTAATTGTAGCCATAATCACAAATTCCACTGTGGACGCGAAACATAATTGCTCTTTTCGTATCAAAATGGTAAAGACATTTGGTCTGTAGCTGGAATCAAGTGGAGAAAGTCGACCCTGAGGAATGAGTGAATGATAAACCATCACAAATTATTTTATAGTTTGAATTACTAAAGAAAATGTCGTAATGTTGATAACAAAATATTCAAATTTTCCTAATATGGTGTGGAATGTACTCCGTTGTATTTAAGATTCGGCCCTGCTGAACTTAACGTCTTTTTACGTATTTTTATTTAGTTAATTTCAGGAGCGTTTAGCTCACAGATGGCTTGATCTAGGAACGACAAATCATCAATAAACAATCCAAACTTTATTTTCGTGCGGGGACTGGAACTTGCATTTTCATTTGTATGGACGGCGACCCAGTCTACTCCAGAGTAGGAGCTTCTAGCGATACAAGTGGAATATATTAGGGGTTATTTGTGATTTTTCTTTTCATGTTTGAGAAATTTGCAATCCCAAACGATCTCCAACTATTAGATGTATTCGTGAAGAATTGGAAAATCCTATCTCCTTTCGTTTAGCTGTTACCGTGATTTCAACGGACGGATCTGTTAATACGAAAGAAGTACCCAGATCCGAATGTGTTGATTAGCGTCGTATGGAATATCAGATTGTTATATTTTTATATATGCCAACATTTGATATTCTAAGGTACATCCACATATGTATGTGTCACAGACATAAAGAACAAGCCTCGTATGTGCAAACTCGATTCTCCTAAATTGAATACGATGCAGTTGATTGTATCCGAAATGTATGTTGTACATGAATGACTCCTAGTTTTATATGTATATACATTTTAATTAGTTGATATTGCTTTTGCTGACTTTAATTAGAATGCAATATAATTGATGTGCAATTACATTACTCGTATATGTGTTACGGTGGCCAAATTTATGGTTAACAAATTTCATATTGGCAAGATGACAATTGTGCGAAACAATTTATTGCCCGAAATCTACAAAGGGGGTGTATTTTAAAAGATACTAACAATATTTAATAACCCATTGAAAGTGCCTGACATATTTGAAAGATATAATTACTAACATTTTTTTAAAAAAGTCAGATGCAACGTCAATGCATTGTCCTGAATGAGTTGCATTACTGCCTGTGTACCTGTATTAATTCGATTTGTCTGAAAAATCAGGTATTATTAGTATTTTTGGGCATAATTCCGGCAAATTAACTCCTATTGGAAAAAACTTAGCTTGTAGTTAAAGAAAGACTGCTCATCTATTTATTTCATTGAAAAAAATAATTTTGGAACCGAACAAATAGTAAGTTTTAGCGGGTTAAACGACTTATATTTATATACTCTCACTCTGAGAGAACATGTGTATGGAAGTACATACATTTTATTTATCGCCGAATTATTTGTGAAATAATTCTAAAAACCATGAAAACCTAGGATTGAGACAATTGTGTGGGAGGTACTAGAAAGCTAAAATATAAATATTTTTAGATTCAAAGTCGTTATAAAAACATTTTCTAATATCAAATTGCAACTGATTTGGAAGTTATAACAATTTTATTTTAACCAAAACTGATGCTACTTTGTGGGGGAGGTACGAGAAAGGGTGTTGTTATATAGCCCAGGTTAATGGACCATGTACCAAAATGTAGCTGATTCCGAATATTCGTTTGATTGGTTTTAATTTAACATAGGAAGGGGCGTGGCAAGTTCGCCCTTCTTCGAACTTAAACTAAGTTTGGGAAAAATATCACCATGTTGAAAACTTGAACCGATTCCTTAGCTCCTTTCCGTCTGTTGAAAGTACGCTACCATCTAAACGAAAAGAGCTCCAAATTTTGCATAAACGTGTCTTATAGTCGTAGATCGTTTGGGACTACAAATGGGCGAAATCGATCCAAGGGGAAATTTTTTCCCTCCCAAGGAAAAATTTATAATAATAATAATTCATAACACTACTCAACAAATTGAAAAAATTTCATGTACTCCGGATGCGATAATTTTTTCTGTGTAGATAACCTTAACATGAGCTCGAAAAACGCAATAAAAATTTTTTTTCGTTTGGTTTTTTTTTTTATTATTTTTTTTTTAATTTTAAAAATTTTTTTTTTTGTTAATTTTTAAAAAATTTAAAATTACAATTCCCTTAATCTGTTCATATATTGTTTTCCTATACAAGCAACAGTTTCCAAGTTAAAAATGAATATATAAAGGAAAAAACTTATTTTTTGCCTAAAGATTTAATTTTTTTTTTTAAATCCATAAAAAATCCAAAATGAAAAAAAATGTCGAATCTTATTACTTTTACGTAAAGTCACATAACCTATGAGCAAAATGAGACAAAGATCATGAAAATCGATGCACGCGTTTCGCTTTTATTCGCAATTGAGTAAAGGTATGAATTTCAAAAATTTGCTCGACATATGCACAACTTTGTCTATGGTAAGGTTTTTTCTTTTTTTTTTTGATTCTCAGAATTAACAAAACGGAATAAACAAAGGGTTATTTAATTTTTATGATTGCGTAAGCAAAGTAATAAACGCTAATAAATGTGCGTGAACAATTAAAAGGAAAAAAGGAAAGGGGACTTTTTTAATTATTTGGGTTTTCCGTTGGCTACCTGTATGATTTTTTTACAGAAATGCAACCCACATTTAAGGGTGGTCATTATTCGGAAAATTTAAGACTCACACATGGTGAAACAGGTATGTAGCCACCGTAAAAAAATATACACCCATTTATAAGTACCTGTCAGTAAAATACTAAACAATACACAGTATAAATAGGTCTTCATTGATCGATTTTACTCATTCAACAAGTGTCGACGAACGCGATAGTTAAAATGAGCAAACGTTCGCGAGGATTTGAATGCAATACCAATCCAAGTAATTTTTGTTACATGTGCGCCATGCTCGTCACTCACATCGCCCAGGTTGTCCGGAAAGAAGTCCAAGTGCGAGTGTAGAAAATGTATCTTAAGCGACATATTTGCTCTAATTTTTTTATAATTTTGGAGTAGTTGTTCGACGATCTCTCTGTAATTTGAGCTTTTGTTGTTTCCAAGAAATCCGGAAACAATTTGCCGAAATGAGTTCCAAGCTGCAGCTTCATTTGGTGATAAAATGTGCTCAAACTGTTGGTCTTGCAACAACTTTTTAATTTGCGGACCGTCGAAAACGCCTTCCTTAATCTTTGCCGATGAAAGGTGAGGAAAAATGGTTTTTAAATAGGCGAACGCTTCGCCATCTTTGTTGATAGCTTTCACGAAGTTTTTTATGAGTCCGAGCTTTATGTGAAGAGGTGGGAGAAAAACATTTTCCTTTTTTATGAGTGGTGTATATTTCACGTTGTCGCTGCCGGGGATGAAGTTAACTCTTTCTGTCCAACTCCTACTGGTGTAATGATGTTGACGATCGCGGCTGTCCCAAAGGCAGAGAAAACAACAGTACTTTGTGAATCCACCTTGTAATCCACAAAGGATACCGATAACCTTAAGGTCGGCACAAACTTTCCAATCGTGCCTCTCATAGTTAAGGCACTTTAGTAGATTGTCCATGACTTCGTATGTTTCCTTGGTGTCAACGGCATGAGCAATTGGAATCGAAGGTTTCTCGTTGCCGTTGTGCAGTAAAATTGCTTTAAGGCTCTGGTTGTTGCTGTCGATGAAAAGACGCCACTCTCCTGGATCGTAAGAGTACCCGAGTTCACCAAATAATCCGGGAATGTCCTTACAAAAACAGATGTTGTCTTTTTTTGTGTAGTACCTTGCGTATGGTTCATGACGCCTCCTGTAGATTGTTGTCACCACACCAGGAGCCAAGAAACCGAACTGTTGCATGCGCGATGCATGCAACTCTGCATCTTCCTTGGAGAGTTTCAATTCTCTAACCCAATCGTTCAGTTCTGCTTGGGAACATAAGCGTTGACCTCCATGCAATGTATATGTTGACTCGCATTCTGATGTGGTTTCTACTGTCTCCGGATCTGATGTTGGATGTATCGCCTCATTATTAGATGCCCATCTTGAAACGGACGGTTGCGGGTCCACTGGTTCTTCGGAAAATGGCACTGGAAAATTCACTGTTGAAACAGCAGCGTAAGTCCATCGTATATTTTTTCCCACGCCTGTTTTTTTGCTAAGACAGAAGTAGCAATCTGTTACATGGCAAAGCGGAGCTCTCCAAAGCATTGGCATGATGATTCTCGGCTGTCGTCTGAAAGAATTTCAATAATAAGTTATATATGTTCTTGAATTTCGTAATCTACACTTACCTTGAGTCATCTAGCTGTACGTAGCACCTTGGACATAGAGCACTTGCTGTCCACCGCTCATCTATGTTTGAGACCTTTAAATTGAAGCTCTCTTCAAATGAATCTCTCAATTTAGGTGAAAAACAACGCTTGTTTTTTTCAGAAACGTATTCTCCGCACATGTAACAAAAATTACTTGGATTGGTATTGCATTCAAATCCTCGCGAACGTTTGCTCATTTTAACTATCGCGTTCGTCGACACTTGTTGAATGAGTAAAATCGATCAATGAAGACCTATTTATACTGTGTATTGTTTAGTATTTTACTGACAGGTACTTATAAATGGGTGTATATTTTTTTACGGTGGCTACATAATTGTTTCACCATGTGTGAGTCTTAAATTTTCCGAATAATGACCACCCTTAAATGTGGGTTGCATTTCTGTAAAAAAATCATACAGGTAGCCAACGGAAAACCCAAATAATTAAAAAAGTCCCCTTTCCTTTTTTCCTTTTAATTGTTCACGCATATTTATTAGCGTTTATTACTTTGCTTACGCAATCATAAAAATTAAATAACCCTTTGATTATTCCGTTTTGTTAATTCTGAGAATCAAAAAAAAAGAAAAAACCTTACCATAGACAAAGTTGTGCATATGTCGAGCAAATTTTTGAAATTCATACCTTTACTCAATTGCGAATAAAAGCGAAACGCGTGCATCGATTTTCATGATCTTTGTCTCATTTTGCTCATAGGTTATGTGGCTTTACGTAAAAGTAATAAGATTTGACATTTTTTTTCATTTTGGATTTTTTATGGATTTTTAAAAAAAAAAAATTTAAATCTTTAGGCAAAAAATAAGTTTTTTCCTTTATATATTCATTTTTAACTTGGAAACTGTTGCTTGTATAGGAAAACAATATATGAACAGATTAAGGGAATTGTAATTTTAAATTTTTTAAAATTTAATTCAATTAAATCGGGCTAGTGGTTCCCGAGTTATGCCGGACGAAACAAATTAACCAAAAAAAAATTTTTTTAATTTTTGAAATTCATACCTTTACTCAATTGCGAATAAAAGCGAAACGCGTGCATCGATTTTCATGATCTTTGTCTCATTTTGCTCATAGGTTATGTGACTTTACGTAAAAGTAATAAGATTTGACATTTTTTTTCATTTTGGATTTTTTATGGATTTTTAAAAAAAAAAATTAAATCTTTAGGCAAAAAATAAGTTTTTTCCTTTATATATTCATTTTTAACTTGGAAACTGTTGCTTGTATAGGAAAACAATATATGAACAGATTAAGGGAATTGTAATTTTAAATTTTTTAAAATTTAATTCAATTAAATCGGGCTAGTGGTTCCCGAGTTATGCCGGACGAAACAAATTAACCAAAAAAAAAATTTTTTAATTTTTGAAATTCATACCTTTACTCAATTGCGAATAAAAGCGAAACGCGTGCATCGATTTTCATGATCTTTGTCTCATTTTGCTCATAGGTTATGTGACTTTACGTAAAAGTAATAAGATTTGACATTTTTTTCATTTTGGATTTTTTATGGATTAAAAAAAAAAAAAATAAATCTTTAGGCAAAAAATAAGTTTTTTCCTTTATATATTCATTTTTAACTTGGAAACTGTTGCTTGTATAGGAAAACAATATATGAACAGATTAAGGGAATTGTAATTTTAAATTTTTTAAAATTTAATTCAATTAAATCGGGCTAGTGGTTCCCGAGTTATGCCGGACGAAACAAATTAACCAAAAAAAAATTTTTAAAATTTAAAAAAAAAATAATAAAAAAAAAACCAAACGAAAAAAAAAAATTTATTGCGTTTTTCGAGCTCATGTCAAGGTTATCTACACAGAAAAAATTATCGCATCCCGAGTACATTTTGACTGTTGACTAGTGTAATTATAATAATCCCTAATATTTTAGAGTATTGAAGCATGTTTTTTTTAAATATGTTTGCTTGTACTTACCTGATATTTGGTGTGCGCATTGTCCCTGTAACAAAAACGTGCACCATAAAGTGATTTTTATTCGTAGGGGGTGACTTGGGCTTAAAAATGGTTCATATCAAACAACAACAGCTAGAAACACAAATTCGGAGTGTAGATTCCTCTAATTGATTATTAAAAGTTAATTAAAAGTTTTTTTTTCAAATTCGTACTTTTGCGGGGTAAAATGGGAATAGAGGGGGAAAAAAGGTACCAACCAAACGGCTGCACATAAAATAATGAAATTCGGTGTATACATTCCTCTGATTGCATAGATATGTAAATTAAAAGGATTTTTCGAAATTCGTACTGTTAGAGAGGTAAAGTGGGAAAAGGGGATACAAATTGTACCAACCAAATGACAGCAGCTGAGTAATGAAATTCGGGGTGTACATTCCTCTGACTGCGTAGACACGAAAAATAAAAAGATTTTACAAATTCGTAGTTTCAAGGGATGCATTAGGAACAAAGGGATAAAAATGGTACCAGCTAAACGGATACAGCTAGGATGATGAAATTGTGTATTCATAAGGGGGCAAAGTGGGGAAAAAGGGGGATAAAAATGGTACCAACCAAATGGCCGCAGCTAGAATCGTGGAATTCGGTGTATACATTCCGCTGGCTGCATAGACACGCAAAATAAAAAGATTTTTCTAAATTCGTCCTCTTTTACTTTTACGAAAACAAATTGGTTGAATCATGAATTTAGGTTATAGTGCACTGAGCAAGTGAGATAAAATTTGTACTTTTGGAATTAAAATAGGATGGAAATACAACCAACTGTAGCACCAACTATCTACCAATATCTATGACATTTAAGCTTTTTTGAAGATTGCTGTCTCATATTTACTTTTTGAATTGACTTGAAGTATTATTTCGATTTATAAGCGTGGTTTGAAAAAAATAAAAATTGTTCATTTATTTATAAAATTATTTTTTAAATATTTGTATTAATTTGGCTATATTAAAAAAATTGGCCGTTTTTGCTTGTTTTATTTTCACTTGTGTCAATTGGAATTCCTTCATTTGGAATTCCACGAATATGGAAATATTTTCAATAATAGACTTACAATTTTTTATCACACTATTTTTAAATAACATTTCATTTGAATTCGTGAATTTTTTAATTGAATCCAAAATTTATTTTTTGGTCTGTATATAACGGTTATATGTAATCGGAATTCTTATTATTCATTAGTTATTTTTATCCTTTATTATGTGTTACTATACAATATGAAAGATTTTCAATGTAAACGCTTAGTTATAATTAGTCGTTTCCTCCAAATTCAAGATTAATGTCCATTGCAAATGTCCCCTCAGAAAACATTGACCACTTTGATAGAGAGAACTAACTTCGATGAAATGTTTTACATATTGTTAATCACATGAAATGATTCAATTAGTTATACCATTTTTAATTAGTTTAAAAATACACAGCTGCCTTTTTACGAAACACTGCATAAATTTTACTGTCACATTATGGTGTTTATTTATTTACTCTTAGCCAACTCCTGCAATAGTTTTTGTGCAGGTCTCTTTTAGGAGAAGCACTCCTAGATTGCATGGTGTTGGCTGGCATTCAACTTGTTGACAGTTGAATTAATTGCGGCTGGGTTTTGTTCTGCTCAAGCGCCATAAATTATGTAGATAATTATTGGAAGGCGACTAGCCATTTCCATAAAGATGAAATGGTTAAAGGAAAACACAATTTCAAATACTGTTATTCGAGGCCTTTTTAAATCTTAAGCAACCGACGAGAGTGTGCACAGCGGATTTTAATACTCTACACCATTTCGTGGCATAAGGTAGTTTCACGCCAAATGTTTGTAACACCAAAAAATAATGGAGCTATCCCACCTTTAGGTATACCGATCGATTCAAAATCACCAGCTGAGTCTATTTAACGATGTCTGTCTGTCCGTCTGCTGTTGGAAATAACATTAAATAATAATTTTGTTGGAAATAAAATAAGATCTCACTCTCTCGTGTGTTGCTTTAAATTGCATAATACAGAAACAAAATTTATCTCTACAATAAAAACAGATTTCAAATCTTGCGGGAATTTTGGGGCAGTTATTTAGTTTACACTTTTTTTCATGAGTGAAATTTTCAGTTGAAATCACTCAAAATCCCTTACTATATCCCAGTGACTCCAGAAATAATAAATACATAAAATCACCGGATGCAAACCCTAACAAATAAACGAAGAACAAAGAGCACATTTTCATATCTTAAATGATTTTTAATTAAAGCAATTAATTTCTTCATGTATCTTCATAAATTTCTTACAACAAGGGAATGCTGGCGGGAATATCGTTACAAGAATTTCAAATATTTTATTTTTGTGGCTTTTTGCTTTCCGTCCGACAATTCCGACAATTTAATTTGTGCAACGTTGAGATAATTTATCAAAGATGACTAACAACAATTTAAATATGTATGCCTTAAATCTCCAGAAAATAATAACATCAGCGACAAGGCATTGCTAATGGCATCATTTATCAGAGACTTAATGCTGAAATATTTAAACAAGCACTTCGGTCAGTTTTCCCGTTGGCAAAGCTAAGACAGATGTAAACATCAAAGGAGACCAAGAGAATTAAGAAGTCTTTGTATAAAAAAAATAATTTTACAAAAACATGTAAAAAATCAATAAATTCTAATATTGAGTGGCGATGATTTTTGCACCATTTGTCTCGTCACCTGAGAAGATAT